>OY829326.1:117861086-117973563 GCA_963691655.1 Toxonevra muliebris | reverse complement strand
GAAACTCATCAATGAGCTTTGACTACCCACATCTCTGAAATCAAGTGTCACCACAAGTCAAAAACTTACTATGACTAATGTTTAACCATAAATTATGTCTAGCATCTAAATCAAAAATTCGTAGGACTCAATAGGCCACTCTATTAAACTTCCATAACTATTGTAATTATGTATGTTCGGTCATAATCATAAATACAAGCTGTCACGCATTTAGCAGGAATATGTTACCATATGATTATCGTATGTTATAAAAGCTTAGATCATACATACACTCACCCGTTCATTTATTACCAAAGCAAATTGGCCATGAAATGAAAACTCTTTCCATACGTACTCGTTTAATCATCATCGTTCATCCATCAAATATTATTAGAAAAACGATTTAACTGGCTGAGGTCTCTGACATTGCCCCTGCATCAAAAATTCAATTTGCAACTTTGTTGCCTATCCGCGCATAAACGGCTATAGCGAAAACAAAAAAAAAATTAAAAACAAATCATAAAACAACAATAACGACTTATTTCAACAACAAAAACCACAACCACGATAATCGCAACAACAGCAACTAGTTACTTTATTAAAAAATGCATTTTGCTGGTTTGAGCTTCTTTTGGGGGATGGATCAAGTGGCCAGTGTTGCATATGTAGGAGTTATGTATGAGTAATTGTTTTTCACATTGAACACTTTCATCTCTTGTTGTTGTTGTGTTTTTTCTCTTTATTTGTTTGTGCATGTGCGTGCTGCCATAACAAAAAGTTAACAATATGTAAAAAATGTTATTAACCCTGTTGCTCCATTGCTGAAAAAAAGCGCGGTGAAAAGTTTTGTGAGAATGTTCAGTTAATGTTGATTCCCTCAACATGTTGTTGTTTTACTTCCGTTGATAATGTCTAGTCATTTGTGCTTTGACTTCTGGCTGCAAAGATCAAGTATGTTCAATCATAATAGCATAACTATGAACTTATATATCGTCAGCGTTCTGGCAGAATTCACTAAGTCCATTTTTTAAATTTCTGAATTGAAGTTAATTTATGCAGTGCATGGTTGCGATACGAACACTGGAAAAACTTAAAAAGTTAACAGATTGATGCACACACATTAGTATACGTTTTAACCCATTAAGGACGGGACGGCCGCAATTTCAACGCTTTTTAAGTGGCTCCGTTAACTATGAAAACGAACTTAAAAAAATTTGAGCCATATAATTTTTTATGCAAAATTTTATGAAATTTCGAAATCTGCAGTCAAAATAAAAAAATAAAAAAAATCCAATTCAAAAGGTTATGCTCACTTATTCATCAAAAAACATAATTATTCGATTAAAAATTTGTTTTTCTTAAGTTATTTTTGAAATGAAATCATCAAGAAATACCTCTAAAACTCCGGCGTCCATGCATCTTCAGCTTCAAAATGTGTCACTTGGTGTTTCAAAATTTAGCGTGTAAATATGCAAAATGGCGGCTTGAACGAGAAAATCCGCTTCATAACGTTAAGCAATTTTTACATAGAACGGGCGAACTTTAGGAAAAAAAATTATAGAACAAATACTTCTTAAAATTCATCAAAGAATACGTTCTATTTTTTTCAGAATTTTCGAACGACTTTTTTAATTTTTAAAAATTATGAAATTTTAAAAAATATCAATGCTTTTTCAAAAAATTCTGATAAAATTATAGCATACTTAATGATTTATTTTAAGAAGTTTTTGTTCTATATATTTTTTTCTAAAGCCCATAAAATAAAAGCAAAAACAAATGAAAACAACTGCAGAGCAATGTTTCAAATTAGAGCCACTTTTATTTGAAAATTTTGCATAAAAAATGATACCACCTTGATCAAAAAGTTCCCGGAATTTATTCAGAAAATTAAAAATACAAGTTTATTCATCTAAATCTATATTGTCCCCATCGACTGCAACACACTTATGCCAGCGATTGATCCAGTCCTCGAAACATTTTTTATATTCGGTTTTCGGTATGTCCATCAGTGCTTCCTGCGATTTTTCCATTACTTCCTCTCGGCTGCTGAAACGCGTTCCCCGTAATGGTTTTTTAATTCGATTGAACAGAAAGAAGTCACAGGGAGCCAAATCAGGTGAATTCGGTGGCTGTTGGATGGTATTTCGTCAAAAAGTTACGAATAATGATGGCACTGTGCGGCGGTGCGTTATCATGGTGCAAAATCCACGAGTTTTCTGTCCACAATTCTGGTCTCTTCCGGCGAATTACTTCACGCAAACGTCTCATAACGCCCAAATAATATTCTTTGTTTACTGTCTGGCCTTCTGGCAAAAATTCATGAAGCTCTTCACCGTTGTGATCCATGAAAACCGAGAACATTGCCTTCTTTTTTAACTGAAAATTACGTGTTTTTTGGTCTCGGCTCATTTGGTGAACGCCATTCACTTGCCTGATGTCTGGATTGCGTGTCGTACTCATAAACCCACGTCTCGTCTCCAGTAATGATCCTTTTGATGAATGTGGGATCGGATTCAACCTCGCAAATCATGTCTTTTGCGACTTCAACACGGTCTCTTTTTTATATGAAATTGAGGTCTTTTGGCACCAACTTTGCTGCTATACGACGGAAGCCCAAATCATTAACCAAAATGTCTTGGACGGATCCATAGGCAATGTTCAATTCCTCCGCTATCTCTCTGGTGGTTAATTTGCGGTTATTGACCAAAATTTCTTTTATTATTTCGATTGACTCACCACCAGTTTTGAACCGCTCGTGCCACTGGTAAACGACCGTTTTCTTTAGAGAAAGAAATTGACTGAGCAGACAGAGCACGATTGAAAATAATATTTGAATAGAATACACAAAAATTTTAAATGGCGGACAAGGGCTGAGAATAATTAATTTATCCATTTTGCACAAAAAAGATCAAAACGATTGAAAAAAATGTTGTTGAAAAATATACTTAATTATAAATAGCTGTTATCTGACAGTTCGTTCTCTATGGGTTTTAAAATTAAATCAGAGTTGTCAGAGCGTGCTCGGTGTGCTCGTGCTCTACTCTACTCCGTGCTCTGGGTTAAAAAAGAAAAACGCCTAATGTATGCAAATAAGTAAAACTATTTTTCTTCATTTTTAATTGAACCTGAACCGGAACACACTTATATTTTTTGCTTGAACCTGAACACGAACTCAATTTCTCTGGTTCGAATCCCCACTAAAATCTCAATGGCGCAAAAATATAGGAATAAAAGAAAGTGGAGCAAATACTTTCCACATGACAAAGAACTGAAAGCCAGCTTTTGAGTTCTATAGAAAATCATACATAGTAGTAGAAAATTGGTATGCTGCTACTTTTTTTTAGAACTACACGTACTAAAAAAGCTATTGGACTTCCTATTAGAATAAGCGAGATAGCATGTTATGAACATATCCAAATGTAAAAAGAAACATAAAAGCCAATTTGATGAACTGCGGTAGCATGAATACCTGTATGTATTCTATATAATCCACATGTTTTTGATACATATAATAGCTATTGAAAAACAGAGTATTACAAATAAAACATTTCAGAACAAAATTATTCTTTTAAAGGTAGTAATTTTGTAAATACATATCGTACAAATTTTCAATTACTAACTCTTAGGCAAGCCCGGCTTTTGGGCTTATATGGACGTACCGCCACTGCCTATCAATATGTTTACTTGTACATTTTCTTATAACTCTCATACACTTCATATCGATAGTGAATATAAGAAGGTTATGACAATTAACCGCCAGACCAAAAAGAGAATCGAACCCACAACCTCCCGGGCGAAACTAGACTACCGATGTTGTCAGTCTGATGCTCTAAATAAAATGATTTCTACCTACCAACTAGGAAATTGTAATCCACAAAATTCACATACTTACATTTATTCCCTTTTGTTTTATTAAACCGTTTTTATTTTTAATATTTGCTGACTGCTCCAAGATATACATATTTACATAAACAGGAAATGCATAAATAATGAAGAATTATGTGACAATACACGGTATCATTAAAATATACAACTAGTTGCAACTAGTTAAAGTACTCGGGGTATATTGTATAAATAAAATAATCTATATAATTTATGACTATACAACCTACGACTCGTATGGGTGCAGGTAAATATGGAAAAGTCTTTCGATGCTTGTTAAAAAAAAACAAAAACAAAAACAACAGCAAAAACAAAACTCACATACATATGTTATAAAAAAAAAAAAAACAAAAACAAAATTGGAAAAAGTTGAAAGTGGAAGTGGAAGTTGCAATAGAAAATGAAAATTGCTTTAAAAATAAAAAAAAAATCAACAATAGTTAGCAACTGCAACAGCAACAACAACAATAATGATATCAACAACAAGTAGATAATTGACAACTGACAATGAAAAACGAAAATCGATGGTTGGGAAAAAGTACCATACATATACATACATATCTACTTGTATGTGAGTTTGTAGTAGTTGCAATAACTACTTGCGGTTACAGTAACCAACAAAATTGTAACAAATTAGTTCCTTTTGCTTTACAATGAGAACTTGTAATCATCTAAGCCATCCTCAGTAAAGACTAAATTAAATAGTAGTACTCAACAGTTTTATTATGATATTGATATTTGTTTGGACCTGAGTCCCTACCTAATTGTGTTCCTTGAACTTTTCCGGTATTAATACTCTTTCGGAGTCGAATATTAATTTGTGAATAGTAGGGAAGTGTACCCGAATATGTGACAGTCGATTTTATACAATATGCAATATCAATATTGCGGATCTGACTACTGTCAAACTTCTCTTTTGACATGAGCCAGTTTTTGTGATCTCACCGGAGTGAATAGATGTACTACTTATATCAGCTGGAAAGCGACCTGTTCATTTAAACTGTACAAACATTGCGATAGCGATTTGGATGGCGAAGACGATGACTAAGAGAGAGATGATAAATAAAAACTACATTCAGTAATCGAGCCCTCTAGGCCGTCAATTGTGACTTGTGTCATAAATCGTTGCTTTAACAATAAAGTGCTCATGTGCATTAAAGTGCCTCGAGTCCCATTCACAAAAATCGGTCTTATTGTATACCTCTGAAAATTAACCTTGGTTTATTTTATGATGATTCCCAAAATATTCTATCGATTTAGAGGTTTTTTCAAGATGGTTCAGCTAACGAACGGTAACGCTAGAAATGGGAAATATTTTGGGAAATAAACCGAGGTTCTTTTTCAGGGGTGTACAACAACAACTTTTTTTTCGTAAGGCTGAATACCGTTGGATAAAGAAATGGCTACCTTCGTTAAAGCTGTAGAGCGAGCTGAAATTGCTGTTACCAGAAAAACGCATTAAAAATTTAATTTTACAAGGAACGGTTCCGCTCAACAGGCTGTAAATTATAAAATACTTTAGTTATGAAAATATCCTTTCTCTCAACCATTTAAGAATGTAAATTATGTAAAAAAAAGGTCCAATTTTTCATTATCATGAACGGAATGCCATTAGGAACGGAATCCGTAAGGAATGCCAATTACTCAGGTTACATGACCCTGAATATTTCTTAGAATTCTTTGTAGAAAATCACAGAAAACTCTCGATAATTATAGAAAATGTTCTTCTGATTACAACTTTTAAGCACTTTTCGACACGAACTTGTGCATCTACACCCAAAGATTTTTGCGCTTTATAATGCAGAGCTGTTTAGAACTAATTCCTAAGAATCCAGAGAATCTGGTAGTTGTTTTGCTATATAGAGGGCCAGAGAGTCATACACTCGCACCTATTTAATGAAATTATCTATAAATCTAGAAAATTTTATGACGCTCGCCGTATTTCATCCTCGATTTTACAAGTTAATCTAGATTTCTTGCCCACCCTCACTCTCAAGTTCTTAGCTGTATCTAAATAAAGTAAAATCCCTGGAAAACCCAATAAACAGATTGCCAGGAAATTCACATTTAAAGTCTTAGAGAAATAACTTATTGAAGATATGGGATATGGGGATACAATAGACCCACAGGTCGCAGTACAAAATGTCCATAACATCTATCTATCTATTGAACAAATAATTATGTTAACGTTTTGCTAGTCACTGTATAAGAAAGCCGCTTGGAAAAACTTGTGAAACTTTTTTTTTTTTTTAAAAAAAGTAAGTTACTTTTCTCACACATCATAAATGTATATGTGATCTTATAAATCAAGAGACAAAAACAAACACATACATACACATATATAGAAAAGAAACAAATTTGAAAAATGAAGTGCTTATCTGGATCGGCAGGTTCCGTAACTTTCTTTATATTTTACTAATATTGAAAATCAAGTTGGGGAGTTTTAAAATAAATTTTAAAAATAAATAAAAAATTAAAAGTAAAAAGCGAAAATAAACAACAACAAAAAAAATACTCATGATCGGATTAAGGTTTCATACGGCATTGCAATGCATTTGAGTTGCAGCAGCAACAACAACAACAACAAAACCCACTTTAGCTAAATCATCTATAGATAGTGAGTTGACCAAAAAATAGCATCGAGGAGAGAAGCACAAAAAAAAAAAGAAGTTGTCGCAACGTCGTCGTCTTTTTCGATGCAATGAAAGTGAACGTGTTGCAGCAACATACTCAGCATTGCTGTTTAATATTCGTATATATGTATGTATGTGTGTGTGGCATTTGTCTATTGGTCTATGTGTGTAAGTGTGTAGTATGCCAGTGCAATTGTGTTGCCATTGGCAATGGCAATGATGTTGACGATGGCTGGTTGTTGATGTTGTTGTTGATGTTGGTGATACCAATGTCGTTGTGCCGTTATGTGCGCCCGAATGCCATTTCGAGACCATGTTCATTTCAGTTACACCGTTGGCCTCCATTGAACTACACGACTCGGAATATCTCAAAAACGTGTTCGCGTAGTCTTCGCGCATAAGTTACTCAAACTTAAATATTTTTATTATATTTACATAAATTTTCATATATTCATCGGACGCTTCCGCATTGCGTATATAGTGTGTCGTTCCCCGTGTCTCCGCGATCCTATTCTCTACCTTCCGCCGCATATCCTGTAACACTGCGCGCGCATCATCACTGATGCTGCCCCCTGCACCCATGTTGGGTCACAAGAAATGTTCTCGCATGAGTTATTTCACTTTGCGTTTCTCGCAATTCGATATTTTTCATATCCGTTGTAAGTGTGTAACTTTTTTGAATGATTTAATGTGATTTTGAAATGAGTATGAAGTGCGTCTTCAACGAAAAAATGTTTTTTGATTGGCGTCCGGCCACAGTGCGATCATCATCATCGACTAAAAGTAAAACTCTTTTGGCTTGTTTTCAATTTCGAGGTATCTGATAATAAATACAATAAATTTTATTGAATTATTTCCGCTTTGCATGTTATAACCTACGAGCAGCACTTTCAGTGAACAACATTTCATTCAATACAATACAAATATTCTAATACTTTGCACTACAGTTAAAGAAAATTTCGGTTTAAATCATAACACTGCATGTGACAAATCGATGTTTTTGTGAGATTTCCCGACATTATTTAATTTTAACCTAACCGGAGACTGTTAGGGTCAACATAAATAACACCAAGTATTTTAAATAAATCAAACTTAATACTTTAAAACCTTGCCAATCATCAATTTCAAATGGGGTAAGGTTTGCCACAAACATAGAATTCGGGCATACATACGAAGAACTAAGATTTTTCCAAAAAAAAAAGAAAATGCATATAACTCCATTTATAAACTACAAATCTTTTCGAATAGCAGTTCCGCTAGCCTAAACCGTAAATGTTTCAAAATGGAAAATTTTTACTATAACCACCAAATTTCTTCCATCAAAAAAAATGTAACCCGATTAATATGAAAAGTCTAACAAATGTTCACTAAGTTGGTTAGAAAAAATCAAAGAATAACATTTTAATTTTATTTCCTTAATTTTTATAAAGATGTTGATTTTTCAGCAATGTTAACAGTGGTGTAAACAAATTTTGCACTCCTTTTTTTCTGGTTTCACAAAAATATTTTTTAACACTTGTGGTAAGCAATTTTCTGTATACTACTTAGCAATTACCATCTGACCAGTTTCCAAGAGAATATCAGCTACAATTTCTCATTTTTTGTCTTTCTTTAACGGGGAAGATTTTCAACTTTTGAGCTCCATCTCATGGACTGCTGTTTGGTTTCTGGTTCGTACCCAAGTTTCGTCATCTGCTATGATCAGGAAGCGGATTATCAGGAATTCTCCTCTTTTTTCTGCTTAATCCTATATGATTGCTTATAAATTACATACACGTTTCAAGCTTCTCTGATTTCAAATATATAAATTTTATTTTGCCTTCTTATACTATTTTTCAAAAACTAACTTCCCAATTGATGTGCTAATATCTTCCTATCATGATAGTACCTTCGTGAATTCCATTAAGATTGTACGTAGGTAACCTTGGTGGAATGAAGAAGCGCAAGCTTGTTAAGAAGTTATTCAACAAATCAAAACGTGCCAAGCAGTGGAACGGCTAGAGAGTCGCAATGATCGAATACAATATTGAAATTAGGAAGTCCAAACTTGAACCCTGGAGGAGCCGTTGTGAGAATTTCACATGGCTGCCTGAAGCAGCTTGGCTATAAAAGGTTCTAGCTGTAAGACAATTGAAAAAGCAAGACGGTTAATCGCTACGACACCTTGGAATTCTTACGAAGATACATTTTCCAGGGTCTTCTTCCGATTGACTTCCATCCTCTGTGAAAAATACCGCTTGCAGGAGCAGCACATCTTAGAGGACCAAGAGTCTCCCGGGGATCTTATTTGACAGGGAGAAGGTTAAGTAAACTCTGACCTCTTTCAAACCTTTTAAACCCCCTGGAAGTGACGTGATCTCTCCGGCTATTCTTCAGAATAGTCTGGAAGAGATTGTTGTCTTTATCCCAAAACAAGGAAATAGGCCTCTGGAACTCCCCAAATCATTTAGACCGATCAGTCTTACATCTTTCCAACTTAAAGCCATAGAAAGGGTGCCTGATTTACACATTAGATCTAAGCTTGCAAATACGACCCCACTCCATCGTTCGCAATTTGCGTACTCTAAAGGTTAATCAACTGAAGTTGCACCTTCATTGCCTTGCTAGTAAGACCGAAAAAGCCTTCTAATGCTTAGAGATTGCGTTGTGTGCCTTCCTTGACATTAAGGGTGCTTTCGATAATACTGATTTCGGTTCAATTTTCAGAAATCGTGACCGTTAAAGCTTTGACTCTCCAACTATTGCCTGGGTGGACACCATGCTAAAGGAGCTTGAAATTATGTCCACTCTTGGCAATGCTTTCGTTTTTATCAAACCCATTAAAGGCTGTCCCCAGCAAGGCGTTCTGTCGCCCCTTCTTTGTTTCTTGGTAATCGATGCACTCTTAGTCAAACTAAATGATCATGGTTACGAATCAATCGGCTATGTAGATGATCTAGCTATTATGTTTGACCTAGGGTCTTACCCCCAATATGATTTTCTGGCTGTATACTACGATAGTTAGGCCAATCGTAGCATATTCTGTATTAGTGTGGTGGCCTTAGGTCATTCAAGGCTTGACCATCAGCTACTTAACAAGCACCAAAGGTTTGCCTGTCTCTCAATCACAGGGGCTATGCGAACTTGCCCCTCTCCTGCAGGTAATGATCGGACTGCCACCTCTCCACATCTTCCTAAAGAGAGAACAGCAACTACAGCTTTGCGGCTGCAACTTATTAAGAGGTACCACCAGTGATTTGAGCATAGATTAAGTCTGTTACATTAGACAGAGTGCCGTATGGAGGATGATGAGACGACATCTCGAGCCTTGGCTCGGCAAAGAAGGGGTATTTTTTTAGCAAACCGTTTCTATCAACGAACGAAATCAAAACCTCTTCCACAAAAGATGTTCTAGTCTTCATTAGGATAGCAAAAGATCTTTTAGGTCGTAGTGCCTGACATTCGAGTCGTCTCAACCGCTTAATAATAATAACTTCCAATTTCTATGTGCCTTTTTCCAGTTTCATGTTGTCGTTTTTGGTGTCTTTTACAATCTTTTTCTGCTTTTTTTTTTGCAATTTTTGCTTTTTCTTAGTTTTTTTAGGTCCACAAAACGTTTTCTCACATTTTAAAATTTCGTAACACAATATTAGGCAAAACAAACATGTACCTCTTTTTCATTGTCATTCAAAATATGTGAGACACATCAAGAAGATTTCTTTTAGTATTCCAGATGATTTTCTAATATTCATCATACAGTCATGACATTCAAACCCATTCAAAGCTATAATGTCTTTGGTCAATCTTGAATCTTCGTAAATTTTAGCTTTGAGATTTGTATCGTCAATTCTAACATTTTGGGGGGAACTTCACGAGGATCATCCTCCACAGAAAAATTTCCTATCTGGAAACTTTGAATCCAATTAAAAAACACTCATAAGGGATTGTGCAATCAGTCCATATGTATTTTAGTTTTTGCGAACATTTTTCACTGTCTGGAGTTGACTTTGAAATCCGTTGGGAATAATAAATTGAAATTCTTGCCGTGTGGGCAATAGGATTTCTGCCTAAAATTTTAACTTAAATTTTAAATAATATATCATAACAAATTAAATCGCCTGTCAACTTTCGAATCAAATCATTCAGTAGTGATTCGATTACAAAAAAATTAAATTTCGAGGACAACTGAAGCACTCACTTAAACACAAATCGAAACACTCAAACCTCAGCTCACACAAAATGCCATTTTTTACTTCCACAGAAATGCTTGATGCAAACCGGAATTAAGGAACTGCTCTGTGAATATTTTTAAAGGATTGCAGCACTCAAAATCTAGTTTTAGATATAAATAGTTTTAGATCCTTAAATAAAAGCTTTTCTAGTTTAGTAATCATGGCTCCCGTGGCTAGAGGGTAGTGCGAACCCAGGTTCGATGTCACCACGATCCACACGACACCACCTCATGGCTGGCAATGGCAAACCTCTAAGAGTAAAAAAATGCCTGTGAAAAGCTTTCCACTTCGCCGTTCGGGGTCGGCATAAAACTGTAGGTCCCTTCCATTCATGTACAAATATAACTCACACAGCATGAATGGACGCGAAAAGCTCGGGCTAGGCTCTTCATGGGATGTTGTTCCACAAAAGAAGAAGAAGAAGTTTGGCAATCGTGGCTTTCACCATTGCAAATGACATGCTTTAGGACTTTTTACTTCTTGGGTATAGTTGCATTGTTATGCCAATCTTTGTTCCTTCGAGCCCGATCTGGAAATCCTTATCTTTTCTTTAAATTATCATCTATAACAATCTTGTTTAAATAAATTTAATCAAACAGCAAAAAAAAAAAAACCAAATGCACCGTGAACGAAATCAAATTTTGAAATAAAATTTTAATTGATATCAAATCTAAAAGTCATTAAATATATGCATAATTAAAATTATATTTTGTTTTGATAAACGCTCGCAATTATAAAATTATGATAAAATTTCATGGCAAAAAGAAAAAATGGTTTATTCACCAACCCAACCAAAAAAAAATTGCAATTTAATATGAAACTACTCTGGATCCATCCATTGCATCTGTTGGCATCTTGTGGCAATTGATGTTGCAGAAAAACCAAACACGATTAACTTGATTATGTTTGATCTCCTTAAATGAAGTTGAGCTACACTAATGGCAGCAAATGCATTTTGCCATAATATACATACAAACAAATACCTGATATAGTATGAGTATCTTTGAGATAGTCGTGAAAAAAAATCACAAACAGTTATTCAGAATGTGAAAGTTGCATTTGTTGGTGGATACCACGTACCTGTGTATCTTTGAATTGGTTAACGTTGAAGCGATTTTCACAACATAAAATGTTGTTCAAGAGCATTTAAGGAAATATTAGCAATCACAACAAAATAATAAAAACAATCCAAAAAATACGATGTGTCTTTGATAATATTTCATTTCATTTAATACTTATTATAAAATGTGCGACTTAAATAAAATTTTATAAATATTTTTAATTTTTGCTTATCAGCAGGTACATTTGCACTTTGCATAACAATATTAATCTTTTCTCTTTCATTACGAAGTTTTCATAAGATAATAAGTTATTTTCATTTCTAAACTGACGCTAAAACCTAATTTTCAATTCTCAAGCTTTGATTTACGAAATAATGATAATTTAAATAGTATTTGGTGATAAGATTATTTTTTAATTATTTTTTTTATTCTTAAATGAATATTTAAATTTTGGATTTTTTTGTTTCATTTATTTTATCGAAATGATCATTTATTTCTTTTAATAAATATAATGATAAATACCATAAAATATTTTATTTATATTGGTTTTTCGACATTTGGGATACAAAAATTTCTTTAGAAAACTACCTAGACGAGTTGCCAGTTACGTTGTTTCAACAATTCATTTGTATGCTAGGTGCCACGCCTACTAACCTACACTCATCTATACTTTTTCCATAGAATGCCATTAACAGATACCTTTTTTTTTAAATACAACCTTGCAAGGCCGTATTTAGGGGGAGGTTTTGGGGGGTTCTGACCCCCCTCCCGCCCCCCGCCCCCCCCCCCCGAAATGTGGAAACTTTATTAAAATTTTTGAGATTAATTGCCAATGGATGGAAAAAACGTCAAAATAAAATCTGTTTAACGATATTTTTGACTATTTTTTACTTTTCTAAAAAGTCAAATATAAAAAATAAATTTGAAATCTTAGTTACACTATGCGATCAAATCCGATTTGTTTTCTTCGACATGAGGTTTGACTACGGATTCAAAAAGAGAAGGTGATACTGAGCACTCCTGCATTCATAGTTTTTCTAGGTCAGTAACTGTTTTTGATTTAAGGTTTCGTCCTGAATCAGTTGGAAAAGTTTAAAAATTTATAAAAATACAAAAAATTATCGGATCATTGTAAAATAAGACTTGCTTGAACCCCATTTTTTTTCCTAAAACGTGACGTGATGGGAAGTTTTTGACCTCAGATTCGTGTTGAATGTGAAAAATTCTTTCGGAAAAACTCCGTCTTATTAGCAAAACCCATCTTAAAACTAATTTTTTTAACGCATTACTGCTCAGAGCACCTCGACTAGAATGATCTTTTTCAATGCTGTGACTTCACGAATTTAGGGAATATAAGCCAACCTCATCCGGGTTCCCTATCATTGATAATGGTTCAAAGTCCCATCATGATCATTTGAAAAAAAATGAGCCTCTACTATTTTTGGTAATTTTTTGTGAGGTTGGGTACATCATCAGTAGTGGGAAGTCAATGAGTTAATGTTGAGTTAATTATGTCCCTCACGATAAAAAAAAATGCATTAGAATGCACATTGAATAATATTTATTTAAAAAAATTTAATTTGATTATTCTGTGAATTTTTTGTCACTTTTGGCCATTTTTTTGAGGTTAAGATTAAAAAAAATCTGAAAATTTTTCCTAAAATTTTAATTTTATAGGGTCCATCAATCACCGATTTAATTTGTCAATATTTAAAAATCAGTTTGATTAAAATTATTTATGAATATTTTCTTCGAATGAAAACCTACCCCACCCCCCCCCCCCTCCCCCCTCCCCCCGAAAAAAATTTCTGGCTACGGCCCTGCAACCTTGCCACAAATGGTTCCTGAGATGATTCATAATAAAGATTTAGGTTTTATGGGAGGTGCCATTTTCCTATGGCATAGCCTTGTCAACCAACATTCTTGTGGCAAATTTTAATACTGTGCTGTAAATGATTTCGGAGATAAACTAAAAAAAACATTTGAGTTGTATGAGTGGTGCCTCGCCCATATGCTGAAAACTCTTTATTTTTAGTTTCCAACATCCTCCGGAGGCCAATGGATATGTGTACTCAATTTGGTTTAGATCAGATTAAGATTCTAGAAACGTGTAAAGGACAAACAAGCAAGCGTTGCATTTCATTTTTTATAGGGAAAGGGCTCCAAGGTCTTTTGGCCGACCGTAGAGCCAAAATGGTATTATATAAGTACTTAGGAAATTTATGCATCTCCTGAAGCCATATCTCAGTAGCTAACTTTTTTTAATATTACCAACGGAAATAATATTTAAGCTAGTTTGTAAAAAACCGAAATTTTCGACTTTCAAAAGAGCGGCCGCAAGGTGGACACCTTCCGAAAATTCACTGAAAAAGTAGAAAAAGTAATTAAGAAATGTAATACAAGGTACTTTTATTTAATATTTATCGTTTTTAGTTTACAAAAAACTTTTACATTAAAAACAAAATTATTTTGAAGAATATAAATATACGGTAAAAAGGAATTAATTAATATTTTACTGAAAAATAAAAATTCAATCTGAATCACTGGGGCCCATTCTAAAATGTTAAAAATTATCCGAATTGATAAAATTCATATTTACAATCATAAATGTTGATGTTAATATTGCGTATGAAGACATTTTCATAAAAAAAAAACAAATGTCCACCTTGGGGCCAAAAAAAGCTCCCACCTTAGTGTCATGACGCCATTTTCAAGGTGAAAAAATTGTTTCACGCGCAATATTATTAATATTGCCAACTAATGCATGGAAATTTTCCTATGGCGTCTACTTTAGGGCTCTGCCTACCTTGGGTCCCTCTCTCCAAGTAGATTTGTTTATAATTTTACTAAAGGCACTGTCACTATTGCTACAAGCTATTTTTTAATTGTTCCAAATTAAAGTAAAGGGACTATAGAATTTCTCAGTATGATAACGCTGCAAAATCGGATATTATAAGCCAAAATTTTAAAATTTTGTCTTGGCTTCCATAGTTTCACCAATTAATCATTACGGAAAACGTTTGAATGTAGCTTCAGCGTAAAGAGAAAAGCTATAGAAAACAGTACAATTATAACGATGGTCTTAAGTTAGAATTAAAACTTCCTGGATGGAGATATCCTTCAATTTAACCCTCTCAGGGGAATGTGTACTTCCGTAATAGGAAAAAATTGAGATTTGTTTAGGAGCCCCCAAATAGTCAAAAAAAAATTTTCACGAATTTTTAGATGTCCAGGTTTAGCCGTACGCAATCTACTTAAAATACTCTGACTTATACAAAATGTGTCTCTATCGACAGAAGAAGGTTCTATCTACATAAGAAATTTGTTTTTTACACATCTTTTTATTATTTAGTATTTTTAATAATTTTTTTAAATTGACGACACAAAAAAAAAAGAGAGCACAAAAAAAGTGAGGTTGTC
This sequence comes from Toxonevra muliebris, assembly GCA_963691655.1. Classification (NCBI taxonomy): domain Eukaryota; kingdom Metazoa; phylum Arthropoda; class Insecta; order Diptera; family Pallopteridae; genus Toxonevra; species Toxonevra muliebris. The sequence continues at coordinate 117,958,377 of OY829326.1, read as the reverse complement.
CCATAAAAGTCACAATAGTTTCGACGGTTATGCCTCGATTGTAACCAAATAAATTCCATAGAGAAAAATTCCGATAGAGGAAAAATCAACAAAGACGTCAATATCAAAATTGTTTGGTTCGCATTTAAATCACAGTCAGCAAAAATGTTCAAATTCTTATACACATATGTGTACGAAAATGCTGAGAGGGTTAAGATAATATTATTAGGGATCCCTAAAACCAGTAATTTTTTAAGAAATTTACAACACATTTCGAAAACGTATATATTGATGTGTTAACAAATACAGAAGTTACAGTTTTTTATACTAAAAGCGAAATTTTATGCTCCTAATAAAACATTACTAATTATTTAGTTTAAGTGCGCTAAAATTTTGGCATACTAAATCCGAAAATCTTTCGAATAACATTTGATATTTTTTGTTTTTTGTACTATAATTAGTGATCATTTTTATTTCTCAAACTAATATAGAATAAAATAGAGTTTCACAATAAAAAAAAACCCGAAGGATTTTTCTGGATTCATGCTGAAGTTATTCATCTTTGAACATAGTGGATAGGGTAAAGTGCGGTACCTTTGACACCGGGGCACATTTGACTTTGCAATTTTCTGTGTGACCATGTCATAAAAGCCAAAAACGTAAAAAAACGCTTAAATTGATTTAAAGAAACATTATGTACTTTGAAGTTTTTACTTTAACTCTTCTTGTTTTTGTAAATTTGCTAACGCTGATGTAATTTCCGACAACTAGTATGTAAGCGTTTTGTGAATTAATTGTAATTGTTTTTTAAAAAAGAGTAACAAAATTTGTTAGCACTGCTCTTTAACGTTAACAAAATAAAAGTGCGTTTTATGAAAATAAAACAAGATAAATTGAAAAAGAAGAAAAAGTCATGAGGAGCTTTTGGGGCACATTTGACTTTTACCAAAGGGGGAGACATTTAACAAATATCAAATGTTCCCCATATTGCAAATTTACGTATTTACAATACAATGGTTATATTTTCTATTCATACATTATTGTTCGTAGCTACTACTAAATCTTGGAGTCGTACTGCAAATAGTTTTTGAAATATTCCATAATTGAATCTCAGGTTATATGGGAGGAGTCACACCCCCTTTTCCAATCCCACGCACGTTTTTCCTGTTATATGACATTGTCAATCGACATCTGTGCGCGAAATTTTAGTGCTGTACTGTGAATGGTTCTAGACATATACCCATAGAAGCATATAGTTTGTATGGAAGGTGCCATACCTACTTGTAATTTTGAACTCAGATTATGCCTAACTTAGAGACATAATGCGTCATTATGAAATTGTAAATGAAAATTTTGTTAAATAAAAAGCAAATAATAATAATCAGAACAGAAAAATAAAACAATAGTAATAAAATAATAATGCATCATTGTACAAATTTATGTCAATCTCTGCTGTGGTTTCAGTGTTATTTCGAGACATACACACATATTTTAATTTTTTTGACAAAATGGGTTTTTTGGAAAAAGTGAAAAAAAGTAGTGATGCAGTTTTTACAAAAACATATTTTTTTAGGTTTCATGTAGAAAAATCAAAAATCAATGTCTTAAAAACAGTAACATCTTTTAAAATCTATCAATAATTTTCGAAATTACAGGCTTTTAAAAATTAAGTGTTAAAAGTACCCCACTTTAGCCTACAAAGTGCGCTATGATTTTGAACAGTACTTTATATAATAAATGAAAACTTCTTAATAGTGAGCTACTTCCATACCAGACTATAGCCATCTTTACTTTTTCTAATTTGCTTGTCAATTACTATTATGATGGTACAGCAGAATATTGAGGTCCTACGCTGAATTTTTTTTTGCATCATACATAAATATGTACCTATTATAATGCTAGGCCAGCATCCGTACAGGAATGAGTAGAAAGTCTAGTTTTGGGGTCAATTGCCTGCTCTCTTGCTCACCGCCCCAAATTACTGCTTCTTAAATCAAAATTTGAATGTTAATTGTTACTGCACATATTTTAGCTGCGTTTTATTCGCCAATCGCTTTTTGTTATGTTTAACTAGCAGCGATAATTGTATGGTAAAAACAACACTAACTTGTCGATAGTTTTTTATGAAGAATAAAAACAATTTATTTATAGCCTTGTTTCATTTTTTATTGTTTTATAAAAATTCCTGCTTTCAACACGACAGTTCGGCTTTCTAACTGACATTTGCCTACTTCGAACAAGTTTTCTGATGGCACAGACTGACTAATTATACCATTTGACAAATAATATCAATTTTATTGTGCATCATTCAACTTTAACCAAGATTATATGTCGCTGACTAATTATATGTTTATCGGTAGCTAATAAAATAAAAATGCAATTAAAAATCGATGTTGATACTTTCAACAATATTTGTACTTATAAATCTAATACATACTCAAGTTAAGGTTAGAAAATAGAATTAATAAAACGCTTTCAGGTAATAAATAACATGAAAAATTTATTAGGAATAGAAATGGTCTGATGCACTTTTTCTATAATACTTTTTTTTATTGTTTTTGTTAAGATCATTAAAATGTAAAGTACCATATTTTCTTTTACGATACTTGGCTTTAAGCATCGTGTTGGTATAATGGATTATATACATATGTATTTTATTCCTTTACTTGAATGTGTGTTTATAAAACCATAACCGAAATAAAATACCTGCAAATCTACAAGACAACAAAAACAACAACAACTATAACAATAACTAAACTACAACAAGAAGAGCAAACAAAATAAAAACTCTAAATCTTTTTTTTTTTATAAGCCCAACTTATAAATAAATTTGTTCAATTTCAGCGAACAAGAAAGCCAAACTGCTTAATGGAGGCTCAAGCGTGCAAGCAGCAGCAACAACAACAACAGCAAATACTGTTAGTGCAACAGCTGCTGGTGGAGTACAACATCATAGTGAAAATATCAACTACCAACAACATCCACAATATCATCATCAGAACAACAGCAACTACAATAACAATACCAGAAACAATTGCAGCTCACAACAGAATGGTAGTGGTAGTGGCGGTGGACACAATCAGCAGTCATCGCACTATCAACATTTGCAATACAATCAGAATCCTCATCACCAATATCAGCCAGTTCCACCAATTTACGGTTCATCTGCTGAGGATCATTACGAATTGCAACAGGCACAATACGGCTACAGCAATAATCCGAATGCTGCCGGCAATGGACCAGGTTCACGCCCCGGTGGTCCAAATTTAGTTAATAAACAACTTGTCCTGCCATTTGTACCGCCCAGTTTTCCCAATCATTCACAAGATGGCATCACGCATCTGATCAAGCCGTCCGAGTATTTGAAGAGCATTAGCGATAAACGATCGTGTCCGTCGTCTGCAAGGTGAGTGAGTGAGTCTCAAAGAGATAGTGAGATGGCGAGTGAGTGAAAAAAAAACTATTTTCAGTTTATTAAACAAAAAATAGTTTAAGTAAATATTTTAAAAGCCAGCAAAATTAAGTGCTTTTTTTTTTGCTGTTGTGTATTTTGACGTGCTCCGTTTCATGCAACATCGTTGTGGTATATTTTTTTTTTTGGTACTTGCTTGCTACTGCTGCTTTTCTAATTAACTAGATACATACAAACAATACGTGGTTAAAATATATGTATCTTATGAATACAAAACTGAAAACAATTAGCGCATTCGATATGTGTAGATTATCTGTAGCAGCTGCTGCTGGTGCTAGTGCTGCTCCTCTCATTACCAACTAATGCGCATGAATGCGTGTTTTATGTTGCAAACACGCTACTTGATTTTATTGTTGTAACTACTATGCTGTTGCTGCTGCTGCCAATTTGCCGCACACACAAACACATTCAAACAAACACACAGATACTCTCATATTTCAATAAAGTGTTTAGTTGGAATTTGCCAAAATTTACACAAAATTTATTTTCACAATTAATTTTTTACTTATCCAATGTTGTTTAATCTCTCAGTGTTTTCTCAGCAGTGATCGCGATGATATTGCGAACGCATCGAACTTGGCGGCAGCAAAGGTCAGTCGTAAACTATACAAGTTAATTTACCATACAAGAGAAAGTTAGCAAAATTAACCAAATTTGTGTTAAATAAATAACAGCTCGTAAATTTGTTAAGCAATAAATTTTTTGCAATCATGAAAAATCTTTTATTCACTCAAACAATTTATAGCTAAATTTTCAAACTTATGGTATTCTGTAAGGTAGCTCAAGCTAAAGAACCTTTCCGGCAAAAATAAATATAAATCGAATTTCCGAAATTAATACAAACAAATTTAAGGATATTTTACTTTTCAAAAAAAATTGCTTTGGATAAGTGCAAAATAATTTACCGAGGGTTTAAATTTCGAAAATTCAAAAATAATTCACGATTTTCAAACTTAAGTTCTTGAAAAACTTCGCTGGTTCACTCGTGTTCGTTAAGCTCAAGTTTTACCTGCACCTGAAGTGGAATTTTTTCCATTTTTTACATGCCTAAAAATAAGTTTGTTTCAAGGCGGGACTACTTTAAAGAAGGGCTTTGGAGCGGAGCGCGGAGCCGGAGCAAGGAGCTGTGGAGCGCACAGTTTTGACCGGAGCTAGAGCTGAAGCAATCAAAATTAACCCGCTCCGCTGCTCCGATTAATAATTTTTCCAATTACCTATTGTTCGTTTACAATTCATTGTTTTTGAACTCTTTATTGTCATTTTCATTGAAGTAATGAAAATGGTAATTGAGATATTCCATTGCCAGTTATGGTAAGAGTAATTAATCATCATCTCTAAATTTGAAAAATGTATATTAGGGCAAATTAAGGTAGCGATACATACATATGAATTATAAATAAAAAAAAATATATTTTTATTAGGAAAATTATATGTAGTTGGAGCGGAGCGCGGAGCGGAACCTTGCTCTAAAGGGTTATGTCATTCAGTGATCGGGTCAATAGCATTAAGGAAATATAGTTCTATCAAGACCTTATACTCACAGTACCACTCTGATGGAGTTCCAGCAAACTTAGTCTTATAATGCGCACACACGAGAGAGAATTTCGTTGAAATTCTGAATTTCAAATTTAGGTGGACACACGACAAAAAAGAAATTTCAAATTCGTTTTTGACAGATCATAAGTTTGGAGAAAAAGAAGAATTTTTGTGCTTTCACATAATAAATATTACAAGTGCAGCTGCTATTAAAACAAAATCCGAAATGTCTAAAAAAATGTAATAGATCTTATATTTTTCCTGTTTTTTACAACCTTGTGTTTGAGGGTTGCTAAATAGTTACTTTCGTTATTTCAAGTACATTTCATTGAAATTCAGAATTTCATTTGACAGTTTTTGTATGGCGAAATTCAGCATTTCAGACACATTTGAAGAAAATGCTAAATTTGCTGGAACTCCAACTATAACTTTATTCATCAATGCTTCCCTGTAACATTAAATCTGAGCTCATAAATCTAACTTTTCTTGGTCTTCTTCGACTCCACCATTCCAAAGTACTCTCTACCTACCCTGATACATGTCTAATATGTAGCTCAACTGAATTTTAAAAATCGGATATCTTCTTTTTGTTCTTTTCACGAGCATAGAGCAAGCAAAAAAAAAAAATCAGTTCTTTATCAACATCAATAACGTATAAATTTATTTTATTTTTATTTTTTTAATAAGATCAACGGACACTGAAGACTATATGCAAATACAAGTGTCCAATCAGCATCCTATTGGTTTTGAGCCACCAAAACCTCCACCACCTCCACCATTGCCAGTACCGCCACCAATGCATAACAACGAAAAACTTAATGCAACGAAATCAATGAATTCACACTCATCACATAATAATCACGATACAGCAACACGTAAGCAACATCAGCCACTCTCAGCAATTTCTATACAAGATCTTAATAGTGTACAGGTAAAAAATGGGAACCCACATTTCCTGAATTCTAAACTATAAATTTAATTCATACGTTAATTTAGTTACGCCGCACGGATACACAAAAAGTACCGAAACCATATCAAATGCCAGCACGAAGCTTAAGCATGCAGTGTCTATCCTCTACATCAGATACTTATCTCAAAACTGATCTTATTGCTGAGCTTAAAATATCAAAAGATATACCGGGCATTAAGAAAATGAAAGTTGAAAAGCAAATGGCCAATCGTTATGACTCTGAACATTATTCGGAAATAACAAAACAATTCACAACCAACGACTATGTGGATCAAGTAAGTGGATTAAATTATTTCGATTTTAAACGTGCACTTCATAAGCTTTCAAAGATTTACTTACAGATACCGGAAAAGGATCAAGCTGGAAATGTTATACCAGATTGGAAACGGCAGATGCTGGCAAAGAAAGCTGCTGAACGTGCCAAAAAAGAATTTGAAGAGCGCATGGCACTGGAAGCTGAAAGTCGACGTCTCTCACAAATTCCACAATGGAAGCGTGATTTGCTGGCACGACGTGAAGAAACTGAGAATAAATTGAAGTAAGTTTCTATGTCCAGGACATTAGAAGCTTAATACCCTCAAGCACAGTTTTCCTCGGCACTGGTTTATGAAATAGTAAAATAATTTTAGTATAAGAATTGAAGATAACTTTAATTTTTTAATTCCATACAATTTTTTCTAGAGCTACTATTTATACACCCAAAGTTGAGGAGAATAATCGTGTTGCCGATACTTGGCGTTTGAAAAATCGCGCCATGTCTATAGATAATATTAGTATGGTATCCTGTACTACAGACATCATTAATTGCCAGAACATTAATAGCAATAAAGAGAATAATACCAATTATGAATATATTAATGGAGGAGGAAGTATTGTTGCCAATGGAAGTGATCAGTCAACGGAGGAACTTGCCATGGCACAAACATCTACGCAAACTCGTGAAGAAATACAAGAGAATAATGAACATGATGACGATGATAATATTATACCATGGCGTGCTCAATTAAGAAAAACAAATAGCAGACTGAGTTTAATCTGAAAAAGGAAAAAAGATATAGATCTGTAATGATTTAGAAAAAAAAAAAAGAGAAAGTTGAGAAAGTTTATATAAAGAAATGAATCCATGGATTGATCGATTAAACAGAAGCGATTTTTAAATGCATTTTTATTTTTTTATTTTTTGTTTTGCTTTTTACTAGATTTTTTATCACACTTTGCTAGAATTTTATATACTCACTTATTCCTTAAATTATAAATTATATAAAATAAATAACTTTTAAACTTAAGTCCATGATTTTGTAAAAAAAACGAATACTTTATATTTAAATTATTATTTTTAGCCAATATTCAATGATATTAATATATACTCGTATAAGAATACTACTTTTTTCTACATTATCATTATTATTTTAATAATTTTTTGTAACTTATATATATATATTATTTTTTTTTACTTATTTCACTTTTTATTTTTTTTATTCATCTGGGAATTTTCGGTGCAATATTTAATTTTAATTTCTTCTTTTTTTTTTACATATACTTGGTGCTGTATTTCTGTTTATTATTATTCAATATTAATTTCTGTATTTATATTTTATAATGTACTAATAATTACATACATACATACATTCATATATATTACTGATTGATTGATTGATACTATTTTATATATTGATATATTTCAAATTTGTTATTTTTGTTATTCATAAATAATATTTCAATATATTAACGCTATTTTTATTAAATTATATAATTTCGTTTTATTTGAAAGTTTATGGGATACAATGAAATAAGAAAAGTAGCGAATGTAAGTAAACCAGTTTTTAAATGATTGCAATTATAAAATTACGAGATAGGAATAACAAATGTTTGTCAAAAAATGACCAAATACTTGTCAAAAAGTGACCAAATGCTTGTCAAAAAGTATCCAAAAGCTTGTCAGCAACTGGGGAATGTTTGTCAAAATTGTTAAATAATTATTTTCTGCAATTTTAATGGAATATTTTATTATATTTTTCATGACCGATTTTAAATAAGAAATTACTGACAAATGCCATAGGTCAAAATTAATATAAACCAGTGTTATTTGGGAAAACGCTTTGTCAAAAATGGGGAACCATTGTCAAAAATGAAGAAATGCTTGCCAGAAATGGGAAAATGTTTGTCAAATTTGTTTCCATCAATCTTTACTGCAATTTTAATCAAATATTTTATTATACAGGTACCTCTTGCTTAACATGGGGGTTAAGTTCCTGGAAAATGCCGTGTTAAGCGAAACCGTATTAAACTATACAAGGAACCAGTACAAAAAGGGGGGTTACGTTTTAAGATTTAAAAAAACAGAAATCTTTTAATTGAAATTATAGTTATACATATATACAAAATAAACAAAAACATCGATCAATCTCCTCAGCTTGGGCATTTTTCTTTTTTTTCTCTTGTTTTTGCGCCAAAAACTACCAATGCATTCAGTTCAGCATTCTTTTACGTACGCCAGTACCTTCTCCAATCCATAATATATACTAAACAAATTACCCAGCGTTCTTGGTGCTTTTAGAAGGGACTTTTTTCTGAAACTGCTAAAAAATTTATTTTCTGGGCAAAAAACCGAGCTTAGCGACCTTAAAAATTCAATATATTTCGTGAAAATCTTAGAATGTCTAATGAAACCAAGTGGACACAAAAAAATGTTACCGATTTTTTTTTTGTGTGGAGTCTAATGTAAGTATGCATATATGTACACTAGAGATGGGCACGTAAGTACTTTTTGACTCACGCATGCTCACGGCTTCGAAAGTACTACTCACGCAAATTTTAAAAAAAAATTCACGTATGTTTAAAGCGCTTATATAAATAATATGCATATACTATATGTTACATAGTGATGCCAGATTTCGAACTTGCAAGATTTTTAGCTGAAGAAAAACACAATGTTGATTTTTTAACCACAATAATTAAGTATTTAAGAAATCGTGAATTATAACTACGTCATGGTGAAAAGTATAAGTAACTTATACTCACGTATTTTTACGTCCAAATTATGCACTCTCACGCATGTTCAGGTAAGAATTATGGAAATCAAATCCCGCTCACGCATGTTCACGTGCAAATTATGTTATTAAAAATATTGATCATATTAGTTTGAAACTCGTTACTAGGGGTTTTCGGGGTCACTGATTACGAATTTAATGTCAGATTTTTAATCAGCGAACCTGAAAACCCCCGAGAAACGAGTTTCAAGTTATTACAATGAACTTGAAAAATAGTCGACCATATTGGATCAGCCATTTTAAGTTGTGAAAATCCGATGACAGAGTCCTAATCAACGTCCAGAGAAACCCCCGAATAATGGGTTTCAAGCGAATCCGATCAGTTTTTAAAAAATTTTCTGCTATATTATGTTGGATTCGTAATCAGCGACCTTGAAACCCCTTGAGTAACGAATCGATGAACTTCAAAATTAAAACTAGAATGTCCACTTAACTGAATCTCAGAAATCGTAAAGAACTCTAAAGAAAGTAGCACTGTCCTAGCTAGAACTGATCATACCACCTTGATTAAAAAATTCCCGAAATAACCACTGTGTGGCGCTCCCAATGTTGCGATTTGAGTTCTGTTTTTTATTTGTTAAGTTGGTACATCTGTTGTTGATATTCCCTCTAAATCTCAGTGTCATAGCTTGACATTTGCAAAAGTTACGACGAGACGTGGGTTTATGAGTACGACACGCAATCCAGACATCAGACAAGTGAATGGCGTACACCAAATGAGCAGAGACCAAAAAAACCACGTCGCTTTCAGTCAAAAAAGAAGGCAATGCTCACGGTTTTCATGGACTACAACGGTGTATTTTTGCCAGAAGGCCAGATAGTAAACAAAGAGTATTATTTGGGCGTTATGAGACGTTTGCGTGAAGTAATTCACCGAAAGAGACCAGAATTGTGGACAGAAAACTCGTGGATTTTGCACCGTCGCTATCATTATTCGTTATTTTTTTGACGAAAAATGCAACAAATACCATCAAACAGCCACCGAATTCACCTGATTTGGCTCCCTCTGACTTCTTTCTGTTCAATCGAATTAAAAAACCATTACGGGGAACGCGTTTCAGCAGCCGAGAGGAAGTAATGGAAAAATCGCAGAAAGCACTGATGGACATACCGAAAACCGAATATAAAAAATGTTTCGATGATTGGATCAAGCGCTGGCATAAGTGTGTTGCAGTCGATGGAGATTACTTTGAAGGGGACAATATCGATTTAAATGAATAAACTTGTATTTTTAATGTTCCGAATAAATTCCGGGAACTTTTTGATCAAGGTGGTATACAGATTTTAGGAGAGCCAGGATCCTTACAACTTCAACAATGGCTGTATGTTAAGCCTCCTACATTAACAATTTAGTAAACCCAGCAACGTCCCTTAGACTGCAATCTAATAAGCATCTAGAAAAATTAACCGAAATTTTCTTGCTGTAGCATAAGTAGAAAGTCTGTCCCATCCCGAAGCTATAACTTCTTTACAGTGGCCTAAGAAAAAGTTATTTAGTTGCAATTTCAGATATTGGAACCCATACATTTTATCTTCAAACAAATTCGAAATGTTCTTACTTTTATATGCTAGCATCTAGTATTATACAATTTATATTTCCACTTTCTACGATCCAATCTGATAAAAACAATTTTTATTATATTATACAATTCATTATCCATTTATTTAATACAATTACACAGAATTTCAATTGCTTGTCAATTTGGAGCAGTCCAATACATTGGTTGGGAATTGTGTGAAGGTCAATGACAAATTATTTGCAGCATTGGTAACACAAAAACTGGCACCTGTACCAGCACTTGGAATTTTCTTAACCAATTTTACAGTCTTTGAGATTTGTCTCGACAATGACATAATTTTCTTGAAGAATTTAACAGTGCAGCTATTTGAAAGTTTACTATTGCCATCAGCATTATCCGTATTACAGACATTCTCATTCAAATTGATAATATCATTGCTAGTAGCGACGACAGCATTGCAGGCGTTGATAACATTTTGAACTTGCTTTGAAACCACACCACCACAAGAGTTAACATCAGCAATGAAACGTAATGCAGCCAACTTCATATTAACAACACCCTTGATGCTGCAGTTAATACCCTTGACTGAACGTAATGCAATTTTCAATACTTTGACAATGGCAAAAGCTTCAACATCAACAATTTCATCGTTGAATTCGAAAGATTCACCATCATATGGTTGAGGCTTCTCAAAAGCGCCACCACTTGCCTATAAGTACAAATAAAATTTATTTCATTGATTTAATATTTAATTCGTATAACTAATACTCACATTAACAGCAACCAGACATAGTCCAGCAATAAAAACAAATACAGCAAACTTCATATTGACTTCAATAGTTATTCACTTTCGAAAACAATTTGAAACATTTTAGCTATCACTTTAGCTTTTATACTCATCTTTTCTTGCAAAATGTTTAAACGTTTTTTTTTTGTATTGATAAATTATAGCCAACTCAAATTAATTAAATATTAAATATAGTATACTCTTCTTTTTTCTTTTTTTTTTGCTCAATCGGTATTTTGTTATCTATTATTAGGCTCTATCAAATATATTAAACCTACTTATAATAGGTATTTATAACTTAAGATTATTCTAAAGTAAATAGTTGGACATGCACTTCAAACTAAACTAAACTAAACTAATAGACATAGGTAAAAAAAAATAAAATTGATAATTTGGCTATAATTATTTATGTGCATAAATATATGGAACCTTGTTTATTTAATACACGTGCTTACAGGGTCGCAGAGAGAATCCGGGAACGGGGTGGATGACATACGGAATTGACTATCAAAATCAATATATCCGTATACATAACGGTATATAACAAACAAGAAAAAAACAAACAAATGAAAATCCAACATTAACAATAAAAAAAAACTTTCAAATACCAAAGTCATAAGTTGAATACTAAATAAGTTTTTTAATTAATTATTAAAAACATAAAAATAAAAAATATTAATAAAAATCTTCAATATCCTAAAAAAAGAGTAAATTTAAATTGCATAATTAATACTTGAAAAGTGAGATGAAAAAAAATGCTTATGTAGGACTAAATATTTTATGTGTTGAAGTAAAATCATATTGTGCGTCATCATGTGGAATTGAATGTTCGGGACCCACGCCCTAGGGGCCCCATGAACCCCCACATTCCCCTCATGAGCCCCCGAAGAAATTCTAAAATGTTGAAAAGGTTCCCATTCCGGGTCCCCATGAAAACTCTGAGCTCGGGAGTAATCTCCCCTTTTCATAATATAAAATAAATGAATATTGTAATCTAATTGCACTGTGTAATCAATAACAACCAAATAAGAAAAGCAGCACAGTTATATTTTTCTTTGAAATAATATCACATGAAAAAAATTAGTTGTACGAAATTGTACTGAAAATATTGCTTATGTACTGACGTATTTCCGAACCTTAAAGTGTACTAAAAAAACTACGATCGTATTGAAAAATGATTTTTACAACGATGAATGTAATTCTTCAATCTATGAATATTATTGGCAAATATCTACTTTCCAAAACGCCATATTATTTATCCTCGACATACATTAGTTATGCCATCTATTAGTTAACAACGTACTCCTTATCAGCCTGAAAGTATGCTGTACTATAATTATTGTATAATATTATAATAATATTTATACACCAGCCAGAAAGTATGCTGTACTATAATTATTATATCTGCAAATAAATAAATGGTAATATTTTGTATTATATTGTACTTATATATATTTTAGATATTTAATATTACATTGTCATCTAGTTCGGAGCTATCTTTAAAGTTTCAAATCTCTAGCTCATCGGGAAGTTAGTTTAAAAGCAAATGCAAAATTCCACCCGAACAGACAGACAGACACCATTGAAAGCGAATTGATATAAACGTGGTAAAAAAAATGCATTAAACTCAATTTCATTCATTGAACTCATATTTAATAAGAAATAACATTATGCGGCCAATTTCAGGTCATCATTTGGGACGTGAATGATTCAAGGACCAAATCAAAGTAGACATAGAAAATAATGAAAACCCGCCAAGTATTTAATCTCGTCAGTCAAATTTTTGTTTTATGAGCATTGAGTTTTTTTTATATTTAGGAGATTTTTACAATTTTTTGCAAATTTGTGAATTTTGCTCATATATCTATTGATGCTGGAATATTTCACGATCAAAAAATTAATCGCACAGTGTAATTTGTTATTGCAGTTATTGAACAACATATTTGAATTCAGAATGCAAAATGCAGTTTGAAGTTTTGTTCGAGTCATCTAATAATTGTTCATTTAGTGATGTCTCTTTTGTAGTCAATTGAAGTCTTTTAGAGTCAATTAAAATTAGAAGTCCCTTGGAGGCATTTAAGTATACTCGCAGTCTCTTGAAGGCATAAATTAGATTAAAAAATCACAAACTCTTCAAAACTTTCATACAAACTATACGTAATCTTTCTGCGAAATACCCTATTATGAAAAGCGTAAGGCCCAAAAGATTTTATAGTTCGAAATGCTTATATAATTTTTTTTTCAATTTATTATTTCAACCTCAGATCTATAAGTATATATCTAGTTGGAAATGCGATAAGATCATAGAAAGCATCGAAAACATAAGTGAAGCTTCCTTAGCGAGGGTAAGTCGAAAATTATGCAACGAAAATCGCGTTGTTGTTGCACACGAAACTAATAAGAAACGAAGTTATGCAGTTGTTAGTCGACTAAATACAATCAAGCAGAGAGACGACTCTCACACTTTGAGCTTAGTGGAGACCGACGTCTTTGCTTTTTTGCATATAACTGATCTTTCTTCTCATGTATTATATTCGTGTACTAAAGTATATATTATATATATTATATGTTTATAAAAAGTATTGAAAAAGTAATAAATATAAGTAATAATTCAAAATATGGAGGATAATGCTTCAACTGGAGTAAATTATCCACTAGTGTTGTTTATAGAAACTAAAAACTCAGAATAAGAGATTTGAAAAAATGTTTTCTAATAATTTTTAAATAAAGAACCAAGTTTCACTTCTAATTTTTTAATTAAGTAACTGACATCAAATTACAATTGATTTCGAGTGACTTTATAGGACTACAAGTGTATTCTAGAGATTTCAAAATTAAAAAAATATATAAATCAATTTTGTATTGAAATGAATCAAAATGAATATTGAAAGGAAAGGTATTTGCTTAATTTTCAAATAATTTTAATGTTCTTAACTTGTTGTGTAGTTTTTATAAAATTAATGTTGTGCCAATACCATTATCAGTGTTTTCTTGTACATATAATTAAATTTCAACAAGAATTTTAGTTGTTTTCCCCCCTGATGCCCCCATTGGGATTTTTTCTTAATATTAATCAGCATTTTAAGATTCTAATCTGTTAATAAATATCAGTTGCCTGTTTCTGCCCGTGTTTGTGTTATCTCGCACAGAACAAAGCAAGCTCGCTGTTCTCGCTTTTGCTTTCTGCTGTGCAACTGTAACTTTTTGTGCGTTGTTTTTTTACTGTTTCAACTAATACATATTTGATTATTCGTGAGTGCGCAAGTGTTCAACTACGCCCATTTAATCACATAGAAATTCTCACATTGTTTTAAAGCCGTAACCAAAGTATCACGTTTACATCTCAATTGGAAGCATTTTTGGCCGCTAACTCCATACAAGTGCGACCACTATGCTACGCCACAGTTTTCCAGTATTACACTATAACACCAAATCCCATCCGTTAGGTCAGAAATAACCTTAGATCGTAGATAAAAAAAATTTCTACGATTTCAATCAATGTTATAAAAGTATACTAAATTGTCCCTTGAATCCCTGAAATACTGGTCTTGAGGTGTATCCTAGCGTTTCTAAAATATTATATTTATAGTATTTAGTTAATGTTAAGCATATTGCTGTCACATCGAGAGTTTCTACATTTCTCAGCTAAAAAAGTCTGGCATGGCAAGCCTCCAAGGGTAAAAATTTACTAAGAAAAGCGTCCTTCGAATTCCACAAGACTTTGAATGAACAGAGAATGAATAAATGGAGAAATCTCGGTCTAGGCCCTCCATGGGCTGATGTGCCATAAAAGAAGAAGATGATTATACTTTATCTGCTTGTTATTATAGGTAATATTATAAAGAATAAAATATTACACCAAATAGATAACAAAATAAAGACTGAGAAAAAAATCACACACATAAACAAATACAATAGTAAATATACTATATTTAATAGATAATTAATTTTAATATTAAAAACAAGAACATTCCAAAAATTGGAAATGGTATAAAAAGAGCAAGTGATGGCAGAAATACTTCAAATTGTTTTCGATACTGAATTACGATTGAAGTCAATATGAAGTTTGCTGTATTTGTTTTTATTACCGGATTGTGCCTGGTTGCTGTTAATGTGAGTACATTTAAATACTAATGAAATATTAGTTTTATGAATTTAATTATATTTTTATCATATTTATAGGCTAATAGCAATGCCTTTGCACAACCTCAACAAGGTGATGAAATTGTTGATATTGATACTTTCGGTATACTTGGAGTAGTGAAAATTGCTTTACGTTCTATCAAGGGTATTAATTGCAGCATCAAGGGTGTCGTTAATATGAAGTCGGCTGCACTACGTTTCATTGCTAATGTTAACGCTTGTGGTGGACAAACTTCAAAGCAAGTTCAAAATATTATCAATGCTTGCAATGCTGTCGTTATCACTAGTGATGATATCATCCATTTGAATGAGAATGTCTGCAATTCGGACAGTACTGGCAATAGTAAACCTTCAAATAGTTGCACAGTTAAGTTTTTCGGGGAAATTTTATCATTGGCAGGACAAATCTCCAATATTGTAAATTTGATTGAACAAATTCCAAGTACTGGTGCTGGTGCCAGTGTTTGTATTACCAATGCTGCAAAAAATCTCTCATTGACCTTCACTCAATTCCCGAGAAATGTGTTTAACTGTTCCAAATTGACAAGCAATTGATTTTTTGTATATTTTTACTAAAAAAAAATTATAACAAATTGTGTAATATAATAACCATGATTTTTATTGGATTTTGCGGATTGAAATTGGAAATTCAGTTGAAAGTTTTTAAGACAGTAAAGTAAAAAATTTAAAAATAGTAATGCTTTAATAACGTTGACGCAGTTGCTGAATGATACATAACAGAAAATTTATACTATATTTTAACCCATTCCCAGACGACCTCGATAGCCTAGTGGATAGTGCACTAGACTTTTATCTGGGAGGTTCGGGTTCGATTCCCGTCTTCGTCTGGTGGTTAATTTTCATTACTTTCTTATATTCACTATCAATATGAAGTGTATGAGAATTATAAGATAGTGTACAAGTACACACATTGGTTGGTAATGGCAAAACCACCAAGCCGATAAAAAAATTGCCACACCGCCGTTCGGAATCGGCGTTAAACTGTAGGTCCAACTATGTGGTATCACAATGGGCCGTTCAGGCCTAAGTGTGTCTCTCGACAGCCACTTCAACCTAGCCTAACCTAACCCATTCCCAAGTGTTATTAAACTGCCGGATAAAAATCAATGAAACTTTGTACAGATGCTTAAAAGTGAAAAAAATGTCGAATTTTAAAATTTTTGTTATTACTTCAGGTTTGATCAGAAGGACAAATCTGAGACCTGATCTCAGCAAATAAACAACAGAACGGGTTTATTATTTTTGCCGTAATTGAAATTCGAACGAATAATTTGCTCGAGTTTTTGTAACATTCTTTCCGAGCGTTAAAATTTTTTTCCGTGAAAACCGCTTTGCGCGACAGTAAATAAAAACAGGTAAATACACGAACTGACCCAAATAAAAAATAATTTAAGTGTAAAAAAAAAAAAAATATTTGCTGATTTGCTAAGTTACTGTGACTAAAAAAACTGTTCACGTAGAGAAGCATTTTTGGGGCACGATAAATATCGATGAATGACGTCAAATCGAAAAGTAATAGCACATCCCGACGAATACAAGAGAAAAACAATTTTTGAAATCAGGTAATATCTTCAGGTTTCAAAATGATCTCGAAAGTCTCGAAATTTGGACCATAAAAACCGATTTTTCAAAATTCTTCAGCCAAATTTTTTTTTTTAAATTTCATAGCTCTGTAATAGTGCGGACACACGAGAGTACATTTCGTTGAAATTCTGCATTTCAAATTTAGGTGGACACACGACAAAAAAGGAATTTCAAATTGGTTTTTTGACAGATTATAAGTTTAGAGAAGAAGACAAATTTTTGTGTGTGTTTTATGTAAATGAAAATATTGCCTTTCAATTGGATTTGGACCCCAAGAATTTATATATTAATAATGGATAATTGAGGAGCGGCAATGATATACTCTCCGACTATTTAACATTAACATTCTTTGATTCGTAAATTTTCTGAAAGGAAAAAAGAAAGGGTTGGTACTGATCCTCTAAGTTTTTTTTTATGATTTATCTATTAGAAAAATGTGGCTCAGGATACAGAACCCAATGCTACTCTCAATGTTCGAATCACAAACATTATTTCAATTTTTAATCAGTTGCACTAGTGATGAGCCCAGTGATTTTTCAATAAAGGTGACCGAAGTGATAATGGTTTCCAACGACACACTGTGATTTTAAATAATGACTGTAGCCTTACTCCAGTTTTTTCCACCAACACTACTACAGAGATAGAGAATACAAATTCACTGTATTCCGAATATAAACTTGGGCTCCGTTTTTGGAACTCGTTAGTCACAACAGTGATCAGTGACTTCCCGGTCACAGTAACTAAATCACCGAAATAACGACCAGCACCAATCTGCACTCTTTGCCTTCCTTTGCTAACATTGTGATGGCTTTTTTTTATTGCATAAAGACATTTTAAATATTTATTGACTTCTGAAGTGGCTATTACTTTTATATTTTAAATGTTTGTGATTTATTGCTTATCAGTTATTAACTTTAATGATAACAACTTTGTATTTTAATTACTTATACCCATATGTGCATAATTATATATATGTATATTTACTATTATTTACAATCAGTTCGGAATATAATCACCCAATATGTTTCAGTAAAGATTTGAGGATCTAATTCAAATTGAAAATGCAGGTGGCATGACGTATTACGAGTACCCAACAAGATAACGATTATTTACAGGTGAACTACTCGTATTTCAAATGAGTGTAATTGAGAGATTTTTATAAGTTATACAGGTGCAAAACTTAAAGTTAGTAATTAAAATACATTTTTTGTTGTAAATAATTTGAAAATTTTCACATAACAATAAAATTTAAATAAATTTCACGTTCAATATTTTTTATTTTTATTAGAAAATCTGCAAACCTGCGCAATCATACCAGGATTCATTATACAACAATCTGTATTTATTCTTTTTAGCATTCTTTAAATTTCCCGAATTGCAAATTATATGAGATGTCAAACGTCCCTCTCAACGTCAATCACAAGAAAAACGTGGTTTAGAAAAGGCGGGGAAGACTAATAACACAATAACCAGGTCCATGCCTTCCTTTTCATAATAGGAATATAGATGGAATCGGTCAGGAATCCAAAAATGTGAAATGATAAACCTTATCAGTGGCCACGAAAGTTGATCGGCCTATAAGGTTATTCTCATTTAAAATCTGCAAATATTCGATACTTTAGATACTTTCCAAAAAAAATAATAACAACGATCGTCTGATCTGCTAGTTCTATGACTTTTTGGCATTATTGTTCATTTAAATAACTACCTACTAATTGCTTTAAAATCCTTGACATTTCAATCAATTACAAGAATTTATATCTTGCACCTCAATTAAAACCGTAGTTGAAATATTTTGTAATTTTTTTTTAACTGGGCTAAAGTGTTAGCATAATTCGCATTCTCTTCTGAATTTAACTCGATCATTGGATGCTTTCATAGAGCACATATAGGAGGGTTTTTCATATGAAAGTATGGGGATAAGGCTCATACAAATGAGCAGAGGCATTAACGTCGGATTTTTCAGTGTATTTTACATTTATTTTGGTTAAATGTTACTAAACTTGGCGTCATTTCGGCATTTCCATTTTCACTGTCTTTCTTTGCGCAAACTCAAATGACTTTGTAGCCAGGGTTATAGTTTCGCAAAAATCAGGGTGCTATTTATATTGAGCAAAGTAAGTGAAATGAAATATTAAAAGTTTGTAAAACATACAGCGAATTTTCTTAATTAAAACTGATTCAATTGATCAGAAAATTAAATCTTACCGTATCGAGTACTTCCTTTTATGCATTCGATGATCACTTTACAGACTGTTACGAATACCCAGTACCCAAATACTCGACACTCATACCCCACTAGTAATGAGTAGATGATATTTCCAGGACGGTTAATGAATGGAGGCGATCGAAAACCAGGAGACCACTTTTAGAAACCGAAACTATGAATCTAAGCTGAAGTAAAGTCCGGAAAATGGCACAAGACAGATCTGAATGGAAATAGTTCGTTTTGGCCTTTTGTTTCTTCCTTGGAATCATAGATATTTATATATATCACAAAGTCTAGTCACTCTCCAAATTCGCTTGCCTCCCTTATTCTAAAACCATCCACATTTAATTTCTATATAACAATCAAAAACATATATAATTTCAATATGTATTCATCAATTGTATGTAACAAAACTTTATTGCATTACATCAACATTTTACAAATTAAATATCTAACTTGTTAGCTTAGAGCACTGTTTCACAAATACAGGGAAAGTTGTGAATGTAGTTGAAAGATCATTCAATGCAGTGCCAACACAAGCATTATACTGTGGACCAACGGTTGGTACTTTCTTGATCAAAGTAATAGTTTTCGATATTTGTTTCTTCAAAGTCAACATTTTGCCCAGCAATTTCCAGAAACAATTCCATGGTGTCTTCTTCTTATTAGCATTAGCTGCCTGATTATCTGGACCGTTATTGCAAACATTATCATTCAAGTTGATAATATCATTACAGGTGCTAATGACAGCATTGCAGGAATTGATAACAGCTTGAACTTGTTTTGTTACTTGAGTACCGCACGACTGAATATCAGCAAGGAATTTCTGAGCAGCATTTCTCATATTGATGACACCTTTAATTGTACAATTCAAACCTTTGATAGTACGCAGAGCAGCTTTCAAAGTAAAGTACATGGGCCCAAAGACACCAAAAACTTCAGGATCAGTTTCATTGGCAATATCTTGTGGTATGAATTCGAATTCAGAGAATTCGGCGGGTTCAACAAAAGCACCGCCATTGGCCTATTGTAAAAGATTCGTAATCGATAAATTATTATTTATGCATTATTATTTTTAAAAATTTACTACTTACGCTAACGGCAACCAGGCACAAACCGGCAATCAAAGCGAATACTGCAAACTTCATGGTGAAAAAATACAATAAATTATTTTTTATAAATATTCGTGCCTTTTATACCTTTACAGATATATCGTCAACTTTCACAGTTATTTATCAAATTTATTTTTAAAGATAATCATTTCTGGCCAGTAGAATTTGTTATTAAGTATCTAAAGTACTCTGCATTATCATAATGCGCACTTAACCATAGAATGTTATCAATGAGTAATCAATAGACTTATTTTAGCAAAGCTCAAACGGGTTTTATGAGAAAGTAGCAGATACCATATATACTTTAGCAGCTTATCAGCTTACTTTGCCTGATCCCCACCCAACATGTTGTTAGTTAACGCAGAATTTTGCAGACTGAAAAAAGAGCAGAGACGTGAACCAAGCTAATTTTGCAGTTTGGATTGGTTCAGGGATTCACGGTATCTCTGAAACATTGGTTCGATTCAAAAACCCGATTCTTCCGCACCTTCGAACTACTGGTTCGGTTCAAAAATGGTTTGGTTAAAAGATCTTGCAGTGTTCAATTTGATATTGCGCTTTTAAATTCTCGCGTGCTTTAGGCAAGATTTGTGGTCTAAATCTAGCATTAGTATATTTGCCATATATTGATCTTATTAGGCCTATTGTTACGCCTCTGTAGTAATGTCTCAATTCACGATTTTCATAAAAGTTATTCTAAAGTATACTGAATTTGGATTTACTTAAGAACTTATTCTTAGCCATAAAGAATTGATATACCAAGATAGATTACTCAAGTTCTACAAGTTATAGTCTATGAAGGCACTTCCTTCATAGACTTTTGAATTTCAGTTGTATCGACTGTTCAACTGTTTTTAAATTCTTCAATTAAGGAATATTCATTGTTTTACACTTTCCCTTTTAAGTTAGTCAACAAATTTCGATTGGACATTTAACGGATTAATTTCTTCGATTCATATTTAATGTAAAGGCGCCAGGCCAGGACAAATGTTTTGTCCTATTGGTGATGCTTATAAATGAACCACCGGTAAGCAGCTTTCTCGTAATTCAGCGAACTCACCGCCAAACCACGACGCTCGCTAAAAATCAACCACAACAAAACTTTTTCTGGAAACTTGGTCTTATAGAAAACCCATTTCCTAAAAAATGGTAAAAAAAACTTAATTTTTTTTCTTGTTCGGATTTTTTGTGTAAAATTTTCATGGCAATTTTCGTCGTAGTGCCTCGTTTAGTGATATTTTCGAAACCAAATTTTTATAATAAACAGCGTAGCCAACCCAGCGCTTTTCCCGCTAAGTTTAGTGCTTTTTGAAAATCAAAACGCGGACACAGTGAGCAACAAACTTATTTAAAACCAAAATTCATAAAAGTACGTCACTCAATTCAATAAATTCTTTACTTCATATAAAAAATGGATCAAAATGCGAAAATTCATTTTGTGAAAACTACAAAATAACCGATGACGTAATTAAACAGTATTAGTGTTTATAATGATTCTGAATTCAGACTAAAGAGTGTGTTATGGCTAGAAGAAGCTGATAGTAATATAGAGAATACAGACTTCGACATCGATATGTGAATTAAAAACTTTAAAAATACATGTCTTTAATTAATATTCTTTTTAATATATTTATCCTTGGCCGAGGCTACCTTACAAAAGCTCTTCATTTCCAAAATTAATAATTATGTAAAAAGAGCATTTTATAAACCTTGAATTTCATTAGCACTAGAAACAGAAGAGCTATAATGGTTCGATCTAATATAGCTAATATATCTATTCAAAAAATAAAGAAAAATCAAATGTAATAATACTACTAAAACTTTAAAAGATATGAAAATAGAAGCTGGGGGAAAATATAAAAAATATTCTCCCAAATTAATATTGAGCTGCATTACTCTTAATGTACTAGCAAATGTGATAACAATAAACAAAGCCAGTGAATACAAAAACGTTTACCTTTAGAATATTGAGGTATTTGTGCAATGCATTGTTAGTTACAAACCATGGTGCTTTTGCTAAGAACCTCCGTGTTCTGGATTAATAGCATTGTAGTATTTCTAAGTTTGCATTACCACCAGTGGTACCCCACAATTGAACTCCGTATGTCCAAACTGGTTTCAATATCGTTTTATAAAGAAGTAGTTTGTTCTCAAGATTCAACTCTGATTTCGGACCTAATAACCAGTACATGCATTTTGTTTTTATGTTAAGGTGTAGCCTCTTCGCTTTTATTCCAATCCAATCTTTTATCAAGATGTACTCCTAAATACTGAACACTCTTACGTTTGGGGATAGTAGTTCCATTCATATTTAATGGAGGACATTCCCCTCTTCTTAATGAAAACGTGATATTTGCTGACTTGATTTGTCACCTTTATTTTCCAACGAAGCAACCATTGTTGAATGTCGTCGAGCTGTTTCTGAACTAGATTTGCAGCTCCTGTAGGAGATTTATTTGACGCTAAAATAGTAAGTATCGTCTGGATAAGTAGCAATAGTAACAACATCAGTTTCGGGCAAGTCGCAGGTAGGTTAGGTTAGGTTGGAGTGGCTGTCGAGAGACACACTTAGGCCTGAACGGCCCATTGTGATACCACATAGTAAAATTTGAATAAAGAGCAGGACCCAGAACATTGCCCTGTGGTACTCCGGCTTTTATTTGGCATATGGCTGATGTTTCAGCATTTTGACATAGAATGATCTTTCATGTAGATAGGACTTTAAGACTAAATAAAATAGAGTAAATTTTTTAATTTGTATAATAGCCCTTGATGCCAAACTCTGTCGAACGCTTGTCCAAAAATATGGCAGAGCAATATTTTTCGCGTTCCAGAAAGTCAGTGGCAATATTTACTATGCGATGATATTGCTCAGGAGTACCGTGCTTATGACGATTGGTGATCCGGAACTAAATTCTTATACATCGTAATAACTAAGAACATCAATAACTAATTATGTTCACCTTTTTGCCTGTTTAAGTTATTCAATTTTTAAGGGGGGAATTTCCCCCTGTTCCCCCCTTGTATCCGCGCCTGTACATATATACTTACACTTGAATACATTGAAGTGACTAAGAATGTACAGTATTAAATTCAAAATATGGATGATAACTTTAAATGATATGATATGAAATTATTCAAAGATATGATATGAAATTCTCAAATAAGCAACAAAACTCTTTTGCTTTCCTCGATTTTATTAGTAACTCCAAAGAATTTCAAACGAAAATAACTACCCCTAACTACGATGAAATTATCAATATTAACTTTACTCGTTGGATTGTGCTTTGTGGTGGTAGCCGTACGTATACTAATTTAAACCCAAAAAGGCATAAAAGTTTAATTTATTTTACTTTACAAACTATTTAGATTCACGCCGATTCCATTCAACCTTCAGTTGATTATGAAATTGATTTCGATGAAATTTTAATCACGCCCGATGAAATTGAAAATGTCACTGTATTCGGTAAAGGATTCAATGGTTTATATTGGGTCTTTAGAAAGGTGTTGAAAACATTACGTGGCATTAATTGCACCATTAAAGGAGTTATCAATGTGAAAAATACTGCATTACAACTGATCGATGATGTAAACGCTTGCGGTACTGAAGTATCTAAGAAAGCACAGAAAGTTGTGAACGCTTGTAAGGACATAGTTAGTACTTCGAATGATATTATCAATTTGAATGAGAATGTTTGTAATAATGGTGACTACAATGAAGAGACCGATGGTAAGAAGAAATCGTCATCGAAATGCTTCCGAAAATTATTAAGTAAACTGTTGACATTGCGCAAACAAATCAAACATGCTCTGAAATTGATTAAGAAGGTGCCCACCGCCGGCTCTGATGCAAATGTATGCGTTAATACTGCTATGACTAAGTGCAAAGATGGTTTTAATGAATTCCCAGCGTCTGTAAGAACATGCTCTAAATTTAAATAAATGAAATTTTAATGTTGATGTTATTCAATAAAAAAGAAAATAAGCGAGTTGAAAAATGCATATTTTTCAATAAAGTTGAGAACAATTTCGGAAAGTATAATACAAATTAAAGTACATTTCATTTTTTTATATATAGTAGCGGACAGAAAAAATGCAACACCCAATCTCTGTAACTATAAAGCTTTGTTACTCATAAACCATAAAAGATTTTCAATAACAGAGCCACGTTAGTATCAAATAATTCTGGTAGAAGCATTTTCATCAAAAAAAATCTGAGCTTAGTTGTATACTTATAATTTTAATATATTTCTAAATGAAATACCCTCTAAATTTAATCGGCAAAAAAAAATGCAACACTTCTTTTTATTTTTTGAATGCCATTACCTTTGCATTTGATAGGTCCGTAACCCGTACTTTTTGGGTAAAGTTTGGTAAACTGAGAGAAAACAAAAAATTCTCTCTGCTATAAACAAAAATGCACAATAGTACGGAATCGCTAAAAAAAAACACTTTTCTTGCACAAAACAAAACATCAAATTGTAGCAGCAGTTAAATTTAAAAAAACCAAGTGTCTGCGGTATTTAATAAAATAAAAATTGTTAAATCTTACAAGGAAATCAAGAAATAATGAAAAAGTTAAACATAGATTATTTGCCTGACTACTTCTATAGAATTTTCTGGTTCACAACCACCATTTGTATTATTCAGAAATAGCAGAAGCTCCTACATCATCAGAAGTTGAACAGACACTTGCGCCATTAATCTATGGAGAATGTAGTTATAAATTAACAAACATACAATTAATACATTTTAAAATGTCTTTTAAATATTTTCCCACATTCATTTTTCCAAAAATTCTTTAATTATTTATAAATTTAAAATTTTCAATAAATTTTCTCAAAAGCAAAACAGCTGATAAACACAAACATATGATTGTTTGACACTTTTACCATTTTTACCGGAAGAAAAATTTCGGGTTGTTTCGTGCAAGAAGAAGAAGACAATTACTCTCTCATCTTTGCTCTCATTTGCAAGTTTTTTTGTGTACGGAAACGCTTTTGGGCTGTTTGGGGTAAACTCGTGCACCCGCGGTAAAGTATAGGTATGGACCTTATATCTTATTTTGTGTGAAAATGGCTTCGATTAAAAAGCAATTAAGTAGCTGTTCTAAAAAAAACTATTGTTACGGCAAGGATTCCGGAAAATCCAGTCGTGAAGTGGTTTTGCGATTCGGTATTGGCCAATCAACCGTTAGTCGCATTTTTAGTAGGTACAGAATCACCAAAACGAAAATTGGGCAGTGGTCGCAGAAAATTTCTACCGAACATCAAGACCGGTTACTTTGCCAAAAGTAGTAAAAGATGATCCCAGGAAAATTGATACAGACGTGAAAACGTTTGCCGATGAGGATTTGGGTCTCGATATGACTACCCTTACTGCTCGCCGTCGACTTATTTCAGCAAAACTGTTTGTGCGAAGACCTGCAAGGAAGCACTTCATATCAGAGAAGAATAGAAAAGCACGGTTAGCATTCTATAGACAGAACCAACATTGGACAAAAGCAGACTGGGCAAAAGTACTGTTGTCAGATGAAAGCAAATTCAACCTTTGCTCGTCTGATGGGATCCGTTATGTACGCAGACCACCAGGACATCGTTTTAGGAATTTAAATCTTAGGCTTTGTTGTCAATGGTTGTTACTATACCTCAAAAGTTCCTCGAGACATTCTAAAATGTTTTTTAAATAAATGGAGATTAAATTGTGGAACGTTAGCCTCATAATAATTTTCATTCTTTGCGCGTACTTCGCGAGACGTAACCGCCAGCAAACCCGAATCAGCTTGGGGAACTACATTCTCCATTACATACTGCACTACATTAGCTAACAGATCTTCAATATCGTCTACAAAAAATTCGCTTATAAGATCGATATCGTTCATAATCTTTGAAATTAATATTTTTTATGTTACTTAGAACTTTATTTTTACTTTTTAATAATTTTGATTGTGACAACAATCGCAGTTGTCATTAATTTGACTGCTCACATGTAGAATACCGTTCAGCAGACGCAAAATATATCATAAGCAGCTCAACAATGACACATGTAGCAGCGGCTGAGCAACCATTATAACGGTAGCGTACATCACTTGCACAGTTATGGGACAGAATTTTTCAATTTTTATTGTACCTAGTCTTATGGTAGGAGAGTGTCCCACTTCGGGACGCAGTACAATGTGCTTTCTAGTCTACCCATTCCTCGCTCTTTGGCAGACTTTAAAATTTTAGAGATTAGAAAGACAAGATGACCTTGAATATTGAATATCCCGAAAACTATGACAAGCTTTTTTTCTGTAGTAATTTTTTGATATCTCCAACGGTTAACCCGTTATTAGTAAAAAAAAAGGCTTTTTTCACCAAAGAGAGGGTTTTTGGGGGGTCGCTCTGCAAACCCAGAACTGATTTTTATGGTTTTTCCATCTATCATACCCCCACTAACAATTACTGAAGAAAAATCTCAGATAAAAATTATTATGAACTTTTGGTGGATTTTTTACTCTACCGACTGGACTAATAGATTGTTCGCCTGGCATTGTCCGCAGAATATTATGGTTTACAACAATAAATGCATTATTCATCTAAAAACAATTTTATATCTTTTTATTATAAAAACGAAATGAAAACAAACTTACTTGTCCATAAATAGTAGAGGCTTCTTCAACATTTCAATTGAATTTGCATTTGCGTCTGTGAACGTTCAAATTGTAGTCCAAAAATTAAAATCAAATCAAATATCTTTCGAATATTTTGCATGTTAAATAAGTAACACTTATTTTTCCAAAAATTCTTTATGCATTAATTTCAGTATTTTCAATTTATTTACACAAAAGCAATAATTATTTGACACTTTTAACCAAAGCAGATTTATAACAGGTGATAGCAGGCTCAACTCTGTCTTCCACAACTTTAATTTTTTTCCATGGTTATATTGGTTGCATTTCGCAGACGCAATTTGATTCGCCACTACTACATTTTTGATTTCGAGCTGTTTGTGCTACATTTAGCATCTTCACAACGGCTTGCTACATTTGAGCGAAATAAATTTGGCAGATGCATAAAAGAATATGAAAGCTTTTGAAATTATATTTACCACTTTGCAGCATTGAGTGCTACTCATCTGTATCCATGACGTCATATCATTTACAACATAAGAAACGTTTACTACTGTTGTATCCATTTTTATTTAAAAAAAATTAATTTTGATAGTTTTTTTTTTTTTATATGTAGTTTTACATACAGCTGTTTTTAAGCGTCAAGGTCATATATCGTCATCTAAATTCTAAAAAGCCATAACCACACAATTTTTTTTTTTTTTTTTTTTTTTTTGATGCACCTGCCCACACCACATGACCCTGCAATTTTCAACTCCTACAAGTTCATGAATTTAATAAGCAAATAGATGTATTTACACACTCGAATGAAAAAGAAAACAAAATATTTTAGTCTTTTTAAGTAACTAAGCGGCTATAAAAATGCTAAACCTTCACAATTACATTTTCTTAAATATTTTTTATATTTTTTACATTGTTTTTTGTTCCTCCTGTAAAAAAAAAGTTGAATGTGTAGTTACGGCTTTCTGAATTTCTGATGACAATATGCAAAATATGCTCAGCTAAAGTAGCAGTAAAGTAATACGCTCGAAGAAATTGCGACCGCTCAAACCAACTTTTGTTAAGCATGTTGCGTTTCTGTGATACTCACGGAGCAGTGGTCGAGCAGAACTTGAGCACTTGCGTCGACTCTGGGTCTTTATTTTAACACAGATTGCGCTATTGAAAGCAGTTTTATGATGACGTTACAAAATGACAGGGTCGTTTGGCACAGTTGGCACAGAACATTGGACAATATTTTAGAAAAAGTATAAAAAATCATGGTATTCCAATCAGCGAACATATTCAGAAAACCATACAAGTGTTAATAATCAAAAAACTTCACAGGCAATTATTACTTTCATCCGGCAACTCTACACTTTGGAATTCGAACATTAAACACACCACTACTGGGGGATGCCAGACGCCAAATTCTGTAAAATTATACATAATAAATTTTATAAAAAAATTTTTTAGAATTTTTTTGTGTACATTTATATACCTGCATAAATCACCGAAATAAAAAAACTCTTCAAATTTCAATGATAGGACTCATTACTTTCTTTTTATCAAAATTTAGAACTGCGCTGAAAATTCTTATACGTTATAACCTCTCATTGGAAATTATGCACTGTCATTACATTGATGACATCATCTTCCATCTTGCGGCAACTTCACTTCTTTCCTCACCAACATGAGATATGCGCATTACTTTTTGTCAGAACAGAAAATGACGCCATTTTAAACCCAAAAGTTTTATAATCATGGTGCAGTTGTGAAGAGATAATGCTATGAGCATATCATGATATATAGAAATAATACTTAATTATGTGACCTTGACAATATTCTATAGTGAATTAATGTAGTAAAAAGATCTTATGATCGCACCCGCCCTTCTTTCACACTATCAAATGCTATTAAAAATAGGTTAGACTCGAACATAGACAAGTTTTGTCATTGTGATTACATCATCTAACCCAATTATGAGTAAAACAACTGTTGATATATTTCCCTCAGTGACTGTACCAAATTGACTTAAACAAGTTTTGCCATTGAGATTACATCATTTAACCTAATTATGAATAAAAAGTGGTAGTATTTTTCCATCAGGGACTGTACCTTTCAATAGTAAAAAATGTATGATATAATTCAGAATATAAACTGAAGACGTTGATAAAAGCAAATGGCATCCCCATCGCAATCCACAAAACCCACAATGAATTTCCGCCATTCTCCTCTTCTCTTGCCACAGTGTTGCACTTAAAGTACTACATTTTAGTCAGATTTTAAGAGTGGGAAAAGGTATATATTGAACGAAAGTACTGGTTTACTTCGGTAAGCATGAAACCCATGATCTTTTTGAAATGTGGTCTTATTTAGTTATGTTATGCGTAGATATCTGAAATTACCACGAAAATTGCAAATTAAGTCATTTTCGAAGTCATAACTCAACGAAATGGGAATTTTTAAGCTTTTTCAATACCTCTTATTTAGATATATTTGTTGTACAGACCTTAAAATGGGCGTCGCTCTTTCAACGCAAAATTCCTCAAAAAGCAAAACACGGGAATGTTGAAATAGTATCAATATTGATGTACTATAGTAATACCGATTAATGCAACGCCGCAATAGAATGTGCTCTCACAGCTACAACTATACGAAATTCATCACCCAAATTTCATTGTGAAATTAATCGGTGAAGAGAATAGACGTGTGCGAAAGTGAACATCGGAGAAAACGAATTGTGAAAAATAAATTCTCATTAAATCAAATCAACAAAACAAAAAACTCAAAGGTAAGTGCAAAAATTAAACTTTTTTTTTTTTTTTTGCTTTACCAAGAATGCAATACGAAAACTGAATAAATTAATAATTGGTAAATAACTTATTGAAATTTATTAGTTGAAGATATATATAAAGTTAACATTCTGGGGGTGCTCCGCTGATTGAGACTCCTGTGGTCGGTTAAATGCTTCGCGCTATAGATACATACAATTTGCCGTGCAAATGCATGAAATAAAATTTTATTAATTTCTTTGGTAGATTTTTCAAAATGGCGGCTACTGCTGCAAAGTGGAAAATTTAACTTTTTGTTTTTTGTGAAAATTTGAAATGCGAAAAAAAAAGTGTTAAAATTAAAATTTTCTCTCAGTGATGTGAAATTAAATTGAAAAAGCATAGCAATTAAAAAAATTGAAGTGAGTTTTTAATTTTTTATATTTATGCGATTTTTCAATTTTGGAAATATTAAATTCACTAGTTTTTTTTCTTTCTCATTTGGTTTTAACTTTACACAAGTTTCATGCGGCGCGTCGGTGTATGTGTGTGTATACGTATTTTGAGCGCACGTATACACTCGCACGCGCAGAGCGAACAATCTGTTCATTTCTCTTCAGTCATTCATTCTTTGGCGCTTTTTCATTCAAAGTTTATTGTTGATTGCACGTTCACTAGACTTTATTGTTTTGTCTTTACATATGCAGAGTTGCAATTATAGAGTAAAAGTAATTCGTAATGTAAATATTTAACTGGGAATATATGAAAGGAACATGTAAATGAGCCTTTAATATTTTTTACATTAACGCAACCTTGTTTGTGTTTTTGTGATGTGGCCAAATTACGTCATAGTTTGGTTCTTTTTTCTATTTCTAGTAATTTTTTTTGTCGAAATCGACTATTTATTAATTATTGGTTAATCATTCGTTGCGTGTAATCTGATATACAGCCATTTTTCATTAATTCCATTGAATTAGAATTTAATTATTTTCTGAAATTGTATTTTATCAAAAAAATTACTAATAATTATCAGGTACTAGCAATTAATTCATTTCATTAAATAAATTACGCGCGAATGGCAGAATCGATTTTCATTTGCGTTTTTTCTCTTTCTATTAGTGTGTCTCTCTTATTATTTTCTCTGTACTATAATTGCGCGCAAAATGAAATGAATATTTCTTTTTTGTTTTTACCGCCAATTTTGTATTTTTCTCGCTTGTTTTTTTTTTTTTTTTTAAATTTTATAATTGCATTTTGCTTTTTCACACACATTCATATTGCTGCACATTATTGAGTAAATAATGCATTGCTGCAATTATACTTTTGTGAAACTTTTCCATTATTGAGATGCTGATGACCTCTTTTCTTTATTTGCTTTGTATATTGCTGCTCTAGTATTATTGCATTCACTTGGAATCAAAAATTGTTATAGTTTCTGTACTCGAAAGAAATTTCTCTAAATTGTAGAGAAAATATTTTAAATTTAAGCAGATGAGCTTAATTTATTTATAAATGACAAATTTTGTGGAATGATTTCTAAGATAATTTTAATACACCGTTTTTTTTTTTTTTTTTTTTTTTTTTTTTTTTTGATATGTATTTCAAAACATTCTCGACACAAAATAAAGCATACGAATTTTCACACGTAAAGAACTCATTTCCTTAGTTAAATACCTCAGTAAAAATTTTTTCCAAGGGCTGGGCTGAAAAGATTCAACGTTTGTAGAAGCAGAATTGTTGGTGCTAAAGTATGGCAAGGTCGAAATAAATCAATTAGAACCACATTGATA
Organism: Toxonevra muliebris; assembly: GCA_963691655.1. Lineage (NCBI taxonomy): Eukaryota > Metazoa > Arthropoda > Insecta > Diptera > Pallopteridae > Toxonevra > Toxonevra muliebris. The sequence goes on along the minus strand of OY829326.1, from coordinate 117,926,841 downwards.
TTACCGAGGAGAAAAATTATTATTGTTCCCCACATAGGTAAAAAAAAAAACGAAGGAGAAACATTGTAAGTAATTTTAATCACTGGCGACAAATTTGCACATGACTATGATAGCAAAACACATTTGTCCCCGCTGCAACTGTTGCCAATTTTGTTTGCCATTAAAGCTGCTGTTTACACGGGCGCAAGCATGGACGCCTATCTGCAAAAGAGATGTGGAAAAAATAGGTAGTTAGAAAAAGACAAGCGAGTTTCTATCTCTTACTATCTATTTTTCTACCTCTTACTATCTATTTTTTCTACCTCTTACTATCTATTTTTTCTACCTTTCTCTTTCAGACGTGAGCTCATGCTTGCGCCCGTGTGAACAGCCACAAAAGGTGATTTAGATGATCGAGCATGCTAGAAAACTACACTTAAAGACATGTACGATTAAAAAAAACTAGCTTTTTTTTTACACGGTGGAACTTGTGAGACCGTCATAATTCGGTAGCCCTCAAAGAAGCAAAATGACGAGGGCAATCGCTGCCACTGTTGCAATATATTAGATTTCCTATTATTTCCTTTATTTTTTGTAATAGCATTCATATGCTTTTTAATAGCTTGTTTTTATAAATTTCGCTATTAATTTTCTATAGTTCGAGAAATGTTTTATGAATTTCAATGAATTCACGCCAGTATTCTTTAATTTTGAGCGCGATACTCAAAAACGTTTGCCTCGAAATGTAGAAATGTTTGAAGTCAGTTGGGGCGACACTGGCTCGTATTGTCGAGCATGTCGTCGAGTCGTTGGCAAATATCAAAATAATTTTATTTTTATCGAGCAAGCTCGAACACCGTTTGTTGCGCTCACATGATGAGATTTGTCGTGAGACGACTTGCGGTTTTCGAGCATGTTCGACCGTCTGAACGGCCCTTAATAATTCCAGAATGTTCTTTTTTTATTGCGTCTCATTTCTGAGAATGAATGTTCTAACTTTGCTTTGATATACTCCTAAAATGTGTGATTAGATTATAGTTTATTTAATTCTAGATTTGGCATGATTGTTCTATTTGCTTTATTCTCAATTTTAAGGATTTAAGTTGACTACAAATCAGTTTATAGCCAGTTTATAACAAAATTCAACGGAGTTATATCCTTTAGAACCCAAGTTATAAATTTAATTTTGTTACATAATTTTCATAAATACAGATATGTATATGAAGGACAAGTACGATAACTGTAACAATCTTATATTTGCTACTTTAATAAATAATCGCAACTTTACAACCACCATATATGTTTCTAATTGATTAAATCCACCCTATTTATCAGCTAACGCATTGTATAACCTAATGAATGAGGATAAAACCTCAAGAAGCAGAGTTTGCATGGATCATGTAATGCATTCAACTACACCCTTAATGCCTCATGGCAATCACATGGTGGCAACAACAATTTTCTTTGTTTTGCTTGTGAAAATGTTAAGAAATTTATTAAATTTCCTGCCTAAAGAAATAAAGTAACACGCCGCAGAAATAGCACTTCAAAATTCATCGACATGTGCGTTGGCTTTCTTCCACATGGAAAAATTCTCAATCGCAGCTAAGAAAAGAACGATCATGTTAAAACTTGTGTGTTCATGAATGTATCATGGGACGCAGCAGCTGCAGTTTTAATTTGATGTGCCTCCTGCATAAAAATTCATTGAACCAAACTCAATTGAATTTTTATAAACAATAGCAAAGAGTGGTTGGTTGAAACCTATCAATAGATTATTTCCATGTGCTTGATTTAGTCGCTGGTCGTAGCTCAAAGTGTGCGTTACATTCAAATAAAAATAGTGTGTCTGCTTATAAAAAATTTAATTCTAATCTATTTCTTTACATCTTCTACTTCTAGTTAATTAACAATGGCTCGTACCAAGCAGACAGCTCGTAAATCAACTGGTGGAAAGGCTCCACGTAAACAACTTGCCACCAAGGCGGCACGTAAATCAGCACCATCTACCGGTGGTGTCAAGAAACCTCATCGTTATCGTCCCGGTACCGTGGCTTTGCGTGAAATCCGTCGTTATCAGAAATCCACTGAATTGCTCATCCGCAAGCTGCCATTCCAGCGTTTAGTGCGTGAAATTGCACAGGATTTCAAGACCGATTTACGTTTCCAGTCGGCTGCTATTGGCGCTTTGCAGGTAAATTTCCACAAACAATTTAATTTCACCAGCTAATAAGATTGAAGTCTCAGAAATATGAACTTCAATTTTACTCGTCGATAGTGAAACTCACTCAACATTTGTATCCTAATTATTAACTTTGCGTTTCCATTCCTTCAATTTGCAGGAAGCCTCAGAAGCCTATTTGGTCGGTCTCTTCGAAGACACCAACTTGTGCGCTATCCACGCCAAGCGTGTCACCATTATGCCAAAAGACATTCAATTGGCTCGCCGGATTCGAGGAGAACGTGCTTAAGTCTACGGAGTTTTTATAACATATTCTAATTACTACCATACATTTATACAAATTTTCTTAATTTACTATACATATAAAACAAAAAAAAAAAAAAACATCAATGAAGAAAGATATAAACCTTTGATATGTAATAATTACATTTAAGTACTTGATTTTTGCAAAAATGGACATATACTTCTGTTAAACCAACATCAATTATCGCTTCTTGCTGGCAGTTAAATAATAATAATAAAAAAAACCGTCAACTTTTGTGGAGCAAATTAAAAAATAAATTTTATTTGTTTGTTTCTGCGTGCGGAAAAACGCTGGAAGTGGAAGAAGTACGTGCTCCAGAATATCACAAAAACGGCGAGAGTGTTCCGTCACATTAACGAGGCATTAGGCCACTCCCACATCATCGACCACTAGGGTGTAATTTCATATATTACGAATGACGAAACACTTGACGCGCGTACAATTCTTAAGTTAAATTTTATTTCATCTTCTAATAATTATTTTTTGTAATATTTTCTCTATATATTTAAATTAAATATAAACAAAATATATACTTTAAGGTAGAATTAAATATGTGCATTCACAATGTTTCTTCTCTAATCAATCCGCACGGATGCGTGATGACAGAGCACGCATTCTACGGAGCTACTGAGTTGGAGAAATGATGTGTTTAAAAAGAAAAAAAGAAAAACAGAGCTGACAACTAAATATTCTTTATCTTTGATTTTTTCATTATTATTAAACTATTATAATCATAATTATTAAAATATCTAACGGTAATAATAACGGAATAAAAACCCCATACGCATACATATTTTATGTAGTTTTTGTAGAAATTAAATATTTTATTATCTCAATGGATTTAATGTATAATTTACAAAAAACAAAAAAAAAATATAAAATAAAAACATAAAAACAAACAATATTATAATGCCAACAACTGAATAATAACAACAACAACGTAGTTTGTAAAAACCACAAAAATATAATAAATAAAAAAAGGTTTTTTTTAATTAAAAAACCAAAAAAAAAAAACTAAAATTTGTTTCAATTTGCTGCATTCACCATTTAAAGTTCAACGACGCATCTATTGTTTTTGTGATTCGGTGCTGCGCGGTGCGCGCGTATATGCGAAATCACTTTTCATTCAGCATCGTAACTTTGAAAAAGTACAGTTGCGTCAAAGCACACATACTTTTTAACCAACAATTCCATCCATCGTTGTCGTCGTCGTCGTCTTGTATACGGTGTGCATGCAGTCAGTCAGTAAAACAACGTCCCCATTGCTGGTGCTGCTGCTGTCGTTTTTGTAGCTGTTGCTATTGCTCTATTCTATGGTCTCACGTCGCTTCACTCCGCTCACGTGATACGTCATTACGTTACCTATCGCTATGTGGCTAGCAGCCACTTTAATTCGGTGTCTCGGCGCTTGCTTGCTTTTGGTAACATTTCGTTTTTCGTGGGATTATGATTATGAGTAGTTTGGGATATTGGTGCTGGTTATGATGTTTATATTCTTTGATGTAATGCTCAAGTGCTGCGGAGCGTAAGGTGTGGGGGTGTCGTTTTCAATTTACGATTGAATTTCATCTTACCTTTTTTTGTTTTGTTTTGTTTCTACTTTTGTTTACCATTCTCTTGTGTGTACACTACTGTTGCTGTACTTTGTGTGTACATACATATGTTCTTATCAGTTTGTATTTGTATATGTAGGTGCTACACTTCAACGCGATAAGGGTGCAAATCAGCTGGAGAATAAAGTAAGAAAGTGTGTCAACAAAAGAAAATGGGCGTGGTTAATCATTATTTCTTTTATAAAAAAAATTATTCGCCCACTCATTAATACCGAACTTAATATATTAGACTATTAATTACGTTTCCATTACGCAGCCTTAGATAAACTACTTTTCTCTGTTTCGAATAGAAGGTAAAAGAGCCAAAACTCCTCCCGTATAGTAAACATTTTTAGCCCTAAATTTTGTTCTTGCTTTCTCGTAAAGAATGCAGTTTACTGGTTCGCATAGTTAATGGATCCAACTTTTTGAAATAGCATACTAAGAAAGTTAGGGAGTGTGTTCTTTCTCTCCCTAAATGACATAGCCAGTATAAACCTGACTCGATTGAAAAACTTTGAACATATTACGGATACTTTCTAATTGGAAACAACGACGAATGTAGCTGGAAGACCTTGTTAACTCTAGAAAGTTTGTGGTAACACTACGTATCTGACGGTCTATGTGAGGCATCCACTGCCACTTCCAAATTAACCTATCCTAAATTCCACACGACCGATTATTACTAGTGGGATCCGTATGATATATCAAAAAAAAATTTGTTTAAATTAAAAGCCTGAATACAGCGAAGACATTTTTGACCGAAATAAAAAATGTCGAAAAAATTTGAAAATATCGAAAAAAGTCGAAAATTACACATTTCAAGTTAAACAATATAATTTGAAGTTGATGTATGCATATACTCAGTAGCGTATCTAGGGGGTGGGATATAGGGAAGCCCCTTCCCCAGGCCCAGAACGCGACAATCTTATAGTAAACAGTCATTTTTGTGAAATCAAAAATATTTAGATTTTTCCAAAAAAAAAAAGCCATCAGCAGTGAATTTTGTTTTATTTTAGTTTGAATTTTAATCTGAATTTGGTTTGAGTTTTAATCCATGTTTGGTCTAAATTTTGATTTGCTTTCCAGCTTTTGTAGACCAGCGTTTGATCTGATTTCTGGTCTAAATTTTGGTTTGCTTTTAATTTGTATTTTGCGCCTTTTTAGCCTCAGTTTTAATCTTAGTTTGAGTTGTGGTTAAAATTTTCGTCTGAATTGGTTTGATTTTGATACTATTTTCGTCTAAATTTCGGTCCGAAATCAGTCTGAATTTTGTTTTAAAATTTGGCTGAATTCGTCGGGAATTTTGGTTTTGTTTTTATTTAATTTAAGTTAAAATTTTTTGATGTAAATATTTATCGGATATTCCTACTAGTTTTTAGTCTGAATTTTGGGTTACTTTCGTCCAGTATTTGGTGTCCTTTTGGCCTAAAGTTTTGTCTAACTATTGGTCTGAGTTTTTGGGTTTTTAGTCTGAGTTTTTTGGAACTTCGGGTCGATTTGTGGTCTGAACATTTTTTTTTTTCACCGGTTTTTGCCCGGTACCCGAAAGCGTGTACGGATCTCGTTGAAATTTAAAACGTATTGGTTTTTTTATCAAATTAAGATATATTTACATTTTAAGTAATGTATAACAGACTTAAAGAACGTATTTAATTTTTCATAAAAATGAAGTGCTTGGTTATGAAGTTGTGAGATCGTAAACTCACCACCAGGCCGATATTAATATGATATCAATGCTAAGAGTGATATGAATATATATTTTAAAAATTCGTTTAAAGTACTATCCAAATCAATTGTTATCTTAATTGAATTTTTTTCGGGTTTTGGTTTCGACCAAAAATGACCCAAAAAATAGAGAAGTATCAAATTGTTTCATCAAAATTTTTTGTCAAAGGAAATTAAAATTTCCTTCAAATTGTTTTCTCAAAATAGATCATTTAACAATATAAATCCATTAGAAAAGTCATAATCAAGATTTTGATCTGAATTTGGTCTCATTTTGATCTAGATTTTTGATCTAAATTTGGTTCTTTTCTTGGTGTGAACTTCAATCTGAAAAAAGTATTGGAATTTTAGTTTAAAATTTGGTCGAAATTTCCGCCTAAATTTCTATCCTATTTTAGTTTGAATTTTGGTCTCAGTTTTGTTCCAGTTATCTTTTAATTTTTAACCTGTTTTTGATAAAATTTTTGTACCAGTTTTTGGTCAGGTCTGGGTTTTGGTCTGATATTTATCTTTTAATTTAGTAAAATCAGAACCCCCCAAACCCAAATCCTAGAACCGCCATTGCATATACTGACGACTAACTGCGATTAGGGTTTGTATTTGAAGTAGAGTTCGACCGAACATTCGGTTTCGGCCAAGTTCGGCCATAAATTTGGCGTTCGGCTTCGGCCGAAAATGGGCCGAACATTAGCCGAAAACAAGAACAAATTTTCTTGTGCTGACAAATTGTTATTTGTACACTAATACACAGTTATTTAGTTTTGATTATTAATAATAACAATTTTTTTGAGTTTTTGTGTTTTGTAATATCGCTCATTTACTAAAAGACTGTCATAAGTCAAAAAACACGATTTTTGAGTTAATAATGCCGAATTATTCATTATATCACACTTCATATTGTGTAAAAATTTCATATTAATATCTTGTATACTCTGCGCGTGAAAATTATAAGATTTATTCTTTTTTCTACAAAATGGGAGTCAATTGAAAACTTTAAACGCGATTTCTGCAAAATCGCGTTTTTTGAGTTATGACAGTCTTTTAGTAAATGAGCGATATGTATTTTGTGTTCCATGAATTATAAAAATAAGTGTTTTTTTTAAGTTAACGGTTCCGAATTTTTTTATTTTTTTTAAAACGTGATACTATTCAGAAATAAAAAAATATATTATTATTTAAATAATATACATAAACATTTTTATTATAAATAAGGCCAAATTTTTCATTCAAAAAGTAAAAACTTATTGATAGTCAAGCATTAAAATTTTGCTCGAAGTTCGGTTCGGCTTCGGCCAAATAAATAAAATTTTTTTTAATAAATGAAGTCGAAATAAATGTAAATAATGTTGTGCAAAATGTGCTGCATTTTTTTCAACCTTTTTTGTTTTCATTATTCGACATTTTCATTTTCGATATATCGTACCAGACCATTACAACTTATATACCGATTTTGAAGATCTTCATTCGAACCTACCACATCTTAAATTGATTAAGAAAATAGTTTAAAACGGACAGGATCCTGTTAGAATGAAGTTTGAGACTTTTTCTTTGGCGAAAGTAATGAAAGTTGAGGGAGGGTATTCACTACATTCGCTGATGTTGCTACTTCCTCAAATTAGCTCTGTTCACGTACAAAAAATTGTTACAAGTTTTTACTAGTAAAGTGTTCACGTACTCGAAAAACTTGCAACGAGAGAGAAAAACGAGAGCGTAAAAAAATGAGAGAGAGAAAAGGAGGTGCAAATTCCTACTAGTAAAATTTTTACTTGCAAGAATTTTTAGCTGCAGAAAAAAAGAACTGTCAAAAATTTGAACGTCAACAAGAAGTGTGATTTATTAATTTTAGTAAATTTGTTGTGGTTTTCAATAAAACTGAGGGGGAAAAGAAATATTTGTGATATTGAGGAAGATGTAAGTAGTATTTGTGAATACTGGTGTGCACACAAGAAATGCAGCACGCAAAAAAACGGCATCTGAAAATGAAGTAAATGGTTGCATTCAGAAGACACACCGGAGGCTCAACATGTTGAGATTAAGTTCGCTTCTGCTACATATATACATTTTGTGTCTTCTGAATGGCATGATGGATCATTTGCCAAATTTTTGAGGAACAGCTGTTTTATTTTTTGAGAAACAAAAAAAGTGAAAAAATTTTAATTTTATCAAAGACAAAAATAATGAAAGATATCTATTATTAAATACACTCGCCAATTGTATATTGAATTGAAGCTGTATCTTCGGCAGCCATCATGTATATTTTCTTATATATATTTGTTTAACTATAAGCCAGAAACCTGCGCCGTGCGGCTTACAGTCAACTTCGCGCCGCCGCTTTGTTTTTACTTGCTACCAACCAATAGGATTGTTTAAAATATTATATTCGAGTATTTTTATATCAACCGCCGAAACAAAAGAAAATATCGGCTACCAACCACCGTCTAAAAATCGCTAAATCGCCGATAAACAAAAATAGACGGCGCAGGTCTTTTGAAACAACATGTTGGCCCGAAAGAGCAGAAATATAATATGATGGAAAAAATGGCGTCGAAATGCCAACAGCTCCACGGAGCAGAAATTCACAACAACCCATTCAGAAGACACACACGCCACAATTGCGCAACAGCTGTACCTTCTAAATGCACCCATTCATTAAATGCACACTTCAATGCTATTTTCCAAACATTCTACTTTTCGCTCGCTTGAAAATCTTTGGAGAGCACTTTACTACAATTTGAGAATTTACAAAAATCACAACCGCAAAATATTTTTTTCCGCTAAAAATTTGCTGTCAAAACAATCGATCAGCTGTTTACTTGCAAGTTTTTACTAGTTTTCGGTTCACGTACTTTTTCAGCTATTTGTCTTTTTCCGAGAATATTTTTCTCAATCTTTCTTTTACTCTCTCGCTACAAGTTTTTACTGGGAAAGTACGTGAACAAACCTATTGTATAGTGCGCATTTACAACACAGTCAACAATAAATTGAAAGAGGGGATAATTAAAACTTTCCCCAACAATTATTACAAAGTAACTTACTAACAAGGCAATTAGGTAGTCTTCCACCCTGAGCGTTGGGGTGCGAGCTCCGCAGTAGACATTTTATACTGTGAATCCTTTCGATGTATTTATTCTGCAACATCACTTCCCTCTACGGACCTGGTAGACGTTATCCAAATTTATTTCATGGGTAGGTACTGATTCATCTCATACTATAAACATATATGTATGGATTTCAATCGACACGCCTACTTTTCGTAAAATATAAAAAAGTTACTAGTTAACAATAGAGAATCATATATTAGTTATTTTTAGCAACGTATCCTCTTGCCCTACGTAATAAAGAACTTATATATATGTTTGGTGGTCGCCGTAGCCTAGTGATTAGTTTTGGACTGTAGTGTTGGACACAGAGGTGCATGGGGCAGGGCTGTCGTTTTCAAATTTTTTTGTGAAGTGAAGTAACTTTAATAAGTAAACTACATATTAGCAAAATTAAATCTGGTTTTATGTGCTTAGTTTGCGAAAAAAAAAATACTTTCAGTGGTAGCGCTACTGTGTGGCTCACGAAATAAGGCTCCTACAAAACTTTTTAAGGGTACAGAGGGTACAAAATTTGTCCCAAGGAATTATTTATGTCAAAAACAAATGTCGATACTGCCGTCTTTTTGCATAAAATTATTTAGAAATAAAAGCCTCCATTCGCCTTCTAAATCATTGTATGCAGCCGATCTCCATACGACTTCGTTCGCTAAACACTAACAACAGCATATCTTCGTTTCTTATTAGTTTCGTATGAGTGCAACAACAAAATGACTTCCGTTGCAAGCTTTCGATTTACCCTAACTAAAGAAGTTTCACTTCAAAAATAGAATGTGTTTCAAAATAAAATAATAAAGATGACAGTCAATTATTTATTAGTCATGTTAGTGTTAAAAAATTATTTTTTTCCTTTATCATTGTTGCGAGCATCAAGCTGAAAAGCTTTTTATTTTCTGCTATTGTTTAGTCGGTTTAGTCAAGTTTGCGCTCATTTAAGCTAATCAAAAACTTGTATTCAATTATTTTGTGACTTTATTGCCGTAGTTTATTTCTGCTTATCAAATTGAAAGCATTTTGTGCGAAATCGCGGCAGATTAAAAATATGTTTGGCGACTTAGCAAATAAAGTAATTCTCGTAACTGGAGCCGGAAGAGGTAAATATTTAAATGTAATATAATAATTTTCTAAGCTATTTGCACTTAAATAAAATAAAAAGATTACAAAAATATTAATGATGACAGATCATCAAGCGGGTCACACAATATGCAAAATTATTTAGTTTGAAAGTGTAGTAGTTGCAAAGAATCGGTTCAGATATAATTGTTCTATAAACCATAAGATGCTTCTAACCATTACACTGTGCAACAAATTCAAAGTTTAAGGTAAGTTGCATATAAATAAAGCAACACTATTTTTTACAAAAAGCAACAACAAAATTGTACTCAATGAAAGTGCTCTCGATTGTTGTTGCTTTTATTGACATGCTGCTGATTTTTGCTGTTGCATAATTATAAGGTCAATGAAAAGATAATGCAATATTATACAGTCATATTCAAGATGCAGCGAGGAAAATAAGTCTGTGTCGCTCAGAACTTTTTAAAAAATTCAACCGCGATTAAGGAGTGCGCACAAAAAAATTGTAAGATGAAAAAATTAAAACTCAAGTAACCGAAAGCTTTTTTTTTATTATGGTTCACTTTTAAAACTTATTAAGAAAAAAGATTAATTATAATTCTTTTTTTTTAATGAAGTTTAGAACTTATTCAGGAATTCACTCCAGCAAGGCCTTTATAGTGCTTTCATGAACGTTTTTGAAAGCTGCAGTCCACTTAATCTTAAATTCCTTTCGTCTCCTTCAGTTTGCACTTAATTTGAGCCCAATAACGTTCCACTGGCTTCAGCTCTGGGTGGTTTGGCGGATTAGCCTCTCTAACTATAATATTGATATTATTGCTGGTGTATCACTCCAACCTTTTTTTTTCCATAGTATTGCAATTTCAGATCAGGCCAGAAGAAGTTGGATACTGTATGCTGCATTACAAATGGTTTTAACCTCTTTTGCAAGCATTCAGTAATAATGCATAAATATCCGTGTAGATTGACCCAGAAGTTTCATACGGCGGGCTGGCTTCTTTCAACAAAGCTACATATAACCTGCCACACGAGAAATTTCTTATGAAGCTTGGATTCTGTACTTCTCTGGCACATTTCCCCGCTTATCCACTACATAAGAGTCGTTTCCTGGAAGCGTCAATGTTTTTCGTAGCATACCGATCTGGAATTTTCTTAACTTTGTACGATTAATGGCCAGCTTTCCTCTTTACTTTACGGAGAAATGATTAGAGTAACTGCATTTTTGAGCTACTTTTCTGCCCGAAGCATTTGGATTTTTATGAAAAATGTCTTTATATATATGTAACTACATATCGCTATCTTTTTTTTTGCTAAAGGCGTAAAAGCTCTTTTTCAAAATCGAGTTACGAGTATTAGAACTAAACGTTTTCACCTGCATCTAGCCTCAATTTTTTTTTTTTGGGTTTTTAGGAGACAAGTTTTCCACACGACAAGTTTTCTTGTCGGCAAGTTTCCAATTCTCTTTTGGACTTGCCACTTACTTTTCCACACAGCAAAATTTCTTGGGCAATTCTTTTATTTTGTCCGTCATTCATGTTCTGAAAAACTTTTTATTAACATTTTATTAAATAAAAATAAATAAATAAATAAGATGATTTCATCTTATTGAATAAAAATAAAAAGATTAGTTGAAGAAATGTGCAATTTTAAATGAAAACTGTTTATTTTTTCTAATAAGAAACCAAAATCAATGCGTATCCAACTTAAAATGACAAATAAGAATAAAGAGAAATATCAAAGAACGAACAGCACAAAAGAAAACTTGCCGGTACGAGCAAGTCTGTACTTGTCTCTATTCGTTTTTCGTCTCTTGCCTATAAACTCGACTTGCTGACAAGAAAACTTGCTGTGTGGAAAAGGGGACTATGACAATTCTGTGGCAATAAGGAAACTAAACTCAAAAGTCGAATAAAAACCTGTTGCGTATTTTTCATTATAAAACCCAAAATATTGAAAGTTCTTAAATAATTATTGGAGTTTAATTAATAAAAAACTATGGAGACTGCTAAATTGCAAAAATTTTCCAAAAACTTTCAACATTTTGGGATTTATAATATAAAATACGCAGCAGGTTTTTATTCGACTTTTGAGTTTAGCTGTTATTCCTTATTGCCACAGAATTAAAGCTAAGAGTTAATTTTTCAAAATCACGATTTCAGAAACAGGTTTAATGAACTTTTTTGTAGTCAAATAGTTTTTAGAGGATTCAACCCAAACTTACGTCTTTGTTCTTTTAGTTAAAATAATAAAGTTTGGAGATGTTTTTTGCTCCTACAAATATTTAAAAATGTGTGTCAGGGCATTAAGGTAGCGATATACTTTCACATGCATGGCATTGCAAAGCCAAAAACGTACCTAAAAAAAGGCGTACTTTCGTGTCATAATTTTAAAATTATACCCTCAATCGCAGATTGAACCGTCAGATTGTCTCCGACTTGGATTTGCATATCTTGCTAGCCTCGTCCGACGCAATTGTGTTTAAGGTACAAGTGTAGTATGTCAAACTTTATATTAAAATAATTAACCAGATTATATTTATGTAAACATTTTTCTATTGTATAAACATATTTTCTGAATTACTTATCGCATAGTAAAATATTTAGAGTGCACTTTCTGTACATTTTATTAAATAGCATTAATTTCAAAGTAAACTAATAAATATTTATTATTTTCTATACACTCATACCAGGCATTGGAAATGAGCTTTGTAAGCAACTATTAGCTCTGGGCGTTAAAGTTATCGCTGTGTCACGATCGGCAGATGGTTTGGAGCAGCTTAAACTTGAAGCTAAAGAGTCAATTGAAATACTGCAAGTCGATCTAAAAGATTGGAAAGCAACACGTGAAGCACTCGCCACCGTGCCGCCCTTAGATGGTTTGGTTAATAATGCAGGTGTGGCTGTAATTAAGCCATTCAATGAGCTAACCGAAAAGGATTTCGATGAGTAAGTAATTTATTATTTAGCTATGCTAGTTTTATTTTTATCAACTAAATGTAATAAATATTTAATGCAGCACTTTCGATGTCAATATTAAAGCAGTTTTTAATGTTACTCAAGCCTTGACTCCGAAACTAAAAGATGGTGCGTCAATAGTAAATGTTTCATCGCTGGCAGCATCACGTTCCTTAGATGGGCATACCGTATACAGTGCTACAAAAGCAGCAGTCGATTCTTTGACACGTTCATTGGCACTCGAGTTGGGACCACGTAAAATACGCGTCAATTCGGTTAATCCCACAGTGGTTCTAACAAAAATGGGACGTGATAATTGGAGTGATCCAAAGAAGTCAGGACCATTGCTGGCGCATATACCACTACGTCGTTTTTGCGAGCTCCAGGAGGTTATCGATGGCATTACCTATTTGCTGAGTAATAAATCGAGTTTCGTTAATGGACATCAATTGAATTTGGAGGGTGGTTATTCGGCAGCTTAAAGAGTAAATGAATTTTTACAATAAAATTGAGTTATTCTTTGTAATGTTTATTATCTTAATATTCACGAATATATATTTGCACGATTCTTAAATTTCTAATTTAATGCTATGCAAATGAGTAAACAAGAGATAAGGAGTAAGAATATGCGCAAACGTTTTCACAAACTTCATAATTCTTTTTGTGCGCGCATTCAAACTTATATTCTAACTTTTATTAATTTTCATATATGTAAGTATATTTAATTATATTTGCTGTGCCGTATTTTTCAAGTTCCAATCTTTAGTTGCTGCTGACTCTGCAGCTGTTGCTTCTTTTCACGTTCACGTCGTCGAAGCTTCTTACGCCGTCGATCAATGCTGGCAAGATCACTTTTGATCATATTGTAGGTCTTACGTAAATCTTGTATCTGCTTCAGTAGTATGGCAATACATTGATCTGAATTTAAAGATGAATCTAAAAAAAATAAACGAAGAAATGCAAGAAGTAGATGGTTTGAGAAAATCTGACCTGACAATTTATGGACAAAGAAAAAATGGAGAAACTATATCTCTGTCATTTCAGATAAAGGTACCTCTACTATAACCAGTGGTGTGAAATTAAACGGAAAAAAACAATTGTCGAATTGAAGATAAAATTCCGATTAAAAGATTTAAGGTTCAGCGCAGTTGTTGCACAGGTTAAGTGACCTAAAGGGACCAAAATGTACCTACTATTTAAATAAATTTTCATATATGTACAAACTCGATAGAATTTATTAATAAATTTATTTATTATTGCAAGAATGAAAATGGAACTTTGTTGCAATTCCTTTTTTGGAGTCGTTGTTTTGTCGAATAACAAGCGTTTTATTGCGTCTAGGTTCGCGTTTATAAATTTCTTTGGCCTCCCACTGCAACATCGCGATTGGGGTGCCCGGCGTTCAAGTATCTCACTATTTTCTTTACTTTTTGGAATAATTCTGTTCAAATATTACATGAAAAAAAAAACTGACAAAAACTGCATGTTACTGCATATTACTACGTATATTACATTATACAATGAGTACAAAACTGTTACAATGGAGTTGCCAAACTATACGGTGTTATTCGAACGGTCAAATGATACTCAGTTGCATCACTTTTTACGCACTACTTTTGTTATTTCAATTCTCTAACCAAAGCCGGTTTTGCAGACAGTCATTTGACTCTCATCACTAGTAAACTTTTTACCTACTTTTAGTCCTTTTTCCGTCCTTTTTTATTTACATCTTTATTTCAGTACTTTGTATTTGGGAAGTAAAGAAGTTCCACAGTTATATGCCATCTGCAACTAGCATGAATTATGCGGTCTAAATTTCCGACTCACACCTCCACGTGGAGCTCCCTGGGAAACCCGAATAAACCCAATATGAAAAGCAGTAACCAACCTGCATGGATCTTGGGTCGGGACCAACGAGAACTGGAGACCTCATCGGAGCTTTTTCGACATATTCTCAGCTGAGGTATGGAAAATGTGTGGCATGGATGGAATACGTTGGCTGAAAAAATTATTTTCAAAAATTTCCCAAAAAACCGCATACCCAATGCATGAAGGAATAGATACCTGATTCCCATATAGAAAAATAAAGGAAACATACAAATATGCGAAAACTACAGAGGCGTCAAGCTTATGCCACATTCTGTAAAGTTATGGGTAGTAAATACTTTGCTAAGGTACCGAGGCAACTAGTATGGAAGTACTTGAGAGCAAAAAACAGCTCGATATGAAAGAACGAAAGACCAAAGTGCTCAGAAAATAACGTTTGGCAGGTTTCTAAAGTAGAGATATTTTTAAATACTTACCAAGCTGTACCAGAAAGTTATATGGGCATGGTCGTATGCCAGATGCTGATTGATGCTGTTGCTGCAACTGTTGTTGCAACTGCTGGTGGTGATGTTGTCGTGATAAAGTTGTGCTACGTTGCGATATAGAATCCGAATTTTCATCACTATCAGAGCCAGCTAAAAGAGATTGATTGTAATTAGGAAAATAATGAAGTTATATTTTTGGAACACTTTAAACGCTTAAAGCTCTATATGTATCTATACCATTATTTTTCTTTGTAGAAGTCAAATGTCTACGACGCTTCCCATGTTGATCGACTAGCGCAATCAATTCCGATTGCTTACGTGTACGCCTACGTTTACGTGGTGATATTTCACTTTCGACATCCAAGTTCTTTTTAAGATCTTCACTACTGTCATCTTGACTGGCGGAATCATTTGGTGAACTATTTCCTGTTGTTGGAGGATCCAACCCCACGGCGGGGACGGCCACTGTAGCTGATTCAATTTGTGCAATAGCCGCAGCACTTGAGGTGCTAGGGAGATCTTTGCTTCCAGCATAGTCAATTTTATTGCTATCAGTGTCAGGTGCGTGAGTGCCGCCACCAACACCACCACCAGTCCGTTGTAGTAGAGGTTGTTCTTCTTTGCCACTAAATGCTGGCGCTGGACTACCTGGTATGGTTTCTTCACACAATAGATTTATAGACTCAGTGTGTGCATCCACTGGCAGCAGTCCAATTGCAAGCTCATCAGCGCGTGAAGGATCTTCTGTTGCTGATTCTTTGTGACTGGAATGAGGTTGTCGTTCATTTGACGTTGTCATGATTGGGTTCTCACGTAATGTGTCTGAAATAGGTTTAACACCATCTTCTGGTCGCAATTCAGTGCGTGCATCTAAGTAGAAGCCCGAAGTTGCCGATACTGTTTGTGATTGCGTGATAACATTCGTGGTTGAGTGTGCGACTAGATGTTTACTTGAGCTTGGCATATTGCGTATAGCTGCAGCGGTTTCAAATGTTTTCAGCGAGGCTGAGTTGGCGGCAAAGGATGACGTAGCAGTAGTCGATGGCATTGCAGTGGCAGTTGACGATGATGCGCTACTGTTGGCAGAAATCTTTGTGTTCAACAATTGTTGTTTTTGCTGCTGTTGGTGTTGTTTTTGAGGTGTAGTGCCCTTGGGATTCTGCTGCAATGCAGCCGCCGCAGCTTGAGCTGCAGCCACAACTGATGGTACGGCACTGGATGCTACCACAACCGAGACTGGAATGTCTGGCAATATAATGGGCACCACAGTGCCAGCAGAAGCAGCTGCAGTGCGTTGTGATTGTTGCAGTTGATGCTGCTTGGCCGGCGTTGTCGCCTTTATAATAGTTCCATGCGCATGTGCGATAGAAGAAACGCTATCTTCCTTTATAGCAACAGAAGCAGCAGCAGATTCACTCTCCGATGCATGTGCCAAATGACTGGAAGCGGTACTTTGAATAATTGGTGTGTAGTGAGTGTGCTGAAGTTGGTGCGGATGTTGTAGATTTTTAGTTATAGCGGAAGACTGTTGTGGTTGTGCAGGCGAAGATGCTGCTGCCACTCCTTTCGTTGGCGTTACTAACAACGCAGTATTATCCTGCTGCAACTTGCCAGATATATTTGTTGGATTCATAGCTGCTGCCGAACTGGCGATTGATGCCGTCGTCGCCGCCGCTCTACCACCTGGATGCATAATGACTTTTAATGGAGTGGATGACTGCACTTGTGCTGGAATATTACTGGATATTACTTTTGC
Organism: Toxonevra muliebris; assembly: GCA_963691655.1. Taxonomy (NCBI): domain Eukaryota; kingdom Metazoa; phylum Arthropoda; class Insecta; order Diptera; family Pallopteridae; genus Toxonevra; species Toxonevra muliebris. The sequence goes on along the minus strand of OY829326.1, from coordinate 117,909,862 downwards.
ACCAATAGCATCAATTTTCACGAGTGTCTTGCCTTCAGCAGGTTGTTGCTGCTGCATTACATTTGGGCTCTTTTGTGCATCGGGCGGATCCTCGGATACATCTTCGATAACAAGTCTACTCTCCGAATCGGTGCTATCGTTCGAATCATCAAAGAAGGTGCTCGGTGCTGCTACATTAGACGTTGGTGGCGTACTTGTTGATAGGCCAGCGACTGGTGTCTTTCGTTGTATGGCACACTCAAGTTTTTGTATAGTTTCGCTAAGATCAGTGTTCTTGGCATTAGTCGATTCCAGGATACTCAGTTTAGGCTCCGGACTTGTTAGTGGTGTTCGTTTGGTGGATAGCGCAGATGGAGTTAGTATTGTGCCGCTGGTAGATTGGAAATTTTCCAAACTACTAAGGCTTTCGCTTCTATCAGCGCTTAGCAGAGACCCAATCGAAGTTGTTTGTGATTCAGTGTTTATGTTTAAGGGTTCAGTTATTAAACTTGCTGATGTTGATGGCAGACCTTCGAGCGTGCTCTTGATTATTGTTGTCAAGGAAAGCGATTCCGGAATTTGTTTAGCGGCGCCCACGCTACTGCTTTGCTCTTCAGTTTTATCCTTATCCAATTCATTCTTACCTTCTTTGTGCTTATTCTCGACTTCTTCTTTTTTTTGGCTAATTGCCTTCAACACTTTATCCGCAATTGAGGTTGGTTTATTCTCCTGCTTTGGTGGCTCCAAATCAAAGGCGCCCGCAGAAGCAGAAAGCAAAATCTTAGCATTCTTCAATTCGAACTTGTTATCTTTAGATTCGCTATTTGAACTGGAGCCCTCGCTGAACGAGAGCTCGAAAACATTGCTTAGATCCTTCCGTGTTTCCACAAAGGGACTCCCTACTGTAGGCTTCGTTGCGGCTGTGCTGCTGGTGGAAAGTGCCGCTGGTGGTGTTACAACTTTTGGCGATATAATTGTAGTGACATTCGCGTTCTTGCCAAGAGCAGAAGCAGCACTGGGGGGATGTTCTTGATTTTTTGTGGGGGTTGTTTCTGTTATTGGTGGTATCGGTGGTGTTTGAAGAGCATCGGTTAGCGCACGCGTGGTTTCTTGTACTGTTTGTGCGAGCTCCTCGTTAAGTGCGTTAATATTCAAATTGAAACTGGGTGATTTACGCAAAGCATCGAAAGGAGTGTGCACCGCTAAAACATCGGATTTTTGGGGAGTTACGTGGCCACTACTTCCACCGCCACTGCTGCTGGGAGGAATTGGCGGTGCTAACATTGCAGTGGGCTGGTTAGATGTTACATTGGCTGTTATTACTTTGCTCTGATTTGATGTAGTGGTCTTTAAAACGGTTGATGTTGCTGATGGCGCATTCGACGCTATAGATGCAATGTGATGAGTTAGTTTTGCATCGGCCACTATAGACGAGGGCGTAGCTTTCTCCGGCGTTTCTATTTTCGACTGCTTAGATTTCTCAGCAGCGTCTTTCATTGGCGATCTACGTTTCTTGCGATTCATTAGCGCAGACATTGGACTTGGCGTTGGCGGCTGATGGTCGCTAGCGGCTTGCAGTGCAGCTGCTAATTTTTGTGTTTGTTTTCGTGAGCTTGGGTGGATAGGTCCGACCCCAGCGCTGCCGCCAACACTTGCTGGAACTGATACAGCAACAACTGTTGCTACTGCTGCTGTATTACTGCTTGCTACCATGGGCGATTTGCGTATCTCAAACTCAAATGGTTCTGGATCTTTGAATTCGTATATGTCCGGAGACGTAGGTTTGGTAATTGTGGTCGTAAATTTGGAATCCTTGCTTGCGGCAGCAGCATAAGATGATGATGAGGTCGAAGAGCCACTAATATCGAGCTTGCTCATATCTGGCAGCGAACGTGTTGAAGTGGAGGTCGATGATGAAGAAGAGGATGATGAAGATGAAGATGATGAAGGCGAACATGCTGCAGGTGGCTCAACCTTAATAATTTCTTTATGTGTAGGCTCTATGAATTTCTTTGACTGTAGCAAACTGCTACTCTCAGATCCTTTCTTAGGCGTGTCTAATTTTTTTACACTTATCATTTCAGCTTTTTTAGCTACACTAAGTGGTTTCTCTACGATGACCGATGTATATTTACTCACAGCAGCAGCACCAGCACCAAAACGAGCGGGTGCAATTATGCCAGACTTTGTTTCGCTAGCTGCAACTGATGATTTCTTGTCTTCATCTTTTACTTCTTCTTTAGCTCCTCCCAACTTACGACTTGTTTCCGTTAATGTTTTAACTGTGGAGGTTTCAGAGTCAGTTTTGGTTCCTTTTCCTGTTGTTTCTTCTTTAACAACTGGTTTTGCTTTAAGACTTTCTTGTCGCTTCTCTGCCATTGCGTCCTTGATGATCTTTTCAACAATGCCCCTTTCTGCAATTGTTTTTCCACTTGCCGACGGTTTCTCCATTACGCGCTGTTTATCTGCATTGATCTTTTGTTGGAATTTCTTTGTCATATTCTCGAGTGTAGTCGTTTTATCAGAAGATTGAGAGTCATCATCACCGAAGGACTCAGTATCAGAGGAAGAGTCTGTTGACGATGTTTTTGTAGGTTCATCTTTCGGTTCCACTTTTAGTTCATCCTTGACTGCACCAACACCATCACCACCATTCGCTCCACCACCACCCACCTTAATATCGAAATTACGTTCACTTTTAATTGGCCTTAACTCTTTTGTTGAATTGCCATCACCACCACCGGGTGACAAAGGTGTTTTTGATCTTTGAAATCCTTTGAATTCGGAACGTATTTGATTTAAATCATAATCACGACCCTTCGATCCAACACTGCTCGTCGTAGAACTACCAATTGCTCTCAAACTCGTCGAAGGACCTTCGTCGTCATCATCGTCTTCTGTGTCCGATTGACTATTTGCTGCAGAAACAGACATTTTCCCTTTAGCCAAAGATTTTCCCACTCCGATTCCACCAGATTTTACAGCACGCGTTGGACGACGAACCGGTTCATCTGAATCCGTATCCGATTCAGTGGGCATCGACACATCCGATATATTTGCCGAGGTGCGACGCAAAGTATTCGGTATAGTCCGCGTCGGTCGCTTCTTGAAACTTGATGTAGCTGGTGATTTTGTTCGACTTGAATTCGAAGCAACCGATGATGGTGTAGTTGATCGTGGTGGCAGTGAATCACTTCGACCACGTCCACGTTTTCCAGACATATTTTGTGTTTTTGTTGATTGACCACCAGATGAGCCCAAAAGTGACGATGAACTATTGGCAATCATCGAGTTCAATGATGCAGCTGTCGGTGGTTTTGGTGGATTTTCTTTCGGTTTATCCGATGATCCTGAACCAGCACTTGAGGTACGTCCTTTTTGTTTCGAACCTTTTGTAAGATTCTCCGCAATACGTTCACGTGGCACCCATTCATCATAACGATTATTCCAACCGGTATAGTGCACCAAGTACATTGGTGTTCCACGTTGTACAGCGATTTCGATAACCTTCGCTTCATAGGTGACTTTCTTTTCATGATAGTAAACCTTCAGTTTATCTCCAATTTCAACTATAAAATCACCAACATCAATTTTCTCAACAACGATTTCATCTCTTTTACGTTTTCCACGTTTTTCATCACCCTGTGGCGCTTGTTTCTTTTGATATTTATCTTTTTTGGCCGAGGCACTAGGACCTATGAATATAAGAAAAATATATACGTAAAATATTTGCAAAAAAAATAACTATTTTTTGTAAGATTAAAACTTAAGATTGAGTATATTATAGAATAATTGAAGCCTGATGTAAACAGAAAACTTGGACAAAATCGAAGTCTTCGTGAATGATTAGGGAAAAGGCCAAAAAAAAAAGGTATCATATTGGGCGTACAAGCTACTGTGCAGTCTTGGGTAACTGTAGGAAAAATACCCTAGGTTAATTTGACGAGTCAGTGGTTGTAGCGCCAACGGAGAAAATTTAAATTTCAAAAGCAAAACCTACTGATTTTCAACTTTTTGTAAACTCATATCTCAGCAGTTGTAAATGAGTAAAAACTTTTTAATTAGGTTAAGACTATTTAAAATTTCAGTATTGTGTAATTGTTGCTTATTAACCCGGCTAAACCCGACTCAGTATTTTTTGATGAATTTTACAACGTTTAAAAAAAATAAAACTATCACTCTATACTAATATCAGATCAATTTGTGTCTTCTGTCACGTAAATATAAAAATTAATTCTCGAAAGTACACTTAATTATACTATAAATTATCTGCGAATGTTGCTGAAGGTAAATAACTGTTATATAAAATTAATTAACTAGTAATTCTAAGGTGTAGAGTTTAAAGTTAAGTTACTCATTCATTTCCTGTTCGTTTTCATTTTTTTTTTTTTAATGGCAAAACTTTTCAAAGGTTTGTGCCTGAGATAATGAAACTTTTTAATATTTTTCTTCCCTACTCTTTTGTTTATTCTTCATAATTCACCATTGTATTATAGAGAGAGAGCGAGAGAGAGAGTATAATAACAGCTATATTTTAGTTTGACGTTTAATTAAATAGCCGACACTAGTACTACAACTCAATTGCTCAAAGGTATTATTATTATTTTATTTTCATATTAAATAGAATTAAGAGCATTAAAAAATAATAAATTTGTACTCGATATTTTGAATAATTGTTGAAGTGAAGCGTATAAATTAAATTTGAATTTTTCTATTTTAATTCAAGTTTTGTTTTTTTTGTATAAATTTTGTATAAAGACAAACCATAAATGTGTCGTGTCAATGTATAGACAATTGGAAGCACACATAAATTTTAAGAAATACTAACAAAAACAAATATTAAAATCGACGTGGTTATCTAAAGTTCAAGAATTAAATACAATAAACACAAACACTGATAAGAAAACAAAAATTTGGAATTTACAATAGCATTAAAAACCAATTATTTAAGAAAACGAAATTTCTGTTAAAAATGTCAAAGTAAAAGAGTAGCAAACAAGAAATAAAAGAAATGGCACAATAACAACAAATTGAAGAGCAACAACAACAGCTGTTGTATCTCTCAACTTCAATACATATATAATGAATGGTTTTCTCTTTGGCTCCATTTCATCTGTGCTTCACAAATTGTAACGCATAACAATTTGAGCATGACTGGAAATTGAAGACTTTATGTAATTTGTTGTTGCTATTATTAACTGCTGGCAAAGTAGTTAATAAAACACAAACAACATGCTTAATTTCTTGATATTAATATTACAACATAAACTTATATAAACCAAGCGTTCTAAGATTTCTTATACAGACATGTCAGTAACGGTTGAATTTATATTTATACCTTCGCACTTGACTTTATTATTTGCATTATTTTATTTACCATGCGATATGAAAGGTTTGAGTATTTATTTGAATTTGATATAATATATAATTTAATAACCCGTATGATTTGTTTTGCTATCTCGTATTATACACACGTCAAATATATTTATTGTCAATATTTACATTTCAGCTAATTCAAAATGAGTTTTCTGCTCAAAACAACAACGAAAGCGGTACAAACTCGCTCTACAATGTACGCGTCGGCATATTATCTCGCGGCAAAACTCAATAGCAGTGAGAAAAATAACAGCACACAATTTCAATGGCGTCAGACCTCTGGTTCAAGTTCATCAAGAGGCGCCTACTCCAGCTCGAATAACAAGCGCATTTATTCATTGCTATCTTTAGGGGGCGTTATAGCTGGTTATATGTTCTTTGAATACAAAAACAACTTTCGTAGTTTTAAAACAGTAGAATTGAAGGAGAAAGTCACTTCATCTACTACTACCATCAGTGCCACTAGCACTGACACAAAGGATGAAGCGTTTCGCTTATGGCATTCAACTGAACGTAAAGATTTACCTACTTTCAAGCTAGCCGATGTACAAAAGCATAATTCATTACCGAATGGAGTCTGGGTTACATATGGAATTGGTGTATATGACATTACTGAATTCATACCAAAACATCCTGGCAGCGATAAAATCATGCTTGGCGCAGGCGCTGCAATAGATCCTTTTTGGGCTATTTATCAACAGCACAACAGTCGCGAGATTCTTACACTACTAGAGCAATATCGCATTGGTAATATAGCGGTAGAAGATAAGGTAAGCATCGATGACATGGGCTCACCGTGGGCCAACGAACCGAAACGTCCTTTACTATTAAAAGCTGCTTCTGAACGTCCTTATAATGGCGAACCACCTATAAGCCTCTTAGTTGAAAATTTATATACTCCAAATGAGATATTCTATATTAGAAATCATTTGCCAGTACCAGATATTGACGTTGCTACTTATGAATTAGAGATTGAAGTGGAAACTCCCAAAGCAGGCACGAAAAAATGTACGAAAACATTAAAGTTGGATCAAATAAAAGCGTTGCCCAAGTATACAGTATCTGCAGCCATAATGTGCGGTGGCAATAGACGCTCTGAAATGGTTGCTGTAAAACCTGTTAAGGGTAAGGCTGTCTGTCTAAAAACAATTTAATAATTTCTATTAATACCAAATTGTGATATATCTTTTAGGTTTGTCTTGGGGCGCTGGTGCTGTTGGCAATGCCAAATGGTCTGGTGCACGTCTACGTGATGTTCTAATAGCTATGGGCGTGAAACCAAATGAGAAGTTACACGTTGTTTTCGAGGGCGCTGATTTAGATCCCACATCAAATCCCTATGGTGCTTCAATACCGCTGGCAAAGGCATTGGATGAACGCGGCGATTGTATACTCGCTTATGAAATGAATGGAAAGCCGTTGAATCGTGATCATGGTTTTCCAATTCGTGCTGTCGTACCAGGTACAGTCGGCGCACGTAATGTCAAATGGCTGACACGTATTGCTGTCTCTGAACATGAGTCTGATGCTCATTGGCAACAGAATGATTACAAAGGTTTTAGCCCCAGCACTGATTGGGATACAGTCGACTTTTCAAAATCTCCAGCCATACAAGCAATGCCCGTCACTTCGGCTATTTGTACTCCTTCTGCCGGTGAGCATGTTAAAGTCTCTTCGGATGGTTACATCACAGTGCGTGGTTATGCTTGGTCTGGTGGTGGTCGTCGAATTGTCCGTGTAGACCTAACAGCTGATAAAGGAAAGAGTTGGCATGTTGCCGAACTGGAACAGGAAGATGAACCCGACGGTCGTCATTATGGTTGGTCGTTGTGGACAGCACGTATACCAGTCGATAAGAAATCTACACCAGAAGTTGAAATATGGTCCAAGGCAGTCGATTCACAATACAATGTACAGCCAGAGTCATTTGCGAATATCTGGAATTTGCGTGGTGTACTTTCGAATGCCTATCATCGTGTTAAAGTTCAACTAAGTTGAAAATCTTAAAAGACAATAATGATAATCTAGTTATCGGATATAAAATTAAGACTTATAACAAAAATAAACTACGACAATTTCTACTAAATTCCCTAGAACGGAAATCGAGTTATTTCAATCAAGACTGATGCAAGGTAAAAAGGAGTCTTTATTATTTAGGTGGTAAAAAAGGTAGAACTTTGAAATTTTTTTTAAAAAAAATTATACAGATTTCGAACTGTGAAAAGATTTTCAGTTAAAGATTCGGCCTGCAGGTATCTTCAATTTATATACAAATATAATTCTGGGTCATTTGGGAAATACTTTGACTTGACCATTTAAAAATGTACAAAACATAGTTCTCCATATAAAAACAAAAGAGATGCTTTTTAGTATATAAGAATAACTTCTGATGCGCACCTTTCTGCTGATGGGATGATGCATGCAGTGAAGGACAAAAACCTACATACACTACTGCATTTTCAATTTCTTTAAATCTAAAAATCGAAAGAAAAAATTAGGTTGGCAGTGTTATAAGGGATGAAAATTTATTTATAAATAAAAAAAAAAAAAATTTACTTCAATAAAATTATATGTAGCTCTTGAATAGAACACAAACTAAGTTCCTTTAATGCCACGACGTCTGCCAGCAGTTATGACGCTCAAAGAGGACCCACTAAATATTGAAAGTGGGATAAAATAGTTAGTCATGCGCTATGAAGACTTTTGTCTTGACAATATTTTACCATGCTTGTAAATTTGCCGTTATTTTGTTATTGAAGTAATTTTTTTTTGTTTTGTTTTTTATGAATTAGTTGTCATTGTTTATAAAACTGCAAACCTAATTTATCCTTTAGATTCTTCAGTTTTACATAAAGTGAAAATACGGTGCGGTGTATGTAGACTTTTGTTCTTCACTGTACATGTTTATCTACCTCCTCCTAATTTAAATTAATCTAAAAGCTTTTTTTGACAAATCTAACCGCTTTTTATGTTTATTTCCTTGCTACTGAGAAGAGAAAATAATAATTCACAAAATGTTTTAGTTCGAGCGTCGACATTTAAGTATTTGGAAACATATTTGCCGGCTACACTGTAAAACATCTTTCCTTTTCGTATACAAAAGTAAGATTTTAAATTAATTATAAAATTATAAAAACAAGAGTGAATAAATTGAAAATGTGCAACAAGATACCTTAATTTAATGAAATTGACTTTAAAACAAATGACCTTGACAAACGCAAAAAAAAAAACCGGTGACTTTAGATACGTGTTGATGCCTACTTATATTTTGTTGTTGATAAAATAATGACACTCATTCAATAGAATACTTTAGAACATTTTTAAAATTAAATAATTTAGTTTGCTAATTAAAATAAAAACTCCCTGTATTGAAAAAATATATGCAGTTACTATGACCTAATATTTCTTTTAAATTTTACTCTTCACTTGACTTGAAATTCAAATATTATTCTAGTCATGTACAAAAAATTAACAAAAGTATATCGTAGTGATTATTGTTAAATATTTTATTATTATAACTTTCGTACTTTCACAAGGTCATTTCTTACATTAGTGTATTTAACAGCAAAATTTTTCGGATATAGTAAATGATTTTGAATTATTAGAATGGTTAGTTGCCTATTTTTAATAATTCAAAGTGATTAAAATTCCTATGTTAATCCAATTTAATTTTTAATCGAGTTTAAAATAAACGTTTTTGAATATGAGATTATATATATTTTATATTTAATTGTTAATAGGGAGATGTGCCCAACTTTTTTCTAATCGGGGCTTAGAAAGATTTCAATAGCTATCCAAAATTCGTTTTACATACCTACATCAAATGAAGAACAATAGTGTTTAGGTTAGCTTAGGTTAAGTGCCTACCCAGGTACACACATAAGCTAGAATGGTCCATTGTGCTACCACATGGTTGGACCTACAGTTTAACGCCGGTTATGAACGGCGATGTGGCAATTTATCACTTGGTGGTTTTGCCATTGCCTACCAAGATGTGCACTTTCTTATAATTCTTGTTCACTTCATATTGATAGGAATAAGAGAAGGTTATGAGTATTAACTACCAGGACCAAGAGGAATCGAATCTTAAATACCTAATTAATTAGAACAGACGTGAAGCATTTAGGTTGTTGCATATTAATTTAAATAAAATTTAAAAAAATTTTGGCAATATTTTAAGCATTAAAAATTTTAGAAATTAGGAACATAACTATTATGAGAAATATTTAAAAAAAAGTTGCAGATACCCATTTTTTTAACCCTTATAAATATTTACTAAAAATTACAAGAAACAAATTTTTTTAGGTCGCCCATAACCAAAAACAATTTTTAAAAAACTCGTTAGTTTTGAAAATGGATAACCAGAAAAAAAAGCATTTGGACTGCTATATTATGGGTAACTAAAAAAAAATGGTTGGTTACGATATTGGTAATGGGTAACCACAATAAAATTTTGGTTACGGTAATTCTTATGGGCAGCAAAAAAAATATAGGTATAATAATGTCACTCATAATGGTTACAATAGGTTTTTTTTTTAAATCATTTTTTCTTAATTTTTGTCTTAAAAAAAAAAAAAAAAATAATTGTCATTTTGGGTCCCTGGCACAAACTCATCTGCAATAATGAGTAATAGGAACCCCACGAGTTATGTATATAGTTCAGTGGGCAGAATGTAAACGGCACCAAGTAGATCGGCCCCTATCGAGCAGGCGAAATAATTTAAGTGGTATATTTTGAGAACATGTCATTAACGAAAATTTATATACGATCGTAATGGCATATGCTGAATAAAAAGTGAGAAAGAGTTACCGAAGTATTTGGAGTTTTAATGGATAAAAATGGTGTATCATACGAACATCAACTGTAATTCAGTTTCTGACTTCTACAATAAAAAATGTACAAAATTCACTCACCTCCTGATGGCGAAGAATCACGATTTGACTGTTGTTGTGTATTTGCAGATGATACGGTATCTTTTGTGCTCATTTCCTTATCTTTCTCTTTGTCTTTATCTTTCTCCTTATCTTTGTCCTTATCTTTTTCCTTGTCTTTATCTTTATCCTTTTCTTTATCTTTGTCTTTATCCTTTTCTTTTTCTTTATCTTTGTCCTTATCCTTATCTTTTTCTTTCTCTTTTTCCTTATCTTTATCATCATTGCGGGAGGAAGCAGCAGCCGCTGCCTTAATTTTCGAGAGTGGAACATCGCCATCATCTTTATTGGAAGCAGCCGCTTTTTCCTCATATTTTTCAACAAGTGTTTTTACTTTGCTACCGCTACCGCCGACAGAAGCCAAAGAACTTTTGCGTTTATTTTTACTAGTATCCATGATGCTAGATTCACTTGTATTTTCCGATTCTTCTGTACCTGATTGGATAGCCGAAATAGCCGATGCTATTGTTGTTATTGAAGACGAAGGAATACTTTGAGCAGCAATGGTTGCCGACGATGTGGCAATAGAAGAAGCAATTACAGCAGCAGCAGCAGCTGCAGCTGCTGCTGATTTTGACGTCGTTGCCTGTTCTTTACTGGTGTCTGCTGGTTTTGGCGAAGCCACCGAATTGGCACGCACCAAACTACGTCCTTTACTGCGATTCGAATTGCGTGGTGTCATCAACATTGAGCAGCCCAGCTTACGATGAAATTCGCCGTAAGGTTGTAAAAACTTCTTAAATGCTTGCTTTACCAAATTAGACACGCTCACGGTAACTGGCGTAAAGCCGAGTCGCATAGCAATCGATTTCCATTGGTTTTGGGCGGTTACACGATTATAGCCACCACGTTTCTGCACTGTGCGAAAGAGACGATACAAATCGACATCACGACTTTGTATCGAGGGCACTTTATTGAGTGGCGTGCCACGATCATCCATGTATTTGTATAGCTGTGCGACAAAGTGATCTTTCTCTTCGCGAGGCTCATCATCAGATGAATCCGATTCAATTTCCCCATCATCATCGCTGGATGAGTTACTTAAACCAAATAACGCATCACGATCCCAGTGTGGGGGCAGCACTTTACTACTGAGATACTCAAGTGCCGCTTGTACTGCTGGACCATCTTGTTTGGCCGCGGCATCGGACGTAAATTCGGTTGCTTCTTTCTTGGGTACAGTATAGTACCGGCCGTCTTTAAAGGAACGCACTAGATATTCATCTTTAACGCGTATACGTACGGTAGCCTAGAAAAAGCAATAAAGATATAACGTAAAGCATTTGCAAAACTCTGTAATATGTACACTACCTGAGCAGTGGGAGCTACAACCAACCCGGGAAACCATTTTTCCTTATCCTTCTTTTTCGATTCGGTTTCTACACAAACCACTATGCCAATATGCTCCTCTTTTTCATTGACGACTTCTTTTGCATCGCTTTCATCTTCCTCTTCTGAGCTATCATCATTCAATTGGCCACGCCTGCGACCACGTCGATGACCAACTACTGGATTTCCAAAATGTTCCGGGTGTGTAAGTGGTAGCTGATCTAGCGTCTCACTTTCGTTGAAATGCCGCCCACTTTTTAGACACAAGGCGGTACGACGTAACGTCGTTATGTCACCATCATCGAACACTACCGTATATTGCGAACAGTCTTGAATTTTCGTTACAGTTGCTTCAATTAGTTCTTTACGATCGGGATGGCGTACCTCAAGTGTAGCACCTACACGCAATTGTCCCGGTGCTGCTTTAATAAGGTCATCCGAAACGATACCGGAACCGAGGCCCTGTTTGTAGGCGACCTTCACTTTAATATTGCGTACCACTTTACTAACTTTGGCCTCGCAGAAGGCTCCCTTGTATTTGGCGCTAACCTCCGTGCCAACGGGTAACGACGGTGGATCCTGATCCACTTGCTGAAATAATGAAAAGATTACAAGTACTATTGGCAATTCAGAATGGGGGGAGGGGTAAGGAGCTGAGCGCTATGATGTTAGTTTTGGCGCCTCACTCCCCATAGGAAATGAACTTTCGGAATGTTAAAATTATCTCTTTACTCACTTGCATTTTCTGAAGAAAATAACGTTCAAAACTCAAATTATCGCTTACAAACGCCACTTTTGCGGAAAATTCTTAAGCATTTCCTCAAAAAATTCAATTTTCCCAAATCCAACTCGATGAAAACTAAATGCGCAGGCAAGAAATGTATGCTTTTTTATTTACACCAATTTTTTGTATACTTTTTATTTTTTAATTTCACAATAAACACTTTACTAATGTTCTTTGATAATTTTTATAATTTTATTTGAGATTTTATAATTTTGGCGCAAGAATTAAGAAATAAATTTTCACTTTTTCCCCGACACCAAATATATTACTTTTTCTCTCTTCTCTACTTGTTCTCTTTTGTTTGACATTTTACAAAAGTTTGCGTTGTGTTGTTTTTTATTTTCGTTTTACTTTCTTATTCCATTCGAAGCGCCTTGCGGTGAATAGCGAGATTTATTATAGAACAGGGTTGCTCCAAACATTATCGAGATATTAATTGGTTTTAGACGAGGCAACTTGATTATGGAAACTGTCACATGTAAAGACAAAAGTAGTGAATACCCCTTACGTCTCACCCCCTCTTTCCTGTACATTTAGACAGTTTCAAGAAAAGGCTCGTCTTAAAGCAGATTATCTGTTTGTTTAGAATGCTAGTGCATATATATGGGAGAATTGTGGGAGATTTAATATTCAAGGGTTTAATATACGGCTCATACAAGAAACACACCGATAGTCATACGTTAACGCCTTGGAAGTACTTTTTCATCACTTTTGGAAAAGACGACTAAATCTCAAAAAATGTACATAACTACTTACGTAGGACCAATTGGAATACGCATGATTTTTCACCTTATTTCTATAATTTTCCTTAATAGGAGTCTGCAGATTTTCTTGATATAAATTCAAATACAGTAGAAGATCACAAATTAAAACTCTCAAAAACTCGAATTATCCAGAAATTAGAACCTAAAAATTTGAATGCATTACATAAACTGAAAGCTTTTTTTCTGTTTTTTTTTTATGTTTTGTACAAATTGGTTATTGTTCGTATTTTACTTCAACAAAAAAAGGAAAGGGGAATTACGAAAATGTGTATTTCTATGAGACGTGTAGGAAACGCAGGTTTTGTTTTGCCATGCTCATGTGCATTAGTTCATAATTGCTTGACGTGTACTATACATTTGTACTGAACCCAAACGGCGAAGCAAAAAAACTTCTTTTAGGCAATATTTACTCTTGGAAGTTTGCCTTGGTATCCAAGAGATGGTGCCTTGTAGAATACTTTTTTTTTAATGTTTTTGATTTTTAATCCCGCCGAACATCGATCCCGAATAACCTGCATAGTCCAGCACACTTAGCACTACGATACCATAACCACTAGGTATATTTTTGTCACACTATGCATTGTTTCAGTTTCCCATTACTCGTCTTCAGAAAAGGAACTAAAAAGCACGAAACCTGCTGGTTGGTTGAATGGCACGCAAAGAAAGTTGTTCAATAAAGCCAGAATAGGGAATAGGGGTACAGTCACATAACACAATTACAATGCACAAAATGAATGTATGAGATATAAGAGAATACGTTTTTGCTGTGGTGAATCTTTTGTGGAATAATAGAGGACATTGGTCCAGTTTTACTGTTTTTAGAGATTATGTCGCTATACTTGATATTTTTCAGTTTTACAAACTTGAAAGTAGGTCCATAAGTTGCTGGAAGACGAAAACTTTTCTTGCAACATTAACTCCTGCAGATACTCTTGGCTATAGTGGAAACAATTTTATAGGGAATATGATTTTAAGTTTTGGAGAATACACATGAGTTCTGAAAAATCTGAATATGATACTTTTGTTTGTTCAAAATAAACCATACATTAGCAGTTATGCTAATTCTTTTATTTCATACATAAAATGCAACCGTTCTGCTTTGCTTAAAAAAAAAATAAAGAATAAAGTAAACAAAACATTGCTAAATTTTGTATTAATATTTTTGGAACTTCTTGTTCAAATGGAAAACTTCCGTATATTAGAATTGTTCAGCGGAATTGGTGGAATGCATTATGCCTTCGAATGTAAATGATAAATTATTTTAGTTACAATTGATATTCAATGCAAATCTCTACAGATTCCAAGCTGCCCGGAAAAGTAATTGCAGCGATGGACATAAACACAGTAGCGAATGCAGTTTATACATTCAATCACTCATCCGCTCCTGCACGAAATAGCAATATACAAAGCCTGACTAAGCAAAAAGTAGAGAAACTCAATGTTAACATGGTTCTAATGTCCCCACCATGTCAACCACATACACGTGTCGGCAACAAGCGGTATCCAACCACATTTTAAATTCTATACAATCATCATGGCTACCAATTCATATGTTTTATTTATTTATTATAGTGACATCAACGATCACCGCTCAGATGGTCTACAACATATTTGTACATTATTGCCCGAGTGTCCAAACATTCAATATGTGCTAATGGAAAATGTAAAAGGCTTTGAAAATTCACAAGCACATCAATGTTACATTGAAGCATTACAAAAAGCTGGATTCTACTTTCGTGAATTTATACTTAGTCCAACTCAATTTGGAGTGCCCAACACACGACATCGCTACTACTGTATAGCACGAAAGAATAACGATTTTTCATTTCCGAATAAATGCATTTGGGAAACGATGCCACAGCCACACATTTCCCACAGCGAAAGCAAAACAACAACAATAAAACATTTACTGGAACCAGATACTTCAGTTCCTGATGAAGCATATTTGCCTGAAAAAGTTCTGACCAAACGCGTGTGGTTAATGGATATCGTTACAGCGGATGCATGCAACACAATGTGTTTTACAAAAGCTTACACACATTACAGTGAAGGTACCGGTTCGATTTATACTCCTTTGAGTTCAGCTGAAATGGATAGAATTTTTGCTCTAGTTAAATTGCTTGAAAAGGAGAAAAACGAAGACGATAAACGATTGGAATTATTGAAAACGTTGCAACTACGCTATTTTACGCCACGTGAAGTGGCGCGATTAATGAGCTTTCCTGAATCGTTTGATTTTCCTGCTGAAACAACTAGTCGCCAAAAGTATCGTTTATTAGGCAATAGTATAAATGTATGCGTAGTTGGTGAATTAATAAAATTAATGTGCTTGTGATGAGCAGGCAACAGTTTTAATTAATTATTATAAACATTACTTTATTTTATTTTAAAGTGTGCATGATATGTATGAGAAAGATTTACATCTGTGAATTTTTTTGACTTATTATTTATTTATTCGGTCATTTGTAATACAAAAGCTCTTTTTGTGGAATTAATATTAAAATAATGTCATACACCTACATATTTTTAAATTTAGTTTGTGATCTGAAGCGCATGAGGGTGAAATTTTGTGATGTAATCGCACTGGAGTTTAAGAACTTATTTCTAGCGACTAATCTTTTAAATGGGGAAAGGGACGACTAGTATAACGGGCTCGTATCTTCTATTTTAGAAGCCAGCGTTTTTTTGCTTTATTTGGTGTAAAATGTATCGATTTATTTGAAACAACCTTTAATAAACACATGGAACCAGAATAGGTTTTAAAATTGTAAATTATTATTATTTTGTTTAGTTTTTATTAATGCAATAGATGAACATGGATGTATTATATGTCTTGTATATATCCCTACTTTGAGTCATTTATCAATTTGATGTTCAACTGAATTTTCTTTTTTTGTTCCTTAAAAAAAATAATAAAAATTGTGATCTTGTTTTTATTTTTTGTAATTTATTTAAAGTTTAAGTAACATCAATCTACATACGCTTTGGTTAATAATGTACACAATAGGAATACTTCAATAAATTAATTTACACTTTTTGTTGAAATCACAAACAAAAGAGAAAATACAATATGATACCTAATACATTTTGGAACGCTATGCACAATTCAATATACATTTATAAACACAAAGCACGGTTCTCTTGTTATATGTTAGGCGTTAATGAGGAATGCACAATAAATATAGTTAGTAGTGATTTGTCTAACTTAAAATTTAACAATTTCTATTTATGTATTTTTACAGTACTTAATTATAACGAAAACTCCCCCTTTTTCGTTTTACATACACCCAGTATGGTTAGATACGACGCTGCTCTTGTTTTTAACCTTCCTCTAATTTGTTTCCCCATTGCTTGGCAATCATATAAATAGCGTGCCTACTTAATTTTGGTCCAAGCAATGGATTCATTTGTGACATGTAACAACATAACCAGAAAAGCCAGCAAGTTGCTGCTGTTAACATCATAATGCAGCGTATGAGACTCTGATTTGGTCCGTGTGGAGTCATCATTGGTATTCCAATACCAACACCTGCCCAGAATGCAGTGAAAAACAGTATGGGAAAGAATGAGGCACCCATTTTTTTGTATTTATTTTAAATATTTCTTTCTTTTAAATATGAAATTGACACACAAAACTAGAGAACAACAAGAAAAATCAATGCACTGGGAAAGATGAAATTTTTTCTTTTAGTTTTTTTCTGTACACATCACAAAGTGACACAAAACAAAGAAGAAATTGTGATGACAAATGCACCGTTTGACAGTTTAACATTTCTCCTCACAAATACACCACTACTGAAACAGTGTTGCAAAGTTGCAAGCAAATCATTTCATGGTATTTTTATTGCCCACCAAAGCCGGCAATCGAAATTCCCACAAAAATTATATTTTCCATTTTACAATTTTCAAAAATCTCACGGAAATGCACAAGGGAACAAATTTTCACAAGCTATTAAAATACCACAATTCCTATAAACGATAATGGTGAAATCCCCTTTTTTATGTCTTTACCCATTTGTTTTAAATAGAAAAGCTCAATAGACTACCCAAAGTTTTTGAATATGAGTTCAGATCGCAATTTTAAGACTTCATAACTCGTACCGTTCCACCCAATAGAATTTTACAATATATAACCCGTAGAAATAAGAAAGGTAGGTTTTTTAATTTTACAATAAACACTTTAAGAGCAACATGATAATTGAATATCTCAGAAAGTTTATACTAGATTTGTTTAAATTTAATAGTTTGTAGGCTTAAGAATAATGTTATGGAAATTTATCTCTGGAGCTACCTCTTGGAACCGTTTGCATTATGCCGACATCACACATTTAGAAAAACATTGCCCAAGTTTTTTTCTGATTAACATACATATTTATGAACTTCATATAATGTACAGTTAGTTAAATCCCTCCTCGGTATCTTCTTTGTTAATAACTAAAGCATAAAATAAAGGTGTTCGTTTGCCCGGAATATAAATCAATAACGCAAAACCTATCGGTTTCAAAACTTGCACACGTTTGCATTGGGCAGGTCATAGAGGTTATCCGAGATGTTTTACACACGAAATATTTGAAACTACATTCCTAGGGCACCAACAGAAGAAAGCAATGCAATTTTGTGTGTGGCGGGATGTTAGTAATAGCAAATGGGCAAAATGCAGTAGTTTTATGACAAAGGTTGGTTTTCTTACTACCCAAACTTTAGCAGTTTTGGCCTGGTCCGCGCAGGGGACCTTACCAGCTTGTTATTTAAATTTTTCTTGAGTTATTGTTATTTTATTAAAATTACTTGGTATTTGATTTATATGTTTGTTTTTTTTTTTACATTCATCTGGCAGCCGCGCTTTGGGGAGTGGTTTACTGATGACTATCAAACTCAGTCTGAAGTCGTTGTTTTCCTTCAATTGTGTTTAATTTGTTTGTGATTTTCTATATTTTACCTTTTTAAATTAAATTCATTTAAGTAATCAAAAATGGAAACATGGAAAATAACAATAATTGCAATTTTAGCAATTTATTATTGCAGTCAAGGTAAATTTTCCATACTTTGTAACAAAAAATTTTTGTAATAAACACCTGCTTCTTTTTACATACTTGCCACACCTCACTATTCTTTTTCTGTTGCTGGTGTCTAGTAAGCTTTGTTGCTGGTCTCGAATGTTATGTCTGTTCCAATCAAACAGGAAATACAGAAAAATGCCTGAATACAATTAAAACATGTGAACCTGGTGAGGATGTTTGCGGAACAGAGATAAGATGGGGTAGCCAGCCGTATTTCTCGCAGGGTGCTCTCAAGCAGTATTACGTTTCAAAGCGATGCTTAACAAAACAGCAATGCCAGCAGCGGCGCAAGCGCTATATGCCATATTGTACGCATATTTGGTACGAGGATTGGTGGTGTTATGAATGCTGTCAAGGCGATCGTTGCAATTACTTTGTTATTGTAAGGAAAAACAACATAGAAAATGTTTTTTTTTTTTTCTAATAACTACATTTTTGTATAAACTTTTCAGAGTGGCTCATCAAAGCAGAAACAGCAATTAACTATGGGCGGCTTAATAGTTTTTGTAATCAGTGCGTTTTTCGCGCGGAAGTCATTTCAGTAATTTACAAAACTAAAATTGTTTTATTTCTTAAACAATACACAAGTGCTCTTACTACATGCATAACTATCTACAAACACATATCAGAAACAAATTGCAACAAATTGTGCCTACTATGTACGATAAAACATTTATGAATCTATTATATCTGGTATTATTCACAATTCCGTCCAATGTACAAGATTTTCTTTTTATACAAATGTTAATTGTTACACATTTTAAAGTTTTATTTCATATTGTAATTTCTAGTGCCTATTTTGTATTCATACATTTTAATGTATTTTTATTTCTAAAAATTACTTGCAAATTACAAAAACTTTATAAATCACAAAATAATATTGGCATTAATTTTTAGTGCAATCGATACCTTACCGGCCCGTGCTAGCATATGCATTTTTATGGAAGTATCTAGGTGAAAAATAAAACTAAAAGTTGCAACGAACATTCAATTTTATCACCTGAAATATTTTTCTTGTTTATATACCGTCATCATTATTTAGAAATGTCTTAATCAATATTTTTGTTTTTTTTTTTTACAGAAGGAGTTTTGCTCCATAATTTTATTAAAAATAAAAAATCTTTAAACCTTCAGAAAAATAACAAATATGAGCGAACAAACATGGTGAACCCAGTCAGATAGTTTCAGCGCTAAATTTGTGTACTTTGGCCTATAACATACTAAATTCAAAATAAAAAATTAATATGTACTCCTTGAGATATTTACATATTTTCGAAAGATTTTGTCCTTGAAATATTTTGTTCCTAGATTTGATTTTTTTTTAATTTTTTGCCCTTAAGTTAAATCGCTACTTAGTGTTAAATTAAACTATAGAAAACGGGAGTTATGAGTTCTTGAAAATAACACTTTGGCGCATGTTCCAAAACTTTGATGGACTACTGTTTACTAAACATGAGCGAAAACTCAAAATTTTCATAATCTTAAATCCTAAAATTTTATCTGTCAAAATGTAATACAAAAACATTATCTAAATCGAAGTGTCTAAACCAGTTTTAGCCGCAACTATATAATTAATCTTTAACTATGATTATGGAAGACCATCATCCTACATAAAAGTTAAATTAATGAACATTGTGGCATATAATTCTAAAATATCGACGTATTGAAATTCATTAATTCTACAATTATAGTGAAACCGTGAAAAGTGACAATCGAATCATTATAATTCTAGTCGCCTGAGTGCTTCTTGTATTCCAGGCGTGAGAATATCTACGATGAGCAATCTATCAATAATCTACCCAAGCTCTGTTGATTTTTATTTCATAACTCCACACCGTTTTCTTTTCAATACTGAACATTCTTTCTTCTTAACCTCCTTTTTCATCTTTTGTTTTTCAAATGAGTTTTTTTAGCTCACATATATAAAAACTTTAGCTTCATTTATCCTGAATTAGTAAATTTGCTTCAAATTTAACAGTCTTGGTTTAGTGCTAAAAAATATATTTTAAATACTCATCTGATACACTAATGCTGCTTTTTATAATTTGTGCAATTTATTGTTGTATAATTATAAATTCTTTTATACTTTTACATTTTGAAGCGTGCTTTAGACGGATGAAAAACCAAAAAAAAATGCCCATTCGGTGTATCATCGTTGCCCCATTTTAATATAAATCGACAGTAACGTGTGAAATAAATTAAAAAGGACAAGGCTAAAAATTAAGCATATACCCCAGATTTTGTTGAATTTTAGACCAATTCTAAACATTAAACTCATAACACAGTGCAACAGGTAAAATTTACATGGGGAATCCCCATGAAGTGTTTTAGGGCAGTTTTGAATCACTGAATAACTTTATTTTTTATAACCTTTTAACACTTCGGGAGCCCCATTAAATTGTAACTAAAATTGTAACTAGTCGGTAAGGCCCCAGTAACTGGGGCTATTTTTTTGCGGAAGAAATCTCTTTATGAAAAAAAAAACAAATATCAAAAGAGAACCAAACTACTCATTGGTGTTTGTTTTGTTATTTGTGTATGCAGATAATTCGTTAGATAATTCTGAGAGATGCCGTTACTCATGTCTTCTCTCTCTCATTTATTATTTACTCCCGCTTAAGCATGATATTTACAACGATGAATGCGACGCTTTGTTCAATGAGCAAATTTAAAAAAACTTCCGACGCTAATATTTTGGAATTGGCTTCACCGATTTTAAATCTGATAATTTTTGGATAACCTACTCGTAAAGCTCTTTGATATATAATATGATATCGTAGCACTCCTGAAATAACATTGTAGTTACACTAATAAATGTATAGATTGGTAGAAAACCACATTCGTGGTTTTGGTAGCCAGCTGACGGTATGGACCTACCATCTTACCTACATAAACATTATTTGTGTGTGTTTTTTTTTTTAAGTGTGAAACAATTTCAATTGGCAAATTAATGCTAAATTCATATATAAATAGTTAAATGCCAACTTTGTAACTAAAATGAACGAATAAAAAAGCAAGCTAGCAGCAAGAAAATATTAAATTTTTTACAAACAGAAATACAACATATTAGTGTGTCATTCATTATTCAATCCGAAATGCAGCAACAAGTAGAACTGGCAAAAGTGAAAATAGTGCAACAACCAGAAGCTGCTCAAGTGGTTTTCACGCCTATTAAAAAGTAAGTTGTATACATATTCGCATTTATTTAAAACTAAACAACAAATAACCATTTCATATTATTACAAAAAAAAGTGTAGAGCGTCTAAAATTTGCAAGACACGGTAGCGGTAATAAAATGGAATCTTCTCCTTTGGAACAACGGCTCGTTGATGAAGATGCAAGGAAGTCTACTGCCCAAAAATGTTTCAATTCCATAGCAAATCAATATGTAAATGTACTCTATGATATGTTAAATACACGTTTGCTTATGTAATTTCTCAATTAATAATTCAGCTAGTCATAGACCCATGCAGCTAGCAGTCAACTCATTTTTTTTTTTAATTATACTAAGATCTTATATTGTATCTAAATTTAATAGAGAATAAAACCAAACCACTTTAATGCTTTTTTGATACTGTGATCTTTATTTTAATTCTTTGATTTTTTGTTTTTCAATTTAATATAAACTATTGAATGATTTTTTTTTTCTATTTTGTTTTTACACCTATTCTTTTTTAATTTGATTGCTAATACCTTACAAAACAATTTTGAAGCATATTGCAAAAATGCTTTACAGTATAACTGCAAATATCAGCACAGCTTCGAGCAAGTTAATTATAAGTATGTAGTTTAGTGAATTAAGAGGTGTTTATTTGGACTTATAAATGTAGGAGACATAAAAGGAAAGAGAAGAATGTCCAATTGGGTGGGGAGAGTGAGGAATAATAACAGATTCCAGTAAATTAAAGTTTTTTCTTTGCAACAGAGTTTGCATTGGTGATTAATTTTAAATTGAATTTAAAATTAACAGGCTTAATGCATGATATCGTTGGCGAGCTTTTTTTTTGGGTTTTGGTAATTTTATTGGATATTCTTTTATAATTTTTATTATTATCTAGGTCAATCTTGTCATTGTGTCTCAATGACTAACCACCTTCTAATTTAGATAATGATACAATAAAAGATATTTTACAGAATATAAATTAAATGGTAAGATGACGAGTAAAAAAAAAAAAAAAAAAAAAAAAAATAGTCTCACAAGAGTAAAACTGTTTGGCAATGTCAATCAAAATTTTTATCAAAAAATATTTTGATATACACATAGCTCGTTTGCTCAATTTAAACGTTCTTAACTCGCCAACTATATGCACAAAAAGTTTTATATTATAATTATTTCAAAATATATTTCGATATACAAAGCTCGTTTGCTCAATTTAACACGTTCGCGAACGTGAATGCTATAACATTCATTTTCATAACGTCACAATATGACGTGAATGATATAGCATTTAAATCTATAATACAAACTTCGGCATTCAATTCTATATAGCGTCCACATAATCCACAACAGAACTGATCTATATATCGAAGTAAATGCTTTGGTATTCAGTGTATATAACTAATAAAATGTGATATTGTTAGAACTTGGGAAAAACGTGTATAATCAAAATTTAAACATTACGATTACTTTAAGAGCCGCCTCTTTCTCTTTTTGCACCTCGATACAATTTTGAGTGTCCGCGAACGTGTTAAACGTCCTTTAACTCGCCAACTATATGCATAAAAAGTTTTACATTATAATTATTTCAAAATATGATTTCTATTTATTTATGTATTGTGTATGAACAAATAATAGAAAAAGTGAATTAAATTTATAGAATTAATTTTCATGTTTCTATATTATTATTATTTAATATTGAAAATGTGTAAATATTTACATAGTTTTTGTGTTTATATTCAGTTTAAATTGTGATTTGGATTTATTACATTGTAAAATACAAGTAGCTTTTATTTTTGTTTTGTTTTTATATAAATTAGTTTTTCAATTTAGAATTTTTAAAAACGAATATCATTAAATACGAAAAGCTGACGCGTGGTGATACATTTGGGATAAAGAAATATTTATGTATTACGTAAAAGGAAATTGAAAATAGAATCTATTAAATAAATTAGATCTAAACAAAAGTAAAGCAAGCTTCTATCTCGTGTGTTTAACTTGAAATACAAATTACAAAAAAAGAAAAATCACAATTATAATTGTATAAATCAGAAATCCAACTGAAAGAGTTTTTAATTAAAAAAATATATAATATATATATAGTGTGTACCATGAAATCAGTAAAAAAAAAAAAGAATTATTTTTCGAAAAAAAGCCAATTTGTATGTATGTGAGTTTGAGATTAAATTTTGTGTCGTATATGTTATTGTGTGAAAAAATGTGAGAGTCTCAAAGAAAGAAGTAAAAAAAAAAAAAAAAAATACAGCATTTACAATTCATCTTTATGCAATAGAGTGTAACGATTTTTCGATGGTCCCAATTTTTTAAATGTTGACTCTGGGGGTGATGTACCCTTGCCCAACATTACGATTTCTGATTCCACATCATTATTCGAGGGATCGGGACCATAATGGAATTCTCTGTATGAATAAACATTAATAGAAGCAATTATTAGTAATAAAAAAAGCATATATATTATTGGCACATTACCTATGCAGCTTGCCATTGTATAAATCTTGTAAGAAACTCTTCAATTTGCCGGGCTTATACATGTCTTTGAAATCGGGGAACAAATACATATGCCTAAATGAATCAATAGCAATCAATGGTAGATCTTCTTCCGATTTGCCCAAATGATGAAGAGGGTGTGCAAAACGTTTACCATCGGCAGTAAGGAAATTAACATTTTCTGTAAATAATTATAAGAAAAAAATGATAATTGTTATTTATTCCATCAATTAATAACTGCTTAAATTAATTGAGTAAATTATTGGCATAAACAGAATCTAAACTTCAATTGGCAATGATTAGCAATTCCTAGTGAAGCTATCACGTTTACTGAGTCCTGTGGGTAGCACAGAGATTTTATAAAACCAACGAGTGCGATTCGCAAGAGATGGGTTTGATTCGTTTCCACGCCAATCCCGATTATTTGGTGTCCTTTTGTGCCTTTTTTTCTTCACTTCTTGCTATCCTGAGAATTTCACTAAAAGGATTATAGACAAAGATCGTTGACCATTTTTGCAATTTAACCTCACTAGAATTTTTTGTGACTTTCATTTGTTATGATATGCAACCAACAGATTTAAAAGATGTCCCTCATGCAATTGTTGGCGAAAACTTGGAGTTTAGTTGTTATTAATTGTTTTTCACAGACATATAGCAACGCAGTTTTGTCCTGCGAAGACTCTATTCGCTTTGGAGATTCTGCTTAAGGTGATCCGCTTCAGGGAGATAATACTGACCAGGCAAGTGAATGTTTTTAAATTTCCGTTGGGGCCATCCTCGGTTATGAAGCTAAAGGTGTAATAAGCTGAAAATAGTTTCATGGTTATTGTCTTAAGGGAAGATTCCAGACTAAAACTTCCTAATTCCAGCCTTTCGACACCCATTCCTCTTCCGTGAGTGGCGGATTGCAGGACAGTTACTATAGTTAGTGGGCATACCTTGAGAATAGTGTTGATTTCTTCCACACTGCTTTTATTTTTTATTGTTTTTTAAAGCTTTGATTTCATTAAAAATTTCGTTGAAAAAGAAAACTTAATTGATAAAGTAATTTCCTGCCTTTCATTACAATTGAATTAATTTACAAACAAATTTAGCTGGCATCAGATTAAATGGTTTCTTTTTTTAACTGACATTAAATTCGTTTAATCGAAATTAAAATTCCAGTGTCCCGTGTATGGTTTAATAAAAAAACACTTACGTTTCTCATCTAGCAACTGCGCCTCAATTATCGCTTTGTAATCCTTAATTGATTTAGTATCGTCCTGACGATGGAATAATATCAAAAATGGTAATCCTTCTTCAGTTAATTCTTCTGCATTTTCGAATGTTATTTCACGTACTAATGGTACACATTTCTCTTGTACCCAGATTTTCAATTCATCGAAATTGTGTAGGCCACCGGTATAGGTTTCATCATTTTCATGCGATAGTGCCACGTCTGGTCTAAAGACAATAATGGGATGGCCTATTTATGATAGTAAAGTAAATAAAATATACAGAGAGATTATAAAAATTATAAATATCAGGTATTCAATTAAATATTCTTAAATTATGTTTTTCACCAACTTTAAATATAACAAATAAAACATAGTAACTCAAATGAACAAAAAATTTCTTTTCTTTAACTTTGTTATACAAAACCCGTAAATGTTTGCATATTATTATGTATTATTTTGTTAGCTGATTAAATGATCTGATGATGAATACGTATAGTATTAATTATGTAATAAGTTTGTTTAGAAAATGACGATTGAGTAAATTATTATTAAATTAGGATTTAGACACCACCATCGTGAAATGTATCATTTTGGATAACGAAAAATAAGTTAAAACAGACATCGGCTTTCCTTCAGACTCTCAATTTTACAGTGTATTTAGATAGAATTGGAATCGTACAATTTGGTACAAAGTTTTTCGTAAGGCAGGCTATTTGCAAATGTTGTGAAAATACAACAATTTTTATTACAATTGGAGCAAGCAACAGGAGACAACTTATTAAAAAAATGGTCCCTATCGTTAAAAAGCACACTATTGTGACTAGATTTGGGGTATGTACTCTACGGCCGTATAATGCTAAATATGTTGAGGGAAACCCTAACGATTTTGTTCTAAAAGTATAAAATCTCTAAATATTCTTTAGTGTTACAGGTAAGTTAAAGATGTGCGGCGAGCAAGGGCGCCAAGGTTAGGTTGGCGTGCCAGCCTTCTATTTGACAACACACATAAAGTTCATTATGATACCACATTACGGCTAGAACAGAGTGACAAACTTTTGGTTTAAATTAGGGGTAGGGCAAATATAGTCTACGTTAGTCGGTACAGATGTATCTTGGATTAGAATCTTGGTATGGCCCAGGTTCAACCTAGTCCAGCTCAAGGCCATATTTAGGGGGGAGGAGGGAGGGTTTGGGGGTTCTGACCTCCCTCCCCCCGAAATGTGGAAACTTTATTCTAATTTTTTAGATTAATTGCCAATGGATGGAAAAAAAGTCAAAATATAATCTATTTAACGATATTTTTTACTTCCATCGGTTTTTTATCTAAAAAGTCAAATATAAAAAATAAATTTGAAATCTTAGTTACACTAAGCGATCAAATCCGATTTGTTTTCTTCGACATGAGGTTTGACTACGGATTCAAAAAGAGAAGGTGATACTGAGCACTCCTGCATTAATAGTTTTTCTGGGTCAGTAACTGTTTTTGATTTAAGGGTTCGTCCTGAATCAGTTTGAAAAGTTTAAAAATTAATAAAAATAGAAAAAATTATCGGATCCTTGTAAAATAAGAATTGCTTGAACCCCATTTTTTTCCTAAAACGTTACGTGATGGGAAGTTTTAGACCTCAGATTCGTGTTCAACGTGAAAAATTCTTTCGCAAAAACTCCATCTTATTAGCAAAACCCATCTTAAAATTAATTTTATAACGCATTATTGCTCAGAGCACCACGACTAGAAAGATCTCTTTCAATGCTGTGACTTCACGAATTTAGGGAATACAAGCCAACCTCATCCGGGTTCCTTATCATTGATAACGGCTCAAATTCCCAATGATGATCATTTGAAAAAAATGAGCCTCTAATATTTTTGGTAATTTTTTTGAGGTTCACGATAAAAAAAAATGCATTAGAGTGCACATTGAATAATATTTATTTGAAAAAATTTAATTTGATTATTCTAGGAATTTTTTGTCACTTTTGGCCATTTTTTTGAGGTTAAGATTAAAAAAAATCGGAAAATTTTTCCTAAAATTTTAATTTTATAGGGTCCATCAAATCATCGATTTAATTTATTGTATTTAAAAATCAATTTGATAAAAATTATTTATGAATATTTTCTTCGAATGAAACCCCCCCGAAAAAAATTTCTAGCTACGGCCCTGGTCCAGCTAGTTAAAAAACTGAGTCTGGCAGTAGAGCACTTAGCTTGTCAAAAGTGAAGTTGGCATCCAGTAAAGGATTGCAAAAAGAGCTTTCGTAGAGCAGGCCTAGAGTCTAAAATTGAAAAGAGAGTCTAAAAGGATCAATGACGTCACTGTGAAAAACATTATAAGACACATCTGAAAAAAGTTATGAGAAGAGGAGGTAAATGAATAAAATCTATATTATTTTTATATACACTCAATTTTCACATGAGACTTGCTCTTCACGCTTTAGAGTAAAGTGCTGGTTAACGGAGTAACAGGTTAAAAGTGTAACAGAAAATTACTCTACAATAAAAAAATATACGGTATTTGCTTTTACCCACACTTTACATATTTACTTTGGTTTTTCCCTTGAGTAAAATATTTGTTACTCTGTTACTCTGAGTAAGAGAAAAAATTACTATTGTCTATTTCTTGATTTGTACAACAAAAGTTTTGTTGATGGCACATCAAGTGGGAACATTGATTGCAGAAAGTGCACTATCTCAGTTTTAGATGCGCTCACGCTCTTGGGTAAAAAATTTACTTTTTTACTCCGTTACTCAGCATTTTACTCTAAAGAATAAAATTTTTAGATTTATTTTTTTATTCCTTAGAATCCAATATGAAATGTTCAGATTAAAATCACAAGATCTTATGCCCCATTGAGAGATGCAGATACCAATTATGATAATGAATTTTTAAGAGGATATACACAAATTTCTTCTTTTTTTATTTCTAAAGGGTTTATGAGATATTAGCAAGAGAGTTAATAGCAAATATTTTTTTCACCAGTTCGTTTTATATTTTGAAAAAAAAAACCTAAAAAATTCCTAAATTCTCAAATGAGGAAATTAATTCAACTGTTTTCTTTCCCTAATTGCATGATACATTTATAGACAACATTTTTAAATTTCACCTTATTTAACTATGTCAGAAAATGAAATGAGAAACTATCTATAAAATGGTCATCTGGCCTTTTGATTGGACCACGATTATTCTGCGGCTTCTTCTATGGAGTTTTATTAAATTAAAAAAAATGGCAAAATAAAAACAAGTTGCACAAGCGAAATTTTTCAAGTCAAATATCTGTTAACGTAGAACAAAAAAACTACCTAATCTATACCACATCCGAATTGCCACAAATAAAAAAAAAAAAGACTGCGCGCAAGGTGCGCAGGTGCTCTGATGTGTAAACCATCGAAATTAGTACAACATACACAGAAGATTTAATGAACTATATAACGAATATAATTAAAAAACAGACAATATTACAAAGTTCAAAAGCTAAATTTTTATCCGTGTGGATTGAGCATAGAGCGAATTCTTAATCGTTTTGTTGTTGGTGTATAAAAATAATGTGAGCAATGAGAAAAAGAAGAGAGAAAGACACCCCTTACGGTTACGCCCTAACAATGATAGAATCAAGGTGAATTTATGCCAGGTGAAGTTACCAGCAACTCATTCTTCTTCTTTTTTCGTGATCAATATCATAGGGTGTCAAAATCATTGTTTACTTTTGATTGTTTGTTTACATTTGTTCTCCATTTTTGCATTCTCTTCACGCCGGAATTATGGCCGCAACAACAAAAATGTGTTGTTATTATTTTGTTGTACGGCTGATTTTGACATTTTATGATATCTGACGCAAAAACAAAGATGTGTTGTTTTTGCTATTGTGAAATTGCTGTAATCTTGCTATCACCTTGGATAAAATAAAAGATTACGCTGTACGCAACTCTCAATGCTCAAAAAATTGAGAGAGAGAGAGAGAGAGCTGCTGTGTCCGTGGAGTATGTGTAGATCATTGTTGGGGAAATGTGTGTTTTTTGTACTTTTTTCAGTACCTTTTGGTTTCAAAAAGTTACTTGTTATTATTTGTTACTTATGAAATGCTCTCCCACAACCGCACAATAGCTCTCTAAAGACATAATCAAATTCCTCACAAGGAAAGTTTTCATGGGTTAATATTTTTAATAGGATGACTTCACAATAGGACATATTAGAACCATTGATTGGCTTACTGTCATTGGATTTGTGAAAAAGGCAACTTATCCAAATGCTGCTTTACATACACTCGGCGCAATGTAGGGGCATAAGTGCATCTTTTTAGTCGTGCATACAGAAAGATAAAAGATATGCATGTATGTATATGTAGATGGCATGAGTAGTCAAGGTAACCGAAAGACTTAATAAATGTACATAGAAAGCGATATTCATATTTTTACAGATGGTTGTGGTTAAAAGTTGGCGACCAATACAATGAATCAGAAAATTGTAAAATAAATATTTATAAAAACATCGATAATCCTTTATCTCCCAAGTGAAGTGTAAATGGAATGAATGTGCACAAACTACAATAAAATGAATACAAACTATAAAAATAAAATATAGTAAACAAAATCTACAATAAATACTGAAAAAAGGAAAGATGAATTACCTACTGTTATATTAAAAGGGGATTTACCTAGATTAGTGCTATTGTCGGCAGCTTTAATGAAAAAGGAACGGATGAAAGAAGAAAGTTCATAAATTGATGATACGTTTTGTTGTAATTACAATTAATTTTTAAGTGATAATGTATTATTATTACAAGAAATTAAAAATAATTGCATGCTAGTGAAATGAAAATAAAATGAAAATTTATAAATAACTAACCTGGTGGATGCATAGCGTGAGCTGCATCACCAAAGCCTGCATGAAATTGACAATCCTCTTTCAGATTTGTGGCCACCTTACGGAAAGTATCATATTCCGGTTGATCACGACGATCGAAATAACCAATAATGATACGTTTCTTTGAATCGAGATTTTCTAAATCTTTTAACGATTGATATTCTTTAATAGGATCTTCCAGTTGTTTTTTGACAAACTCTAGAAAAGCATCGGCCGAACGTTGACCACGATATTCACGCTTGCTCAACTGACCGTTACGTATTACTTTAAGCGTTGGATATTTTGTGATGTGAAAACGCGATGCAATTGCTGTTTCACGATCACAATCGACTCGACCAAGCACCACTTTGCCAGCGTCTGGGAATGCTTCTTTGACCTGTTGAAACAGAAAATAGAAAACGTTATAACAATATAAAAATATATAAAGAGAAATAAAAAATGTGAAACTTACTTTATCTGCTGCTTCATTGAAAATAGGTGCTAAAAGGTTACTGAAACGACACCATTCAGCATAGAAATTAAGGAAAACTAACTCATTAGATGCTGTAAAAAGAAAAGAAAAAGAAAGCATTAAATTTTTATTAGGTGCCATAATGTATAATAACAAAAGTTGGTGGTAAAGTTCGCAAGATTGCGAGCTAAACCAAAATTAGTGGCTGAATTATAAACAGGGTTGCAACGTCAGTGTCATTGATTGACTTCATGGCATTCTAAGCTTATTTTCGGATCATTTTGAACTATAAAAAGTTAATAATTACTAAGTAATGGTTTTAGCTATAATATTTAGTTTAATATATATACATTAAATGGATTATTTGCTCCACACAAAATTTAAATTTGCGAAACTGGATGCGCTACTCCGAAAACCTTGATTTGAAAGAATTTTAAATATAAATATAAATTTTTATATGTTAAATAAACTAAATTGAATAACCTACAATCCTACGTACTTTAATTTTTAAAAAATTACCGCTATCTGGAAAATCCTAACTAAAAATTCGTTAAAAAAAGTGTCAAATGGTTACTTTAGGCGCTAGGGGAGGCTTTCGGTTCAGTTGTATCAAAAAAATACGCCATTCGCTTTAGCGGCATTTTTTACATAGGTATGGATATCGGAAAATCTTTTATATGCAAGTTGAAGGGTTTTTCCATACAAAAGCCCAAACCAATTGAAAAACATCCTTTAAAATCACGGTTTTCGGAGTAGCGCATCCAGTTTTCGCAAATTTAATTTTTTTTTTTCATTTTAAGGGGGTATTCTACCCGAGATGGTCCGAAAAATCGATTTTTTTTTTAATTTAATATTTTTGATGTAGACAACGAGTTTTATGAGAAAGAAAAGGGGGCAATGTATGGTCCTGGAATCGCAGATTAACCGTAGGTTACATCATTTGTAAGTACCATGTTTGTAAATCTTTAAACTCGTTTTTCTCGAAACCATTTTTTTCGGGACGGTGGACACGATTCATAAAAAACCACTTGTCCAATTGACTTGAAATTTTACAAGGCTATTAAGCAAATGTATAGGTATAGCCTTATCTAGGATTGTGGCGAAAACATTTGTTTAACTAATGTTTTTAATGCAAAATATAAACCAAAACAAGGCAAAAAATCGTCATTTTTTTCAAACGTCTGATTTAAATTGAAGAAAATTTGTTTTTTCTTATTCCCTAGATGAGGCGATAGCACGAAGTCTCACGATTACAAAATGTGATACATTTTGTGTTTCAGAATATTTAAACCGGAGATATCATGTCCACCATGGAGCAACTATTTTCGGCAGGCTCAAATTCGAGGCGTCGAATGAACCATTATTAACAAAGATATTTTTAACACTAAAAACGAAAATTATTGTTCAAAACCTGTAGAAAAACTTGCAAAAAACCTCGAATAAAAATATTGAAAATATCGATATTTCGCACCATCTCGGATAGGATACCCCCTTAATTGGTTTTTAGCACCCTATTTTCATATTCTGCTGCCACAATGAAGATCTGAAATACTTTAGCAAAATAAGCCATCTAATATACATATATCTGAAAACTAATTGTGTTCTTCCCCATAGTTGTCTAACTTCTCACTAGCATTGTTTTGTACTTGGTTCATATATTTATACGCATATAATTAACCCATTTTTCTATTTAAATTTTTTTTTTTTTAAACATTTGAACAACTGTGCGAGAAAAACAACCTTGTTTTTTTGGTAGAAATAGATATAAACTACATATGAACCAAGTCATGACTATGAAAAAATTAACATTTAGATTTAATTTTCGTAGTCTCTGAAAATAAATAAAGTTTGTTTTTCTTTTTGCTTAATTAATTGCTTTTTTTTCATATTCCTATATTCGTAGTTAAACTTTAATCTTCAAAGGTACTTTCATGAAGACAAGCCAGATAAATTTACATTATTAAAGCAAAATTTTAATTTCAAAAAGATAGTGAAAGTTACGGTGTCAAAGTTTAAGTAGTTTTGATTATTTCTTTTGAGCTTTTTTATTTATCTACTGACAGTGAATGAGAGTTAGTGTTGGGGGCAAACAAAAAATCATAGAATAAAAAGTAAATAACATAAAAATTTCAGTTTCTTCTCATAACTTCTTTTCATATTATAAATTCTAGATTATAGCATTTTCAGGGTTTGAAGTTCTTAATTTCTAGGAAATTCAGCAGTAATTTTTTGTACTTCAAAAGTTTGATTCTAGTATGAAAATCTCAGTATGAATTAAATTATAATTTAAATTTATCTACTATTATTATAAATTTTATAGCTTTTGAATCAAATTTAAATTTAGCTTAACATTATTTCGCAAACAAAACATACACTTGCAACAGATGTTTTATTAATGGAAAAAAGAAGACAACAAAAATTAAATATTCTTGTTTTGTTTGTTCGCATAAAGAAGTTAAGTGTTGTTATAATATAATTGTTCTTTTAAAGAAGAAAAAAAGAATATGTACTTATATACATAAAGAAAAATAAAAAAACAATTATAATAATAATAAATGATTTTACAATTGCTTTCAGTTTTTTTACATATATTTTAATATTGAAATAGATTTTATATTCTGTTTAATTCTGCCCTATTATTTTAATAGGTTTTTAAATATTTTATATTTATTTTGTTCCGACATTTTTTTTAATTGTAGCTCGAAAAAAAAATATCTAGATATGCATCTATAATTTATTTTTAAATCATCAATTTCATTTCAATTGAAGGTCAGTAGATAAATAATTTTTTTGCTATCGTTACTGTTAAAAATGTTTATACTAAAAACAAGTCAAATCAAAACTTATCAGAAATTTCATGAACACAAAATTCATTTGTTTCTAGAACCACATAAATTGAATATACATATCGCTCATTTACTAAAAGACTGTCATAAGTCAAAAAACACGGTTTTTGAGTTAATGTTGCAGAATTATTCTTTATATCACGCTTCATGTTGTGTAAAAATTTCATATTAATATCTTGTGTACTCTGCGCGTGAGAATTATAAGATTTCTTCTTTTTTCTGCAAAGTGGGAGTTAATTGAAAACTTTTAACGCGTTTTCTGCAAAATCGCGGTTTTTGAGTTATGACAGTCTTTTAGTAAATGAGCTATATGTATATTAAAGTGCCTCACACAAAAAAAAAAATTATTGTTGTACACCACTGATGATTCCCAAAATATTTCAGATCTAGCATTTACCATTCGTGAGCTGAAACATCTTGAAAAAAAACCTCTAAAAGGTGTACGAAAATACCAATTTTTTTTATTTTATGGGACTCGAAGCACTTTAATGCATATACTATTTACATTAACTGAATGACGGCAATAATTTTAGAAATTATCGCACCCATGGGCAGGTGCTTCACGAACAAAATTGGAACTTCTGGACTACGTATTACAGAGATAGTTCTTTCCTCTATGGAACAGACTCCCTGCAAATATTTTTCCTGATTGTTATGACCTTACAAAATTTAAAACATACGTCCACAGATACTTTTCTCCTCTTATTAACCTATCTTCTTTCCTCAATCAATACAATGTTCAGCATTTATAGGAGAAATATCTGTGTGTTGGCAATATCATTAAAAAAATATATACAAAATGTGTACATACAGATACGATCAATGAAATAGAAAAATGGTTCATTTTACACAAATAATATTTTTTTAGTGAAATATTTTTTTAATGTTTCGATATGAATAACAGTTTAAAGTCTTTTATACTTGTAACAAAAATAATTTTTCTAAGTTTTTAGAAAATTTACAATAAATAAAAGACGTCCAAAAAAATAGCAGTGCTTAGTATTTAAATAGGGATAGAAGATAGATAGATATAGATATTTTAGAAATAAAATATTTTTTCAATGGTTATATGGTATTACCATAGGGGCACTACTTAAGTTTCGGCAAAAATTAATATTTGAAATATTCTCCATGAAGATCTATACACTTTTGCATTCATTTAAACCAGGAGTGCCCAAAAGTTTTTATGGAAGTGCAAACACCAACGTTGCAACGTTCAAGTGGTACAAAAAAACAAGTGATCATTTGCTTCGCAGTGCTTCAAGCGCGAATAACTTTTATTAGATTTGGCTCATTTTGAAACACCCATACAGTCGACTGCTGTTTATTTTCTGGCTTATATGCATTGATCCATGATTCGCCACTTGTCACGATTTTCTGACCCACCATCGTTGTATTTTTTGATCATCTTCTTTCATCAGTTAACACGAGCCTTTTTTTGGCCAAATGATTTTGCAATATCTTATGTAAGCTTGATCTCATAGTATGTCACATGACGATCTTGCTTTATCAGTTTTCGCACGGCATCGATGTTTTCTGGCACAAAAGCTGATTTTGGATGATCTTCGCGGAATTCGTCGGTGAGCGAGCGACGACCAAAATTGCATTTTCTATACCACCAAAAAATAGTGGTATTTGAAAGTGTTTCAACGCCAAAAATCGGATTAAGTTTATCAATCCACTGTTGTTGAGATAGTCCATGTCGAAAATCATAACAAATAAACGCTCGAAAATTTTCACGATTTAATTTAATTTTTTTGCCGAGAAAAATTGTCAACTCAAAGTAAATAATACAAATGGCGATTTTATGGCAAAACATCAAACTTAATGATGGAGGCGTCAGATTGCATTTGACAACATTCAGTGTTGCCACAGCCGAAACTTAAGTAGTGTCCTCCGTAGCGAATTCGGAAGGGGCCAAAAAATTACTTTGTTATATAGAAAATTCGTTTAATTTTTAATTAAAGTAATCAGTAATATTTAATTTAATCACTGAATAGCTGTTGTTAAAATTGTTAGTGATAGCACTTTTCTTATTGCAATTATCAGTTTGAACGTTTGGGGATCCCCTAAATAAATTTTACTTTACTTTTTCTCGGTACGAAGTATAAATGATATGCGTAATAAAAAATTATTGGAAAAAATTTCGTTATATGGAGATCAAAAACGGATAAGAGCTTACCTCACAGCAACTAAAATTCATCATTATAGAGAAAAATCAGCTATATGGAAATTCGTTATAAAGAAAAATCTGTGTTCTTCAAATGAATTCGTAATAGGGAGAACTTCGTTGTATAGAAGTCCGTAATAGAGAAGTTTGACTGTAGGTGGGAAGGCAAATTGTATGCTCTGCACAACCTTTCCAATTCTACAATGTCATTTTGCTGTATTATCGATCGTATGCAGTTCCTCAATTGAGGCCAAGCGAGTTAAATTTTATTTTATTAAATAGTATTTCCTTGTTTGATTTTTTTTTTTCTTAAAAAAAAATGTTAGAGCAGCCAAAATATAAATTTTTCTACGACCTTTTTAAACAGTCAAGTACTGCCATAAATAGTGCTGCCAATTTTCACTAAAGTTACTTTAGTGATTTAAAGGTCTTTGGTCTGACGAGATTATACAAGATTATAAGAAAAATATTATACCTGTAAATTGCTTTTTTGTTGTTTTCTTTATACTACAAATACCAATATTTAATTTTTGCTGAAAGGAAAATGGTTTAAAATCTAACCTAATATAGCAAAAATTATGTTTTTGAGCATATTTTAAGAATTTTTACAGTACATGCACATAATTGACAATGTGTATCATCCAACATTCTGTATCCAACAAACTCTAAAAATTCCTACGTACATAGGTACGAATATGTTTACCGCTTTAGGTGGCTGTATTTAATTTCCTCTTTCTCTTCACTATCGTTTGTATTTCGTACTCAAATCATATTCTTCTTTTCAAGCTCCCTAATGTTGATATAATTAAATTTTCTAACATAGTCTTCTACTAATATATATTATTAGTTAACGCATTTGCTAATATTTCATAGAACTCACTTATTGGTACTCTATTGTACCATACATTTTGTACAAGTACGACATAGGTTATTCACATTTGGGGTGATCGAAATTGATTGAAAATTTGTGGCAAACAATTTTTTTCTGATTTATCATTTCATTGTTTAAAGCCGTTGAAACATTGAGTGAGAAATCTGTGGAATATGAAGTCGCTATTTAAGCAAACTCTATCTAAAATACTACTTTAAAGTCGATATTGATTCATCCTAGTCTATTTTAGCTTAAAATATAAAATAATTTAGTTTTTAAATCAATAAAAGTCATTATGGAAAGAAAATGTCGATTTGAAATTAGAATAATCAGTTAAAAATTAGAAGGCTCTAAATCAAAATTGCCTAGGTTTTAAATTGAAGATAACATATTTCCATGTTTCCGAAACATTTATTTGGTAATTGCAAGGTCCCTTTTCTACAATTGTCTGTATGTATTGTAATTATATTTTTATGACCTGCTTATTCAGTTATTTATTCTTAGTTTGAACCATTTTCGAACCAGACAGAAGCAATAGACGTTCATGGGTCGTACAATTTTATAAATCTGCCAAATTCATTATTTGTATACAAGTTTTCTTATTTTTAGGGAGCTCAGAAATATTAGCTTTTCTGAGCCAATGCCTATTTATCGTAGTAGAGTAAAGCTTACACAACTAGCTTAACTATTTTCAGACATACAAACAAAATGTTATGATTATAAAAAAAGCTTGCAAATTTAAAGCTGATTAAATCCTTTATAAGCGCATAACGACCGTAAGTACTTAGTACTGATTAGATTTGACTAAATTGCCGAACAAAATTGTGAAAGCAAAGTGGTAAAACAAATATATTATTATGCTATGAGGCTATAATTAATTAATATTATTTGATAAGTTGTCAACTTTTACAAAAACCTAACAAATTATCTAATCTCAAGTACAGATGTTCCTGTTAAACTAAATAAACTATAAATGAAGTGCAAAATGAAATTTTCAATCAGAACTTTTGGGACATATTTGAGCCGGCACATTGTAGTATAGCATAACAAAAACGAAACGCATTCTAGTGGCAAATTGTGACAAACAAAATTTAAAGAAAAAAAAAACACTATATATTTACAAGCGTTACGAAAATAATGAGTAAAACGAAGAGCAAGATAAATTCATTAACGATATCTAACTGCCAAGATTCTGTAGGTGTAGCGAGAAGAGGAGGGACAACACCAAGAATAAGTTTGACACGTCAAAAGGAAAAAAAAATCGCAGCGAGGTGCCCGATTGTCTCAGTGCCACCATTCAGCGCTCGTTCCACTCCTACAACTACTCATTGAAACTGCTACAACTGTGATTATTATGAATAATATTCAAATTTGTAGATAACATTTTATAAATTAGATGCGAAATTTTGAAACTTACCTAAAGTCATATCTATGTTCTCACTGGTCATAGCGACAGCGCCACTATCTGTTGGATTATAGCATACGTAGATCACCTGGAATTAAAAAAAAAATAAAAACAATTTTGTATTGTGTTAAAGTCACAGATTTCCTAGAATTTCTTGAATAAAAGCAACAACAAAAAAAAGTAAAACTTTTCAGAAATTCATGACTACATGCGGTGGAGAAGAGGCCGCAGCGGCAGCTACCACCGGCCATAATCTAGTTTCTCAACACTCACCATAAATACAGTGAAGTAGCAGCATTTTTTACTACTCCACAAATGCATTTTGCTATTATAATTTTAATAAATTAATTTAATTTTTTCTAAAAAAAACTGATTTGCGAAAAAAAATTATTTTTTCAACACTCCCCGTTCCTCTGCTTGCGATAATTTCTTTTTCTTTCTATTGCTGCGTTTGTTTCTTTTTCCCTTCTGAGCAGACGTATTTCCCAAGTGCTGACTGAGTACGAGCAATGTTATTTTTTGTTTTTTCAATATAAACTTTGACAGATATTATGACAGTAGTGACGTGTTTACTGTGAATAAGTGGACACAGAGTTGTACTTGGAGTGCTCAAATTGCGGAATGGCAGTCCGGATACAATTTTAAGGAAATGTATAAGCACATAAAAATTTATGAAAATTATGCACACACTCACTCATTACTCTAACCTTGCTGCTCAAATTGAAACGTATCTAAACCTTTCATGAATTTAATGTATAAATTTTTGTTTATAGTATGGAAAAGTGACACTGGTCACTTTCCTTATAATGTTACAAATTAAGTTACAAAATAAGCTAAATGTCAGTAATGACAGATACTTAAATAAATGGAGAAACCTTTCACCGCAGCTCACGTTTAGTACAATCTCTATATACATGCTACGAAGTCCAAACCTAATCTTAAATAGGACTTTTTAATCATATCTGTATTGCATTGCATGATAATACATTGACACGCATCACTGAAATAATTTGGGATTTTTGCGTTTCACAGTTGCACAATACTGGAAATCATTGGAAAATAAAATATTATCTGAATTGGTCGACATCGGGATTTCAATTTTGTAATTTTTTGCCTTATATTGTAAAATAAATTTATTTAAAGTGAGTTTTACGTGTGCATTTGGTAAATTGCAAGTTGTTATATATGGATTAAATAAAGTTTCGTAAGTTTTGTGCGTGAAAATGTATAAAATTTTGTATGAAAAATTCCACATATAACAAAGAAGAAAAACCAAAGCACACAATAGGCAATGTGAAAAGGAAGAAAAAAAATAAGAAACAAAGTGCAAAGTGTAAACAAGAGAACAAACAATAATTAAAATGAACAACACAAAGGCCGAATTGAAGGTGAAACAAAATACAAAAAGGCAAAAATAAATTTCAATCCAAAAAAAAAAAAGGAAAACATATTTCACGAGTGATAAAACACTACTTTTACACTTGTTTTATTAAATCTCATTTCCTTTTGTTGAATATAAAAGCAAAAGGAAATTCAGAGCTTTAAAAATATATACGCAAAATCTCGAAAAACGCTTATTGCGACGACACAACTGTGCAACTGCGTTTCTGTTGCAAACGTATTGTGTGTGTGTTTGGCAACTGAGCTCCATTGCGCTGACTTCATCGAACGCGTCTACTGTACTGTGCCGACCTGCGCTGCACCGTAAATTTCGTCGAAAACGAGAACTTTTAAATAATCTTAGGTGAGTCAATAATTTTGCAATATTAGTACATTTCTGGATTTAACATATTTCCTTCTTGCCATCGGTTCAATTTATATCTACAATTTGGACTTTGGACCAGCATCGCCGGCTTTCACTGTGTCACAGAGTTGCCAAACAAATTTTTGTAAAACTTATGAAGTAAATATATAAAAAACACTATTTGGTAGCGAAAGTTTTCAATTTTTAGTTTGGAAATTTAAAAAAGCAATAAAAAATGCGTTTAAATACTTTAGGCGAATACGAAACGCCAAAAAATACAACAATTTTGGCGTCTCCGAAATGCAACCTACTGCAACAAATTAGAAAGAAAAAGACTTTTTGTGAAAAGTATTTAACGTAGAGAAACTAAGTGAACTGGTTAAAAAGTATCGTATTTCCTGCTTGTTTATTAATATAAAACACTAGCTGGGCTTCGCCCAGCTTCGTTATCCGGACCTGGCAAAGTAGGGGTAATGCAAAAATTACAACAACTAAAACTTTTGCAAGAGATATATCTATATGAGCGTGCCAGTCTCCGATTAAAATCGAATCATTGCACCATCTTTCTTACTATGGCTCTCTAATAACTATCAATATACATCCTTTACAACTAAATTTTGATTGCTTGCCTTATTATGGTTCCCCATATCGCTGCCTTAATTTGCTAAAGCCCTAACACGAATTTTTCAAATTTTACAGGAGAAGCAAAAAACATTTTTGTATTTGGAATACTGTTTCGAGAATTTGTAATTTAAACTAAAAGAAAAAATTGCAAGTTCTCAGTGTTGGTTTCTAAAATTTTCGGTACAGGGCACACTTTATTATTATCCATCGAAAACTCTATACTGAAAAACTGATGTTAAGGCCTGAGAAAAATAAGGCAGAGATACATATATGCCTTTTGAAACATTTCCTTTGTATGCCAAAACACTTCCACTTTCTTCCCAACAAACACTACTAACCATCGGCCTTCACACACAAACTGCCACTGTGTTCTTTGCAATAGTTTCTCGGGTATACAGTTTCAAACATTTTATTTGCATGGGAGGTGTCACGCATATTTTATTTATTCCATTCATTTTTTTCTAGCATTTTCCATTGGCAATCAAAGCTCTCTAACCACAAATAATTTAGTAAATATACCTTATAAAACCGAGGTGAAACAGTCAATAACTCAAGTCTACCCATACTTTACCCACCAAATTCCATTGACAAATCATATTATCATTCCAAATCTTAGTACTGAACTAAAAATAGTTTCTAAGAAATATATGTAAAAGCATTACAGTTGAACGGAAAAGGCCACGCCTATTCATATTTTTTCATAGAATGCCATTGACAAATAACGTTTTTTTAGAGACGTGCCACAAATGAATACTGAGATATTCCATAGCTAAAACTCATTATATAAGAGATGCCATGTCCCCTTTTTTCAATTTCACAGACCTTTTTCCTGCGGCATTACATTGCCAATTAACATCCTTGTACTAAATCTCTGGCTGTGGAGATATACCCAAAAATTGTCTGAGTTATTGATGGGAATATGTCCATGAAATCAAGTTACAGTTTTATATAATAGTATAAAAAAATTAATTATTTGTATAAAAATGAATCACTTGGTGGGTTCACCTGTAGTGAGATTCGAACTCAAGACACCAAAAAAACTTACAATATCTTTGCAGAACCACAACTTTACCCTCCATTTTAACTAATTAAGCCACAAACCTTTACAAAATAGCGTAATCATATTAGTAATATATAATAATGTCTTTTGTGTGCTTGCATGATTTATATTCACCTTTGTCGGTATTTGTTTTTTGTTGTACATTTATTTTTTTTCCACCACACCGATAAAAAAAAAATATTGAAAAAAAAAAGATTATTTGTTCCCCGCTTTAAGTGGGATTCGAACTCACTATTCCTCAACTCTTCCTACATCCACTACTTTACCTTCCTTTCTAACCAACTCATCCACACATCACTATGAAATACTGTGATCAAATTAGTAATTTAGTTACCTTCATGCAAATGAAAAAGAATTTCAAACGCAAAGCTCATACGCATTCTTTTCTGCTTTGTGTTTGTGTGGTGGAAATCACAGCGAGCGAAGTAAAAAAATCTTTGGCTTTGATTCTAGAAAAAACATTAAAATTTACAATAACAAATGTAAGGGGAACAAATTTTTAATATAAAAATGCATTTTACAGGTAAACTATTAACTTAAGATATATGCCACCACTGACTTTATTCTAGCAAACGATAAGATCTATAATCTTTCTATACATAGTTTTTATACCTCTCATAGTTTAAGCATCATTTTGCATAAAGTAGATAAATTTTATAAAAAATCTGACTTTGGTCAAAATAATGGTCTATATTAAAGAAACTATTTGAAATTAACTTAAAATAAATATCGACTTAACTCGACAAATGTCCAAAGCAATTACATACTAAATTTCATGACAATCCGTTGCGAAATATAGAAACCTATTAGGACTAAACATTTAACAGAGCTCTTTTTTATATATATAGATAGATTTTCCATTGTCAGCAATTTTATCTTCTAATGCCTGGTTTTCACTATGTCATATTTGCCGGCAAATTTAATTGAAATTGACATAGTGACAACCAGGCATAAAGCGTTAATTATGCAAAAGTACCGTAGCGTCTTGTAACTGTCACGTATCGATTTTCTGATATGAAGTTCAACTATATGTAAATAAGGTTAAAAAAACGTTTTTTCGTGATTTTTTTTAGAAGGTAAAAAAATAAATGAACTCATTAAACTTCAAGATATATTTTTGTATATATTTAAAGGACTATATGAAATATATTTTTTTTTAAATAATAAATTACAGCAGATTTATTAGTCTATTTCATGAACGTCTTGCCACTGCAGTTTTCAATCGTTGGAAAAGATCCAAAATCGTAATTCTTAAAAAACTTATTCTTCATTTTTCATTCCTTAACTTGACTGTAACATACTTTTAGCGTTACCCAGAAACAACGACGTAAGATTAGTAGGTCTCTGTATCCTTTGCGGTGCTTAATTATAGTTAAAAAAAAAATTATTAATGAAGAATAAGCTTTTTGGGAAGATTTCTGATGACTTGGGACACGTGAGACACGAAAAACTGTTTTTTTGAGATTTTTCATTTTTTGAGGTTAGGGACAACAGATAACATTTCCCGTGGAAAATAATATTAGATTCATGTTCATTAACTGAATTTACACAAAAATAGGCTTTTCCCGTTGTTTTATGATGACTTGGGTACGTGTGAGACCCGAAAAACAGCCTTTTTGGACCTTTTTTGAGGTTAGGGACAACACGGAACATTTCCCGTGAAAAATAATATTAGATTCATACTCAGCGAAAAAAAATATGTGAAAAAAGGCTTTATCAATTTTTTTATGATGACTTGGGTAAACGTACGCTTGATAAAACTATTCTTTCAAGGTGAGGTAGTAGACTTGCAGCCGCCATATTGGTCCGCCATCATGCCAAATCATAAAAGTCCTTGTTGCCTTCGAAACTAGAGATAATAAGCTTTCATTTGAGTCCAAACATGCCATGAAATACCTTAACCAATTTCGGACAAGAGGGGGTCTTCTGTTGACAGAGAATGTCCCATATATATGCATATAGCGCATTCAGACATTCTCAAAGAGAAGGCTTAAATTTTTTGGCCCTTTAAATTGTTTCCTAATTTGTGAAACGATGCGGTTTTCATTGGCAAGGGGGAGACAAGGGGAGTTAACAATCAAACTGTTATTACTTTACAATTAATTTTTTTCTTATTTGTAGCATACTGTAATTCTTAAAACTTAATTAGTAAACGAATCTTTTCTATCTTTCTCTCTCTCTCTATCATATACAGTCTCTCTTTTTCTCTCTGTGTTCTAACTTGGAATGAAAAGAGCAATATTTTGTTTTTATTTTTGCTTTCAAGCCTTTTTCCGCAAATATATTTCATGTTTGTGTTTAATTGTTGATAAGATTATAAAATTATTTTCATTTTAAGAAATTGAACGAAGAAAAAAATGAAAACAGATGACAAAATCAATTTTATCCGCTGCATCTACCGTTTAGAGGTTGATCAAATTGGAAAGTAAAATAAAAAATTGATTTTATAATAGTCCCTTCTAATGAATTTTTCAATTTTCTAGGAAGAAAAAAACAATTTTATGCTTAATTGCTGGCTTTTCTATACCGTTTTCCTCTCTGTTTATAATTTTTTTTATTGATTTTTTTAATTTAACACACAAAATTTGCATAGTCATATAATTTTTATTTCTTCATTTTCTTTCATTTTATTTCTTTAGTTTATTATTCCTTCTTATTTTTTCTGCGTTTCACCTTTTGTGCTTTTCTTTGTTTGTGTAAAAAGAAATAAAAAACAAAATTTAATTATACTATATACACGCACACATGAAAAAATATCTTATTCTATTTTGATTTCATTTTCTTTTCTATTTTCTATTTGCTATGAGAAATCTTCGCGTCTCATTCACTCTTTCTCTCTTTTTCTCTTTTTGTTGTTCTTTTGCCTTTTGTTTATAATACGTATATATAAAAAGTAATTTAAGCGAATTTTGTGTTATTGTATTTGTATTTTGAATATAAGAAATATCAAATAAAAACAAGAAAGTGGGAAGAAAATAATTGACAGCTGTTTTTGTTACATTTATATT
The DNA here is from genome assembly GCA_963691655.1 of Toxonevra muliebris. Taxonomy (NCBI): domain Eukaryota; kingdom Metazoa; phylum Arthropoda; class Insecta; order Diptera; family Pallopteridae; genus Toxonevra; species Toxonevra muliebris. Next base: position 117,865,718 of record OY829326.1, on the reverse strand, counting down.
TGCTTGAATGGTTACCAACATTTATTTATTTACTGAAATATGTAGAGATTTATATTTACTAATTACATATAAATAATATCTAATATAAAAAATAAGTGAAAATAAATTTTTAGCAGACCTTAACATTTCCTCTAAATGTATTATCGCAGTACAATACCACTTCAAAAAGGGCACTGCTCTGATCAATATTCTGAAAACACATGAAGACTGTTATGTAACAGCTTTTTATTTACCACCGATTTCAATCAGCTCACCACAGTGACCGTGACCACCCCACAAGAATTTATGGCGCAGCAGTCTATATTTGGAACAATTTATCAGAGTAGTGCCCTCTTTCAAATAATCATCTATTCATTATCGCGGTAAATGTTTTGTGTTATTTAAATATCTGCAGAAAACGAGAGCGCTCAAAAATAACAGGGAAACGCAGCGCCCTTAAAAGTATAGATATTTCAGATTCACTATTTAATATTCGTTTAAGGGGGTGTCCTGAATAAAACCGAATTTTTAGTCCTAATTATAATTAAAAAAGTTGGTCAAAAAGTCTATTTAAATAATTTTTATAGCACCTCAAAGTGTTTTTTTTTAATAAACATTTTTAAAATTTTTTTTTTCACTAAGAAGAAAAATATATAACAATTTAATATTTTTTGGTTTTTTGTTTTAGTCAAGAATAACGAACTAGATATTTCCCGCCGATTGAAGACTGCAGCGGCAAGACGCTTATGAAATAGACCAATAATTGTATTATAACTTATTATTTCACTGTCAACAAATTTTGCTTATATACATACCTTGAATATATATAAAAATAAACCTTGAAGTTAAATGGGTTTTCTTTTTTTCATTCTAAAAAAATCACGAAAAAACGTTTTTTTTTACCCTACCGTGCTAATTTTTATAGTAAATAACAGTTATAAAACGAATTGTTCCAAAACTATTTTGTGGAATGAGCACTATCCAACGGTTTATTTCTTGGTAAACGTTTAAGAAGGAGTCTAAATAAAAATTATCTAAATAGGAAGGACAATCAAACGTATTCGGTAGCCTAATGATCATACAACCCTGGAATCTCGAAAGATATTAGAGCTGCTATTTGAATGAATGTATCCTGTGAGATGAGAAAAATTTACAGATAATTTTGTTTGAGATTATTCAAATATTAAAAAGCCGATCTTACCTCGGGTGATTGTCAAATCCAGGTGGTATTAGAAACATTTCTGCCAAGAATGTTTCGTTATTTATTATATAAACTGCATGATTAGATTAAACGTAACTTTTTCGAATCTATTCAAATTTTCAATGTGATATTTTCCAGAAATATATGGAGTTGAGATACAGAATTTAAAAAGAGAAAGCCAAGAGTTTTTCATAGTAATGTAAATAGATCTGTTTAAACTCGAATTGCTCAGTAACTTGAGCTGATAGTTTTAATTCTAGTTATCTATATCGGTTCGAGTTCGGGTAAGCCAGATTCTTTTGGTTATACGGAGTTGGCATCTGCATGAGAATTGCAGCACTTTCTTTCAGAAAATCTTTTTGGGAGTAAATTACTTTGAACTGGAAACCGCAAGTTTTTTCTCTTTTTGAAGTGAATATTTCTTATGCCATAAAATATGTGTTATGTCTGGTTTTCACTATGTCATATTCCATATCAAAGACAGCGAAAGAGAGAACATGTTGACAAATTTGATTGAATTTGGCATAGTGAAAACCATTAAATAATTCATTGCATGTGGCCAATAATTATATTAATTTTAGTATGTAGATGCTTGGTGCTTCATAGGCTATTTGGTCTAATTTGTTGAAAATGTGAATAAAAAGGCTTTATTCCATTATTTCGCCCGACGGTTCATTTTATATGGAAAACAATAACAAATTTTTAATTTCATGCAATAAATTATTGCTCGTGGAGACGAGTTGTAAAAACACAATCGGGAGAATAACATAATAGAACACAATGTTGCTTTTTAACTTTCTTGTTCTTTTGATCTCTTCCTTTTCAACTAATTCTCTCTCATTTAAGTGGCAGAATTATTACAGCTGATAGCAGCATTACAACAATTACAAGACAATAACAACATACTACTTTGTTGCTATAAAGATCCAGAAATGCCAACAAAAACAAGAACAATTGCAAACAAAATGTAAATAAAGATTTGACAGTCTTTAGTCTCTTTTTAGAAAAAAAAAATTAAAGAAGAGAAAGAGAAAGCTGACATTTTTTTTGGTTAAACGGTATTATAGAATTGAAACAAAGAACAGAAGAGATGTATTGCGTATTCTATTAAATATAATATAGATGTGGATATTCAAACAATCACGAAAATCCGACGCAAATGCCGTATACCTAACGCTCGTATCTATACAATTTTTAGCGGTAGTATACTGTTTAGACTCCAAAACCGCATATTGCCTTTTTTTTTTTTACCAAAATACCGCGTTTATACTAAGAAAAAAATATAAAATTTAATTTTTTGAACGCTACGAAATTCAAATTTATAAATCGCAATGCAGGTTTACGTCTTTGTTTGAGTATTTTAGCGTTTACATACTATTTGTGTAATATTAGAAAAATATAAAAGTGTAAAAAAAATGAAAATTTATATCTGAAAACAAAGTATGGCTGACGACCGTGCTAAGAGCAACAAGTCTACGAATTCAAATTTAAATAACAAGAACAATCTGTAGCAATTGGAAAAAATAAACATTTTGATTCGAAATTTTTCTTCTCTTTTATTAATCTATTTATTTTTATTCAATAAACCGATTTCACTTTTCATTTATTTTTTTAATAAAATGTTAATAAAAAGTTTTTCACACCACGAATGATAGATAAAGTAAAGGCAGAATTGCCCAAGAAATCTTGCTGTGTGGAAAAGCAAGTCAAAAGGGGATTGGAAACTTGCCTACAAGAAAACTTTTCGTGTGGAAAAGCGGACTTGCAATTGCTCTTGTAAAAATTGTTTGCAAGTGAATCGATTATTTCTCAGTGTTTAGAATACATTGCTTCATAATTTGATAAAGAGTCTCTGACACCACTAGACAAGTTTGGAGATTAAATTCTTGGGCTTTCGATGGATAAAATAGTTTCCGTATTTATTAAGGCGGATTCACAGACCGCGTGCCGCACACTCATTTTTTTTTTTATATGAAGTTTTTACGTTCTCAATTTAAAAAAGAGCCCGTCATTTGATCGGTGAATCCGCCTTTATTCTATGTTTGAATTGTTGAATGTTTGAAACTTGTGGCAATCCTATGCAATGTGTATAGCTAATAAAAATATACTATACATGAATATACTTTCTGAATCTGCGATGAAAACAGGTGGAGGAAATAATATGCACATAGACAGACAAAACGCAGATAGCTATAGTCAGAGATACAAAAATGGAGAGTTGAACTAGGAGTAGTCAACCTCCAAAATTGCTGCATATGTACTGTACTGCTGATTGTTCTTTATTACTCACCGCACTCATCGATAATAGAATTTTGAAAGTATTTATCAATAACGTTCTGCTAAATGTTCATATTTGTTTTTCGTTTTCATTTTTGGTTTATTCATTTTTGTTTTATTTCTCGTTTTTTGTTATTAAGAGATATCTATGAATTTTGAGGCTGAAAAAGCAAAAACTTTGCACAGTATTTGAAGGCAAAACGACCACGACGGCTGGAGCAATCGGCAATAATAAATAATAATATTTTCTTTTTCGAACTGCACGAGTTTTAAATAATCAGTAAATAATCTATGTATATCTTTGAAATTCTATAGAATTTCAATTAAGGATATCGAACGCCGCGTTTCTATATTGTTTTTATTATTTTTGCGAATATTGATTTTTCTTTGTGAAATAAAATGAAAGAAGATTGTGTGGAATGAAATCAACAAAATGTATCTCCAAAGTTGATATACATATTTTGTGTGTTTTTGTTTTAGTTTTGATTGTTGTTTATCAACAACACAATTATTATTTCAACAATTGATAGTCAATACATAATAATACAATTATCTACAAAAGTAGTATTCTTTTATGCCAAATAAACAAACATATCCATGAGATATTTTTATATCAAACTCTTTTCTGTTTTGGTGATGAAATGTGAAAATGGAGCTGTCATTTAAAATTTTTTATTTTATTATTTTTTATTTGTGCAAATTAGTATATAAAAAATGCTAAGAATATTTTTTTTTTTTAACTTTTAGATACACTTTATACAAAAAACTTGTTGCTTTTGTTGTTTTCAGTAAAGCTTTTTCCTCGCGCTATTATTAGCAACTTTTTTTTTTTGCTGTTGTTTTTACTTTACGAATTTTTGTGCAGTTCTTTTGTTTGCTCGTTGAACAAAAACTCAAGTTGAAATTTTTAATATTTTATAAAAAATATATATGTATATGTATGTGTTTACATATTTTATTAAATTTATTTTGAATTAAGTTGCAACTTTAAAAATATGATTACTAATTGTCTCATACAGATACAACAATAAAAATTTTACATTTATAAGACAAAAACGAATGCAAACTTCACATACAAAAAAAAAAGCCAAAGAAGACGTAGAAATTTTTCCAAAGGTCGTCTGTCTGTCGGTCACATATGCATAATATTCACAAATGCACACACACACACTTAG
>OY829326.1:117536397-117860886 GCA_963691655.1 Toxonevra muliebris | reverse complement strand
CAACAACGATAATAAATTTGTTGTCGATTCACCTTCTATCATAATTTTTATTATTGTTGCTGCGCTTTCAACTCTTTGTATCCAAATTAATATTAATTATATTTCTTTCGCCTTAATGTACATATATACATATGAAAATGCATGTATGTATGTATGTGTGTGTACATTAAGGCGCCTCACGAAAAAAAGGAAACCTTGATTTATTTTATGAAGATTTCCAAAATATTTCGGCTCTAGCGATAAGCTGTCATGAGCTGGATCGTTTTGAAAAACTCTAAAAATTATAATTTGTATTGGGAAATTTTTCGGTTTTCGCACTTTTGACCAAATAAAAAGTTACAAATAATAGAAACTCAAACGAATGATAAGAGCTTTTGCATCAAAATATTTGGAAATTTTTGTAGGAAATGAAAATTGAGATAATTCCATAATCAGTAAATTTCGTTTGATTTGAGAGATTTATAACCCTTGGATATATATTTTATTGCTCAATTCGTGTGACTTCAAATAAAAAAAAAAAATAAAAAAAAAAACAAAAACTCATTATCTTGAGCTATAGAGCAAGTTTTTTCCAAACAATCTATTTTTGCAATAGTAAGTCTGTTTTTACACTGTATAGCCTAAGGTGAATTTATGTAGAAGATGATAGCAGCCAAGGCGAATTTATACCAGGTGAAGTTACCAGCAACTCATTCTTCTTCTTTTTTCGTGGTCAATATCATAGGCTTTCAAAATCATTATTTACTTTTGATTGTTTGTTTACGTTAGTTCTCCATTTTTACATTCTCTTCACGCCGCCATTATGGCCGCAACAACAAAAATGTGTTCTTATTATTTTGTTGTACGGCTGATTTTGACATTTTATTATATCTGACGCAACAACAAAGATGTATTGTTTTTACCAAGATGAAATTGTTGTAATCTAGCTATCACCTTCTACATAATTTCACCATGATAGCAGCAGTACAACAAATTTACCACGGCAACAACAACAGTGCTTTGTTGTTGCGATCATAATGGCGGAGCTCTCTGAATGTGAAAATCAGTTGCGGAAAACAGTAGTGCAGTAAGGCAATGACAATACACCACCATTATGGCGGTCGAAAAAAAGTAAACGAACCATCAAACGTAAACATACTTTTGACAACCAGCGTTTCTTAACACGAAAAAAATGGCGTCATAAAAAAAAAGAAGAAAAATGAGTTGCTGGTAACTTCACCTTATATAAATTCACCTTGGTATAGCCAATTTTGATTCTCTCACTTTCGTCTCCCCTCCTTCGCCAATAAACAGAAAATCGGTGAGAAAAATCGGCCAAAAATTGTTGTGTGTAAAAGCTGACTAACTAATGAAACATTCTCTAATACAAACGACGAAATTGGAGGTTTTTGCAAAACGATTAATCTCACGAAAGTTTATCGCTAGAGTTTTCTGCGGGAGAAGTGTCGATTTTTTTTCTGTTTTTATGACTTGAGAGGCTTTAATGTATACGTATCGTAGATACGCAAAGAATGAGAAATAATATATATATATTGTGTATACTTCCTATGCTAATGACATTATCATGAGTATTTACGGTTATTCTTGTATTTTTACTATTATTTACTTTTATTAACTTCAATAATACTTAAAAACTGCTTTTTTGCGACTACCTATTTGTTTCGTCGTTTTAATTTTCAATTCGATCGTGATTCACTTTGTAAAATTGTTATAAAATGGTCAATTTACAAAACATTAGTCATTTTTGTTCGTATGCCTACAGTGTTAGCGGTTGCTAAGCGCTCTATAATCTAAACATTTAAAATTGGAAGTATGTATATTTTTTTCTTGGTTTGTAGGGCAGACACGACTGTAACTTGAAATATATATTGGCACTTTTAGGATAAGAAAAACGTCTTTGCTAAGCCAGGCCAGAATGTTCACACAGAATGTGAGTTGTCGTCTCGTTATATTCCATACACAGACAACAGTCCATTTTATTGGATAGGTCTAACTTCTTTAAGTGATATCTAGACACGTAATGTCCAGAAATATGTAGGTGCAAGCGGTAAACTGACTATGGGCCAAGAAAGCGACAACTTTTTTAGTTTGTCTAAGGCTTGAAAAAGGTTTCTTTCTTGTTAAGCCGAGTCCGCAAAAAAATCGTTGCTGCATCGGTAACCTCTTCATTTGACCCAAATCTCCTACCGCCGAGCTATTTCTTCATGTTTGAAAACAGAAAATAGTCCCAGGGGGCTAAATCTGAAGAATATGCTGGATGAGAAAGCAATTCGTCACCTGATTTATGCAATTTTGCCATAGCGGCTGCGAACTTGTGCGCCGGTGCGTTGTTCTAGTAGAAGAGAACTTTTTTTCTTTACCAAATTCGGTCGTTATTGCTTCAAATCGGCGTCAAATCGATCCAACATCTCTGCGTAACATGAAAAATAAGCTAACTGTCAATCGGCCCACTTCATTGATATTAATAATATCCAAAGCTAATGCTTCTTCATCGTCTCTATTGATCCGATTGTTTTTAAACACAAAGTATTTTCTCTCGTGCTCAGCCGAGGTGGGTACATTCAGCTCAATGCAGAAAGGCTTTTTTTTCGAAATGCACCGAAATGTCGAAATAGCTCATTGCAACCCTAAAAACTCGGCGTTCTCGATGTACAATACACCGAGCAGAGTCTGCTTTTACACACACCGATTGCAACCCGATTTCTCTCACCGAGTTTCTATTTGTTGGCGAGGGAGTGGAGAGGAAAGTGATCGATTTATTTTTACACCGATTTTTGACGTTTGCCTTTTACAAGTTTTGCATCTATGTTCCACTCATGTAAAATGAATAACAAAAAAGTAATAGAAAAACAAAATCAGTCGATCTAAATCGTTGTGTATAAATGCTCTTTGTGTGTAAACGCAGACATATAGTGTTCGGTGTGAGAGTGAGTAAATACGCTCTCCCCAATATAACGACTGCCTTAAGGGGCCGTACACATATCACGTAACGTTATTTTTGACCAATTTTGACCCCTGGTCGTAACGCGACGTAACAAAACGTCGTATTGGAAGCAAACAAACTGAAAAAATTGTCGAAAAAATTTATATATTCAAAAAATGTGGTTTGGATTTATTCACTCAATCGCTTATAACTTTATAATTTTTTGGTCGTTTTTTCCCGGGTTGGTTTGTTTTTTTTTTTGTGTTAAAATTTCAGCTTTACGTAGAAAAAGGGAAATCAGATGTTTTTCATCGTTTTTCATTATGTTTGCGTGACCACAAAATCAGCAGTAATTGAAATTTGTTTTTTTTTTTAATTTGACCTATATCTTTTGAATCGATTAACCATTTAAAGATCCGATTAGACATATTTGTCATTTCAGTACCTTTCAAGAACTATCGGAGGATTTTAGCTTTTTTACGCCGCGTAAATTCGTCGATACGCCGCTATTCTGTTTATAGCTTTAAGTGAGGAACAGAATGTGAAGCTGAAGCGTGAAGTAACAATCTGTCAAAAGTAAAATGCACACATTTTCATTGCAATCAAACACAATGGGTGCGTTTCTTGGGTGCAAAATAAAAAACAGCTGCTTTTAAAGTGTGTTAGAAACACGTCGCTGAGTGAAAATGTATACATTTTACCTTTAACAGATTGTTACTTCACGCTTCAGATTCACATTCTGTTCCTCACTTTAGTGTTCATTTTTAGTGTCAGTTTCTCTCGAATTCTTAGATTAAAGCCTGGAAAAGAATGTGAAGCGTGAAGTACGCTGCTAAAGCACAGAATGTAGTGTAGCAAACAATGAAGCGTGACAAAGAAAAATGTGAAAATAATGTGCACCTCTGAAGCTCATGTTTATTGTAATTGAAAACACACAGAATCATATTTTTCTCCACATATTTGCAATCAAAATGCTTTAAATTGTAAACAATTATTTTACAAGTTCTATAAATAATTCAGTATATTCTTCCACTTTTTTATTTTGACAATCAGTTGTTAGGCTTGAAGCGCGTCAAAGTTGAAAAGTTTCAATTTTGCGCTTTAAACTCAGCTTCAGCGACAGCGACAACTTCACATTGTGTTTGACTACAATGAAAATGTATACATTTTTCTTTTCACAGATTGTTACTTCACGCTTCAGCTTCACATTCTGTTCCTCACTTAATGTATATCGTCTTTTATGTTTATTTTCTTTATCTAATATTTTCCCGTTATCAAAATCAGCTGTGTATCCCTTATCCAATATGTGTTGAGCTAAAGTTAGTAATGTTCTCTCGAAATTATGGTTTGTGCTCAGAGAACTCTCTTTGTAGTGTCGATAACTGCTTTTACACGACTCCTTTATTCCGTCTTTCTTGTGTTACTTTTGACATTCATTCTCTTCTTTTTTTCTTTTAGTACATTGACACATATATTGTTGTTTTATATGACTGTGCTTGCCTACAAAATGTCAAAATAACGGAAGAGCTTGCCTGATTTCAAACATCGTATAAAAATGTGCGACCATATCAAAAGGGAATAACCGGTTACCCCTGCTTGAATAAAGGCGTCCTATAAAAGCATTCTATGTGAATGAGTTCACATTCTTTTTTTGTGGTCTTCCATTTGTAACCTCGACCCATTTTGAACTAAAAACTATCAGAAAATAAAAAAGTTCTAAAAAAAATATAAAATAATCTATGACGTAGAACAACAAAAAATGCAAAAAACGGTATCTGGAATTGAAACACATGTTTGTGTCGGAGTTAGAGCAACTGTTATATTTTGCTTCTTAATGATATACTAGTCGAGAAGGCCCCAGTAACTGGAGCTATTTTTTTTTTTTTTTCAAGAAATCTTTTTATGAAAAACAAATATCAAAAGAGAACCAAACTACTTGTTGGTGTTTGTTTTGTTATATGTGTATGGAGATTATCCATTACATAATGCTGAGAGATGCATAAGAGAGATACTCATGTCTTCTCTCATTTATTATTTATTCCCGCTTAATCAATGATTTTTACAACGATGAATTTTAAATTTTAAAAAACTTCCGACGCCAATATTTTGGAATCGGCTAAACCGATTTTAAATCTGATAATTTTTGGCTAACCTACTGGTCAAGCTCTATCATATATATCATACATAATATGATAGTGTAGCACTTCTGGATCTTCTGGAATAAAAATGTAGTTACACTAATAAATGTATAGATTTTCTACAAGTGCATAGCATATCACAAAAACTTTTTTGTTATCAGAACCACTAATAATATGTTATTCAAAAACATTCAACTGTTGCTACCGATGCTTTCAGCAATCCAGTCTAATGCGTACTCAAACTATTTTATTTATTAGCATGTAATTCCATTGCTAATTGCAGTACCAAAATTAAGTAGATGGAAACATTTCTAAATAAGACAACCACACTTTGAGGTCCGGCGGACTATTTTGCGCACTGATTTCTAATCATCGGTATAACTACACCATCCTAGGAGCTTGCATCCAATTTTAAATCGACTTTAAAAAAATTGGACTAGAACTGTGTCTGCTTAATTTTTGTCTGATCTGGGAATTGAGCCTAGGATCTGTCACGTAGTAGTCAAACATCGCTTTAGCGACTTTTAAAATAAACTAGTGCGAGTTGAACCACCTCCAGATCCACTAAATATATACCTCTGCATCATAATAATAATTTTTCATTTTATTGTTGTTCTTTTAACAAACTAAAATATGCTAAAAACGCTTTGAGATTCTTTTAGTTTTTATTATTATTTAACATTTATTTCAGGTGTTTCATTTTAAAATAAATTATTTATTTCCAAATGGTAGTTTTATAATATAAATGCTGATTGATCAAACAGCTTTTGTTTTATTTACTTCCGATATTTTTTTTTCTAGATTTTTTTTATCTTAAGTAAATTATAAATTTTGATCATATGGTTTAAATTCATATACACATGTGTATATTTATTAACCATAAAGTTAAGATTGCGATATTTAACAGAAATTAATTAATATTTAATTTGCAACAGGTTTTTTTTTAGAAAAAAAATTATATGTATATTTATAACATATATATGTATATTTTTATTATTATAGTATAAAGGAACGATAGTCTTTCGGTTGAATTACTTTCAACAATATATAGAGGAAAGGCATGCAGGTTGAGACAGTCCAATATTTGTATTTTTTTCCCCACTAACGGTACGAATGTTTCTGCTGTCACGTTGATATTTGGTAACATCAGTAGTAAATTTTTCTTTACTGAGAGACCTACTTGTTGCCATTCCTTATGTTTCAAACAGAATATCCAAACAATTTTTGTGAAAAAAGCTAATTTGAGAATTTTCTGAACGTAAAAAAAGTTTAGTTATTGAAGCCGTACAAAAAGGTTAATATAACATTCGTACCACAGTTTTTGCTCTATTTTAATGTTCCGAAGGAATTTTGAACATATCTTGCATGGGGAAAATAATATTACATAATTTCAAAATATCGGCGATGCTTGCAGGTTGAAACACTATGTGGCGTTATATGTTTTGGAGGGAAAACGTCAGAGACCTCATTTGAATGCTTGTTTTATGTTCGGCATTGCTATTGAACTTTTATAATAAGCAAACACGGGCAGTCGAAAAAAAGAAGACGTCGCACACTGGGCCGCGCAAAATTCTAAAATTATTTTTTTTTCGATCAAACTCATTTTAGCTATACTTTTTAAGTAAATTTTAGATGATTTAACCCATTGCTGACCACGATTTAACCCATTGGTGAACAAAGTAACATAAACATATCATAATTTTACACCAAACTCATTTAAATATAATTTTTAAAGTAAATTTTAAATGATTTAACCCATTGGTGACTATTATTTAACTCATTGGTGACCAAGGTAACATCAGTATAAAAAAATTTGTATTTTAAAACTTTCTGCGCAATTTAAAGGAAGCTTCCGTAGTCGAACCTTTGTACTACATGAAACATTGGTCACTAATTGGTCAAGGATTTTTTTTTTCTCAAAATAAAAAAGTTTAATTGAATAATACAATTTTGTTTAGTTTTATTTTGGTAATAGCCACAGTGTAATTTTTTTCGAAATTATATTGTATAATCAAATTTAAGCAAAATTAGCTAATTGCTTTAATACAAACTAAAAATTAAATATGAAATAATAGATAATTAAAAAAACTAATCAGAAAAAATTCAAATATATAAGATGTAAGAGATGAAAAAAAATTATAATAATTGTACTATTTCAGCTCCTAATTGCTAATTAGCTTCTAGTTCTATATCAGATGTGCTTAAACCTAGCTCCACTTCCAAGATATCTAAAAAATGGGTCTTGTATTGTAGTCAAGCGGCAAGGTGCACATGCAGCTTATTAGAAAAACGGAGAAAACTAAAAATCGATTGAAAATGTCTTCTAAATCTTTACGGTTAACTTAAAAAGCTTTCTTTTTTATAAAAACTGGAAAAACCTATACACTTTTAATTTATTCTTAAACAAAATCAAAAATTTTCTTTTAAAAAAATGGAGACAATTTTTCTAAAACCATTTTATTTTCGAACGGGCAAATTGATTGGGCTTTTATCTTCAGATTCTAATTACCGAATGTTTGTATATTATTGTGGTATTAATTCATCCCCAATCACTTTGCCCGTTCAAAAAAAAACTTAATGTAACAAATTTAATTTAAAAAAATTTTAGAAAAATTCGAATTTTTGCAAATAAAACTTGATTTTTCGCGCGAAAAAAAAATCGATGCACCAATTATTAGTGAATATAATATAATTTTTTTTTAAACCAATTTTTTGAAAATCGACTTTTGAGCACTCACTTATATGGAGCGGGCCCAGTGTGCGTCGTCTTCAAATGAAGATGTTGATTTCTGTATGATATGTATGAAGAATTTACTAGCCAAATTAACTAGCACAAGTTCTGTGGAATGCAACAATTGTCAACAACCATTTCATTTAAGGTGTGCCATAACACGAAGTTATTTCACGTGCCGAAATTGCGACTCTGATGCCGATCTTTCTGACGAAAATTAATAAAATTTCTTATCTTCTTCATGGCTGAGGCCTTTATGATAAATAAATAAACAATAATACTTTGATTCAAAGTCTTTGAAATTCATCGTCATAATTTTTTTTGTTCCAATATTTTCTCAATTTCTATGTCTCTCAACCTGCATGCCAATAATTTTTTTTTGGGCAAAAAACATATGTTCGGAACATAACATTTTAATTTTTCAAGCAATGCAACTATTTTTTGCCCCAAAAGTATAGCCCAAGACATTTGCAACGGTATATTGCTTTCTGTGATATTTTTTTTAGTGAAAAATTTTGGACATAAAAACAAAACCCGTCTCAACCTGCATGCCTTTCCCCTACATATATAATTTTAATTGTAATATAAAAGTTATACTTTTTATAATAATTAAGTGAAAATATATTCCTTTACATTTTTCTCGCATTTGGTTTGATTGTTTACATATTTCAAATTGCCCTTGCATAAATCTGTCTCAATAAATGTGTTATTCTCATTGATTTGTTATAAAAAAAATAAAATCAAAATTACGTATTTTTTATAGTTAGTTTCGCTGTTTCGATCGAATAGTAAATTACTGTTACTAACTGTAAATTTCTCAATCATTTTGTCCTTCTCTATTTAGTTAGATACATTACAGCTTCTTGCGGCACTGCAATATTTTTCAATTTTTCTTTCCGTCTTTTTTTTTTTGTTTTTTTCATAATTTCACAATTGAAATTGAATTTGTCGCATTTCTCAAAATGCATGCGGTAATAGAAATTTAGGTCATTCTCATTACCATACAAAGTTTGTCATCATCGTCGTCGTCATCAGCATTGGGTGAGAAAAATGTTCTGTTTCACTATTGCTACAAGAATTCAGAAACTTATTTGAAAAGGTCACACAAGTGCAACTGAAGGGAAGTCTGAAACAGAAAAACTTCAAACTAAAATTAAATATTAAACTATTTTATATGAAAGTTTTAATTATGTGACTAATCCAGTTTTAATATGAAGACTTAATGACGACTTAGAACGAATTGACTAGAGCTTTAGAAATTATCATTGAATTAAAAAACTCAATAAACTTTTATTGCCGAAATTTTAATTTTTTTTCGTTTGTCTTTGCTCAAAGAATTTGTAACTATCAAAGCAAAAAAAAGCTGGCAACAGAAACTAGACCAATGAATCCGAGTTATTACATATCATCGGCGTTTAGTTAGTTCAAACTAGTAATGTAACGAATGGTCGCATTCGCTACATCGAATTTTTTGTGAATGCAGCCCGGTACTATTTGGATCATGGCAGCCAATTTTGAAAATTTTCAAAACTCAATTTCCATATGTCTTCAATAAGAAATTTTAGTACCTAAACAAATAAAAGAAATTTGTTTCTGAATTTTAGTTATTGTAGTAGTTTTTGGCTTATCCTTAGAAAATAAGGTGACCAGGTGTAAAAAAAAATAAAAATATTTCTACGCCACATCATGAGCAATAAGTATTCCCTGTCATCAAATGTATTCATTACTGTATTTTAGAAATACTTATAAGTTAAAGACAGCGAAATGTGGAAAATACACATTTTTGTTGAATTGTGCCTATTTCTCTAGATGTTTTTTCAAAAGTTTGGTCAGCTGTAGCCTCTTAAAAATATTAAAGGAGCTGTGAAGTTATAATTTCTATATCAAGTTTGTTATTCTATCTAGGTGAATTTCTCATTTCAAATCCAAAATTATTAATTTTACTATTTTTTGTTGATTCTCAAAACCACCTTCCACAAAAGTATGTCTATTTACCTGGCCTTAAAGTCAGGTGAAATACAATATTTTTAAATTATCTAAATGCTATTTTAAAGTCAGTATGTATAGAATTGTTAAACAGTAATTACTTTTAGAAAAAAGTTATAAATGTATTTTTGACGATTAAATCGATCAGCCAGGCCAAAATTGGTTAAATTTAACGATTATTAAGAGAGCAGGCGTAGAGTTGTGGGGTCACATGTCTAAAATTCAGAGAACCTGTTTCCAAGATATACTAATTTTGGAGTTGAACTCAATTTTTCTTGGACAGAAAATATCACAAGCTGGAAATAACAATTCTGCGGGATAGTTACCCTGCAACAATCAGTTTTAAAAAACCGCTATATTCTCGCCGATAAAAATAATATAATCTGTACAATACAAAAGTAATCTCCAGGCTGAAGCAAACAAAGATTCTACTGGGGAATACAAGGTTCAAATTCTGCATCATCCAAATTAGAAGATAGGTGGAAAGCTTAATTTGTATACCCTGTTTACTTACTTAGTTGGATGCTTCAATGAAAGTTCACTAATCACCTCTCCTATACGCTCCCTGGCCCCACTTATTAAGCCCCAGCGATGTTTGGTATTGTACCTGCTTTTTTTTAACTTCAAAACATTAGCCGTGCCGTAAGCGATATGTTCTGCACGGCTACGCGGGCGTGCTTGTGTTTGATTTTCGGCACGATCAAAAAATTTGGAATAGAAACTACAAATTTTTCTGCTCCTCTGTGTGGCAGTGGTCCGGTTTCATACAAACTGCGGGAAAATATGTGAAGAATCATCTAAACACAACGATTTTTGGCATAAGGCACTCTTAGGTGGTGGAAAAAAATTATGAAAATGGGCATGATCGGTTCACTGCCACGCCCACACCCTTTACAACAGAAAAATTTAAATATTTCTAAAATCAGTTGCAGTCAGAGCTGGGCGTGTAGAAGTACGATTACTTTTTGAGTACGATTACTGTAATCGTACTCAAAGAAATTTTGAGTACAAGTACATGAAGGAATCGTACTAAAAATTTTTTGAGTACGATTACAATACTCGTTTTGTTTTGATTACAAAATAATTTGTATTAAATATTTGAAATTTGTTCATAAAATGTTTGAAAATATTAATATATCAGTACCATTTGATGCTTGATACTTGCGTTGATCATCTGAAGACCAGTCCAGCTCATCAGTAGACGACATCATTCATAAATAATTATTTTTTTTTAATGAAATTGAAAATTCAGAATACCACAATTCTGAAGTTCACAAAATTAACTATTAAAAAATGTCTGTTTATGCTGACCACGTTGCAGTTGATATTTTTAATGCTATTAACTCTGTGAAGATTAGCGCCAGTAATGAATGAATGAACGAGAATTGATTTATAACTTCGAAAAATGGATGATTTTTTTATGAATAATTCAATTGATTTTAGTTTGAGTTGTTATTGGCACTTCAGCCCAGTGACATTTGTTTCAAGAACAACTTATAAATTTATTTTTGTTTAAATATGTATTACATGCATATGAGTAATTGTACTCAAAATACGAAAAAGTAATCGTACTCAAAAAATTTTAAGTACGATTAATGTAATGGTACTCAAAAAAAAAAATTAAGTACGATTACAGTAATCGTACTCAAAAATGTTTGAGTACGATTACAAGTAATGGTGCTTCATGTGTATTAGATAACAAAAGTAATCGAAACCGCCCAGCGTTGGTTGCAGTTAAGATATCGTGATAAAAAATTTTGATAGCTCACTCTGGCCCAAAAGTAGGCAAAATCGGTCAACAGCCATGTCTACCTTCCCATACAAATACATGAAACAACAAATTTTCATCGGTAAACTACCACACCCCACTTCTTATACAACACTATCTCCATTTCCAAATTTTTAGGGATCAACTGCAGTATTACTTGTTACAACTTCGAAGATTATTCACAACTTTTTTTTTAAAAAAATTTCCTTCCTACTTTTTTTTGGAAATATTTCCGGTTTCGCAAAATAGTTCATACGACACATGTTTAGCAACATATAAATAGTCATCCTGGAGTACTTATCAGCTTGGAGGGGCTTGGAAATTTGATAATTCCTCCTTTCAATAAATGATTTTGTTTTTTCGCTGTCGGACCACTGTGCAGCACTACTTTCTGACTAAGTATAGCAAGCGTCCAAGAGTGAAAGTAACCTAAGAAAAACTTTTCACTTCGCCGTTCAGATTCACTATACAAATGTAGGCCCCTACCATTGGTGTAAAAATAGAACTCGGGCAATATGAATGAATACGAAATGCTCGGCCTTGACCCCCAATGGGCTGTTGTGCCATAAAAGTACGACACCACCTTAAGGCATTACGGTATTTCTTCTGAATAGCTAGGCAATTTTTCCAATAAGTTCATTCAACTATCGTGTTTATCAATTTTCCGTCAATCTAAATATTAATGCATGCTTGTTAGATTGTTGATGTTAATAAATTTCAAAAACTTTTAAAAATTAAATTCAAGTAGTTTAATTTTATATGAAAATCAATTAATAAATCACCGTTAAATGGTAAAAGTGCATTTTTCACTACTTGTTATCTATACAGATACATACACACACACATACATATTTTCATATACATGTATGAAGGTAGATGGAACCGCAGCAGACTCATGCATTCAATTACAACAACTATCATATGTGCCAGACATGTCACTTCCCTGCAGCAACAACAAAAACGAAAAGCAATAATACCACATAACAGATTCCAAAACATTTTTCTACATTTTCTTTTATGCCACATTTCCAATTTTCTACAATTCCAAGAAAGGCCGGTCGGTTGTTCGGTTTTTTCCTCTCTTCGTCGTTGCTGCTTTTCCGATTTTCATTCACTCACTGTTGTTGTTAATTATTGTTGTTGCAGCTGTCGTTGTAAAACAGCAAAACTGCTGTTGAATACTACTACCATTGCAAAATGAATGTTGAATGTAGCTGTTCACTTAGCATTTCGTTTCGATTCATTCGTTTTTAGTCGTTTTAACTAAAAAGACTTAATAAAATTTTATTATAAGATCTATCAAAAAATTTTCTGTAGAAAAAAGAAATACCTACTATATGTAGGTATCTACAAATATTTTATTGTTGTAACTGTTATATGCTATGTGCATATATTGAATACATACAAACATTTTGTATTTTCTCCGCCAACATTTTTAATGTTAATAATATTATTTGTTTATAACTAATTTGAATAATATGTCGATGACAAAATTGAAAGTGAATCTGAAACTCAAGTGAAACGTGAATAAACAAAAACCACAGCGGTAGACAATTGCAATAATAAACAAAAACAACAAATTCTGTCCCTGTCATATCAAATCACACTATATGAAATAAAACAAAAATAAAAAAACATGCGTACATTAGTTACGATTTGTTGAAAATTGTATATAAAAATTGAAGCAACAACAAAAACCAAAATAGGAAAAAAGTGTATACGTTAATTTTCCAACGTATCTACTCCATACTTAATACACTCGGAAAAATATAAATTGTACTTAGTGTGAATAATTTACAGAACATAAAAACTTCAATGGGTCGGCATCACGCCATCTTTGCACCATGGTAAGCTCTCAAGTTAGTTAAAATTTAAGTAAAAGCATGTATCAATGTTTAGTCTAAGTTTAGGTGCAACTTATCGGGAATATAAATACTCGTTGAAAAAGTTTTGACGTAATATAAAGCAATCGTAATTTGCTGCAAGAAGGAAACTGGTAACACAGAACCCACTACTTTTCCACACACCACATCAGGTCGAATAAAACGAAAGTTACCGAAATTTGTAAGACCAAAATCTGTTTGTCCTAGGAATGAAAATTAAACACTGGAAAGATTTGGATCAGAAAATAGAAAGACCAAAACACATAACTTGTCGATGGCGCTTAGTCAATCATATACGTAGTATTTTCTTATCAAAAAAACTTCAGACTATCGTATAGCTGATTTTTGCAAAAATCTGTTGTTTTTTTTGTTTTCTGCTTCAAACTTTATTTTCACTATTCCTATAGGTATCGGTACCACTTTATTTTCCCATTTGAGCTTCTTTCAATATTGCTAATTCCCAACAAAGTTTAATTCTGGGTTACGATTTCAAATTTTAGTAGCTTATATAGGATATTGAAAGACTAAGAACTATCACTAAGATCACTGATGAGGAATTGTGGCGGATTCCGAAACGGCCATCTGATTTGCCAGCATATTCGCGAAGTTGAAGCATCCTACAATATAAGTTTCATGCAAATATCTAGACATTCACCCAAATAAGTAAGAAGTCGCTTTTGTACAATACAACAACAATAACAGTAGAGAAGATTTTTTTATTTTAACATTCACACAGCACAATATGGTTGGCAACCAAACACGCGGAAAGAGTAGAATCAAGGTGAATTCAAATGTGCTCTCTCACTCTCTTTTCGTTTCCAACACAACATTTGCAATAAAAATTTTTTTTTGTTGTAAACGTAAATGAGCACTCTCATTTAAGCGACCATATTTACGAAGTGTGTACAATACATCGAGCATATCGTGTTCGATGTGAGAGTGAGTAAAGACTCTCTCTTTGTGTTAAGTGCTACAACAATTTCATGGTGTTTGCAGAGCATACTCCCAACATAACCATCCACAGTCTCATTTTTTCCTTAGAGTGTGATGGAATTTCGATCATTGGAATTTTTGAATAATTATTATTATCGGTGGCCTGGTGAATTTGTTCTTGTCTAGACGCCCAGCTACCTCAGGTTTGATATCCAAAAATTGAATAGCTGTTGTTAAATAAATATCAAAACGATAATAAAGCTAGCAATTTCGGTGGCTTGGTAAATAATCAGAGAGTTTGTAAGACTCAGATTTTTATTACATCGCAAAAGATCCATCAGTTTAGAATTAAAGATCTTTGCCGGTGGTTATCGTATTTTGGTAAAACCAAAAAATGATATTAAAGTTATAGTTTATTCAAGTTTTGTATTCTGATTTATTTGAAAAAACAGTACCCTAAAATCGTACGTTAAAGAGGCGAAAGAACAAAAATTCGAGCTTAAACCTTATAGTTTGTGTGACTGCCTTTAATAACATTATACTTTTTTTCAATAAAATACCAAGTTTTATCTTCAATTTGATTCAATTCAATTCGGAAGTCCCCATGACGATAAGTTTCAGATCTGAAATAAAACAATAATTTCTGATTTGAAATGCAAAAAATTTTGTGCGATTTTTACCTGCTCTAAATTTTTGTTTGTCAGGCATGGCATTTTTATATGCAGTTTCTAGAAATGGAAATGTGGTTCTATATGCCGAACTTAATGCAATTTTTCCAAGTGTGCTTCTCATTGTCAGCCACTTGGATACTATAGTAGAATGCTCCACATAAATATATATACATATGCACAAGTAAATAGGTGTATGTGTATGTCCATATATATACAGTTTAGTTTGTGTAGATTGTGGCGTAGACTCAGTGTCAGATACGACGACTAATTTACGGTCGTTGTCGACGTCTTTTGCCATCGCCTTAGTCGTTTTCGCTGTTGTCGTCGTCCGCCGTCGTTGTTGATAACTCAATAAATTTTTTTTCATCGTTCATTCGTAAAATTTATGTTTTCGTGTGTGTTACGTGCCGAACATAACGGTAATATTTGCGGTAGGTCGGAGTATAAATTTGTGGCCTCTTTTTTATTTATTTTTTCCTTCTTCCTCTTTTTCGGAGAACTATCGGCTGATAAGTGTCAAAAGTTTATTATTTACACAGAAAAGAAAGTGATAAGAAAAAATTATACATTTGTTTGTTTTTATTTTATTTTTTTTTTTTGCTCTCTGAAAGTATTCAATCGCAATTACAAAATTTATACCTAACTAACTAGCAAACATAAATATGTATGTATATATTGTCAACAGATACACAGCTACAAATACCACGTTTTTTGATATCTTTTTTTATCAAATTGATTTTTCATTAATGAAAATTTGTATTTGTGTGTTTTTCCATGTGCGAAAAAGTGAAAGTTTTTGTGGTTTTGTCGTTTAATTTTTCTAAATTTTCACTTATCCATTTTTTTTATTACTGCCTATTTGTTATTTACTACAAATACTATTACTACTGCTGTTACTACTACTACTATTACTTTTTCTACTACTGTTACTACTACTATTGCTATACTAAGTTACATCTTTACACCCTTTTTCTATGTGTATACCAAACTTAGCTATTTATTTTCCCATAATTTTCAAATTTTACGTCTTAATTTTTATTCCATTGTGAAGGCATTTTCGGTCTCTCCCACCATTCTTTCTGCTATTATTTCTTCTATATATGTATATATCATTCTTTCTTTTTTTCTTTTCATTGTTTTCAATTTTCGTTAAGGATACATTTAAATGCGCAATATGTAATGTAACTACAATTAAAATATGGGGTTCCATGTCTGCACGTGTTTTTTCCACACACGAGCTTTTTAATAGCCTAAAAGTGTTGAAGAATAATTAAATTCTTATATAGATACTTTAAAAGTGAAATAAAATTATATACCTACTTATGTATTTTATTTACAAAAAAAAAAAAAAAAATTAATGGAATTCAAAGTCATACCTTGCCTTGTCGAGAATAATTTGCTTTGTAAGTATCAATAAATTAAGGGGAGGTTACCGTCGAGAGGTATGAAAAAAGCATGGACTTCGGGAATTTTTTTTTAAATATAAAATAAATACTTTTTGAAATGAGTTGTAACGTATTTTATTTTTCTATCAATGGAGAGTAAATTCCAGTTTTATTTACAGAAAAAAATCTAAAACGGCAGCTCTAGCTCCCATCAAATTAAGCCATCTACGTGTATTTTGACCAACGGAGAAAAAAAAATATTTCTGCAACAATGAAACAATTTTTGACAAAAATCGTTCCATCTGTTGAAGCTGCATTGAGCGTCCCATGCATTGAAAATGCTATTTCCAGCAAAACGAACGGATTTAAAGTTTGACGTTATAAAGAATTCAGCCGGCGGACTGTTCCTCTCAACAGGCTCTAAATTATAAAATACTTTAGATATGAAAATACCCTTTCATCTACTTTTTTTAAACACTCTAAAGAAAAAAAGAAGAATTTTCATCGTCATGAATGGTAACCTCCCCTTTAGTTAAGAAAAGTTTGAAGCGTTTACGTAATAAAGCAATAGTTCCGAAAGAAATTATGCAGCAAAAGAGAAAATATTTTTTTAAATAACTTTCAATTGTTTATTAGCAGATTAGGTTCAGCAAAAAAACAAAAAATAGTAGTGTGTTTTTCGTTTCATTAAAATAAAATATACAGTTATGGACAAAACAATAGAATCAGTTTGAGTGTTTTTACTTTAATGCCACAAATCTTGAAGAATGACCAAACAGTTAAGTTGATATATATATTTTGATTGAACACTTAGTTCTCTTATATTTATTATTTGAAATCCAAAAAACTAATGTTTCTCAAGCACTTAAAGATAAATTCAAAGAAAGTTTTCAGCATAAAAAGTTACAATTTTAATTAATATTTGGTGTCAGCTCCTCTATTAGTTAAAATAGCCTTACATCTGTTTGGCATGGGCTCCACCAGTGATTGGACAAGTTCTTTTGGTATAAAGTACTAAGCTCATTTAACTTTTTTCCACAATTCTTCTTTATTTCTGAGTTTTAATGGGCCCAATTTTCCACAAATTCTCGATCAGATTTAAGTCCGGGGTTTGTATATGTCACTCCATTACATCTATGCTTTTCTCTGAAAACCTCTTCTTGGTAAGGTGCGCAGCGTGCTTCGGGTTATTATCCTGTTGTAATTGCTATTTTGTTGTTTAACTTCCTCCAGAACCCACAGATTTTTGTCCATGTTCGCTTTTATTCAAAATAAAGCCTCTATGCTATTACCAGTAAAATAATGTTTTGGTAGTATAACACGTGGGTTTAGTTCTTGATTTTATGGCCGCCTTACTCATATTTTTTAATTTTTTCCCAATGATGTTGACCTTTGATTCGTCGGACCACATGATATTTCTCTCCACTTTTTTACATTTTACGACCCATTCCAATGTGTATGCAACTTGGCAAATTTTATGTCATTTTTTTTTCTGTTTCTTGGTCTTCCAAAGAGAGTTTTTAGACTGAACGTTGTTTTATGTTGCGAGTAGAAATTGTTGCATTTAGTACTGCTTTAATCGCTCCAGCAGACTCAGTCTTCAGTCTAAAAAAGTTTAATACAGTCGTCATTCTTGTGTGGTATTTTGTGGTCTGCCCGTTTCTAATCGTAGTTTTTGAGGACGTAGGGCATTAAAAATAAAATGCTTCGACTTTGTCGTACCTCCCGTAGTTTCTTAATGATGACAAGTTCTTTATCCGTGCAGTGACTTGCTAGATTTATTGATCTATTTTTTTTTCTCATTAAAGTTTGCTGACTAGGAGCAATTTTTACATTAACATAGGAAATTTAGTAGTTTTGAGAATATTTTTCTGTTTCTATTATTATGGCTGCTTTTTAGGGGAATTCCCAATACTGTTTTGTGCTTGTGGCGTTGCTAGATAGTTTTTTTTTTACATTATTTTTACCTAAAGAGCCCGTCACAGTCAACTATATGGTGTAAGCATAAAATTACTAAACATTTTCTATAAAGAGATAATTCTGTTGTTTTTCCGTAACTGTATGTAAAACATCGTTGGAATTCAATTTATTTCATACTTGGAAAACGTCATCATCGCTTCGAGATGATAATTAACATGCCTTATGTCTGTTTGAAGCCCCTCGATTCTTCCCATTTACGATTGTGAGTGAAATCGACCCTGAAAGTGCAGGTTATGGCCTCAATAAACCAGAGAGCCCCGGAATCCATGCCAACTGCAAGTTGTTTTATTTTGCAACATAATTAAGCTTAGGTTTAGATTGTAGAACTAGTTTGGTCGGTAGAGTATTAAGCAAGGACTTAAATGCAGCTTGGCTGTCACTACAGACACTAATACTCTTTGCCCATTGCCTTCCTTTTTGAGATTTTATTTGAGGTTCTTTCCGGGCTGGCGCTTCCTTAGGGCTGCCATCACCTAATTCGACTCGCCATTTGTTGCGTTCACTGGTAATTTTTGTTCCTCTTCGACGTTCACACCTAGCTGTACTATTAAGTAGGAAGTAGCAAAAGTTTCGAAATAGCTTTCGATGCCGCCTTATTCAGCTGCTTTTTGAATCCAAAGGTAGGTTGCACGGCGGCTCCTTACAATACATATGCGAAATCGCCAAGCCAGTTCGCTTGTGCAAAGCTGTGCGTGCTTCTTGTTGCCATCTTTGTCGCATTGTGCAATGTGATTGCAGTCGCCTGATCTTCTGCAGGCCCCGCCGGTAGAGTCCGACCGATTGATCGTCATCGGCTTCAGCCAGTATCGGTCTAAAATTATGAAATCAGCATCGGTTCGGTATCGGCCAAAATGTGACCGATAACTTAGCCGAACTTTTTAATAAATCAAATTGTTATTTAACTTATTTTCTTTGCGGCTACCCGATGATCGGTATCAGCTTCGGCCAAACTTTTTCTGATAACCGATAATCGGCCAAAAAAATCATAATCGGTCGGGTTCTTCCCGTCGGCTTCAATAACTCTCGATTTAGCTCCGGTTATGTCGATAGTCGTCCAATGCCTGTGAACGGGGTGATTTCCTCCTCAATTATCATCGTTTTTATTGATGTTATCTTTGCATTTTAATTGGGTTCTCTCTTGATAACGCTATCCTCGAATGTATCTCCAACCCTATAGAGGTTTTAACGGCAAGAGGCCAACTATTATATTAACCAGAGATAAGAACCCTATAGGGCTCAAACTAAAATTGGTTTCTCAGCTGCGCTGTCATTAGTTGCTAGAACCTAGTATAAGTGCTTCCTCAAAGGATGGTGCCGCCTACTTGTCCTGCTACAGATTCTGAGTGAAATTATTAGAGTGCGGTGACTTCGGTCGGCAGTGACCTATTGTGAGTCTTTTATAATGTTTGTTTTATTTTTTGTGTTTGTATTCTGTATAAAAATGTTTACATTTCTGGAAAACCTAATGCAACAGAAACTTAAAAAAAGCTTCTAATGGAGCCTTGTAATTGAATATCTTTGAACTTAATAAAATTCAAAATATTGACTCCGATTCTAATTTTGTTATTTTTTTTACTGATCTCAAAAATACCTGCTACATACGTATGTTTCGATGTATAAATATTCCAATAACAAAGAATAATAATTGCGCAAATGGTTTTAATTTCAGTTAAAACAGATGTTTTTATAACAATAATTTCAATGCTATATTATTTATTGTATGTATTTTTTATCTCATCGTATAACAAAGTTGATAAATTGGTCGTTTATTTAGAGTACTAATAACCAAGTTAAATAAAGTCTGGGTCATAAGAATTTTACACTCGGACATACCATATAGCATTTAGATATGGAGATAAAAAAAGACTACTTAAAAATTTAAATTGTTCATGGAATTTCAAAACCGTCATAAAAGATCTAGTATACCTCAGAGGCGTATTAAGTCCAAAATTTCAACTTTCCGGTTTTTTGGTTCACCTAGATTTAAATATCAATAGTCTAAAATATAAGATTGGGCTTGAAATGACGAAAAGAGCATATTATAAAGTTTTAAGTCTACTTTGCCTTCAGTAAAAAAAAAAGTTTATTTTACTCTCCTCTAAAATTTACATTTTGTGACTTAATAAGGGTTTTGAAGTACGGATTTATATGGACTGAATACCAAGGTCTACAATTGACTGCAGTATTAAATTTACCAGCTTCACAATCACTATAACACCCCATCTCCACGAGCAATAATTCATTGCATAAAATTCAAAATTTTTTGTTGTTTCTAATATGAAATGAAAAAACAACCAACAACATTTTTGTATTTTATTCGGGAAACAAAAATAAATTTAAAATTTTAAGCAATGAATTATTGCTCGTGGAGACGGGGGTAAGTGAGAAATAAGGGGGGAAAGGAAATATAACACGCTATGCTTTTAATTGACCAATCACAATCGTTCCATTGAGAGAGAGTAAAATACTCTCAGTTATACATTTCAGCGAAGATGTGTGAGAATAATTTGTTGTTGTTGCAAAATGTTACAAAGTATTTTGCCGTAGCTGCACATTTGAGCGGAAATGTCAGAGATGTTTTGCGATATTTTGCATATAGATTCTGCGAACTGTCAAAAAAAAAAAAACCCCACCCACACATTGTAATCTCTCTTTTTGTACATATGTATGTGCAATTAAGCATGTATGAGTGAACGGAGTAGTTGGACTCGTCGAGACTTGTAATGTGTCAACGAGTTCGCTGAGTATGCTCTCGTCGGAAAACTCAATTAAACATGTCTCACTGATGTATGCAATGTTCCATATGAATTCGTTGTTTACAACTCAGAGATGAAAAACGTGTTTGTTTTCTTTTCATATTTACACTGAAATCAGGGATGCCAACTAATTTTTTCTCTGTCCCCGATTTTCGATCGAATTCCCCGCATTGGTATAATATCATATTATAGCAGCGCTACACGCACTTTCCTTATAAACATTTTACAAAAACGAAAATGACCTCAGTGAGTGTTATTTTAAGGCTACCCTGAACTTTATCGGTCCAAAACTTAACAAATTTTTATGGGACTGGTAGACTAATAGAAACGTACTTTCTGACTCCGGAATTCTTAACATATAAGCTTCAGTTCTCAAAGGAGAAGACATCGGATTTCTTTTGACTCAAATAAAAAATAGCAAAACTTTGTTTTGAGAAAAACGGGTTCAAAGTTTTGACTATCGGTTTTTAACATATAAAATATACTTCATCTTCTTTATGATGCCTGACCGTAAACTGTAAGTTTACAAATTAGTCAGCAATGATTAAGAGTTAATCAGGAGGTGCTGGACGAAGGCATAGCTAAGCCTTTCCGAACGACCGATAGGAAAGTCGAAGAGCAGCGCGACTGTTTTGGCCTGACTGACATTCGCCGCTATAATCGTCTATATTTACAAAAGCACTCTCCGTTCTCTGAAATTTTTACAAAGCACTTTCAAATATCACACTTTTTTAAAAATTGATTTCTCCAAACCAATAAATTGCAAGGCCTGCTTAAGGAAAGATGAAGATTTTAAGACCCAAAATATGAAATATTTCATACGTTTTACGTTACATAAATTTTGAAAAAAATATTCTACAGACTTTAATAACACTCTCCCATGTACTAGACTTTCAAATAACGAACTGTTATGCAGACTAGCTACAATGGGAAAAAAAACAACAACATAAGTCTCTATTCAATGAAGATATTGGGAATCAAATCCGTAATTCTGGGTTATGATTTCAAATATTAGTAGCTTATATAGGATATTGAAAGATTAAGAACTATCATTAAGATCACTGATGAGGAATTGTGGCGGATTCTGAAACGGCCGTCTGATTTGCCCGTCTCTATATACATTGTTGTTGTGATGAGACTACATTTGTTCATTGACCTGTGTATATATAACTTTAATAACTAAAAGCTAAACTACTTCAAATTCCCCGCAAAAAACAGCTCATTCCCCGATTCTACGCACCAAGTAAAATTCCCCTCAAATCTGGGAATTCCCCGCAAGTAGGCATCGCTGACTGAAATCTATGACAGGCGTTAGAAAAGTCGTAACATATAATATTTCAAAATCGAGTTTCGAATAAAGCCTCATACTAAAATCTCTTGATTTTATAAATGACTTTGCAATAAATTTCCTTACATAAGCACACGGTTCCAAAAGGTGGTTAACTTATCATAAAAATTTGGATAGATGGGAGTTAGAGGTTTTCTAAAACAATTTTTTTTTTTTAATTCTCTGATTCATTATTAAGGCCCTTATTATGAACTGCGTTCGATCTTCGACTGACTGAACGAATTTGAGTTTGGTATTATGACGTGCTTTCAACAGAGAATAGCGTTATTGTGAATTTCGCTCATTTTGCGTTGTTCACGGTAGTATGTTTCTATCAGCTGATCGTCATTTTGAAAAATACGATTTGTTTAAAAATGAAGTAGAAAAAATAAGAACAAAATAGTTATGACTACAACGAAATAATGGTTCAACGATTCATCGGAAAAGGATGAGAGCTAGATGGAACTGACCAGAAGTAGAAAACGATTAAGTGCAGCGTTTCGAAAAAGCTTTGGCATCTACAAAATTCGTGTACAGATTTATACAGAACTTACGACTGACTAAGGAGGCTTTTGTGGACTTGATGACTACTATAGATGAAATGCTCAAGCAATGCAGATGAGCAAGATCAATTCCAAACCTATTAAAATTCGCAACAGTTCTGCGATTTTGTGCGCAGAGGCCACTCCAACTAAGCATTGGGAATGACAATACTCTTGGACTTGCACAACCCACGGTGTCTGTGGTATTATCAGAGGCTTTAGATGTCCTGGAAAATTGTATTTGCCAAAGATGAATAAAATTCAATCATACAAATAAAAGTATATTTTGCGAAATGCCGGGAATTATTGGTTGGTCCTAAACCATTTAGTTCTTTCTTCGTCGTCAGAACTTTTGGGGAAATATCCTTTGCACTCAGCCGATTTGTTTTCCAACAATGGCACAAGTTTCTATAACTGCAATGTGTTGCTCACCACTTTAAACCTGCAAAAAATTTACAAAAACTGTTTAAAATTAGTTTTTAGTCCCCAAAAAGCAAAAGGAAATAACAAAATACTTAAATTTTTAACAGACAGAAAATTCGATGCGCAACTAAAATTTCGACAGAGTTGCACTGCTCATAATACGAATTTTCGTAAGCAGCTCATAATAAAGGCTTTAATAAATTTGTATTTTTTTAATTTATAAAGTATTTTTAATCATGTCAAATGTGTTTTAAATTAATTAAAAATTCTTTTTTTTCTGATAATTTCAGCTAAATGGAGGGATCCGATGGGTCACCTCCTCAATCACTTTGCATGATTCGAGCGGCAGAACTATTTCCAAAACCACAAATGGAGAAAGAAGATTCACAACTAACGGTTCCATTTCAAGAACGTAAGCAAATTTTCTTTAAAAAAGAAATTGTAAAGTATTTTGCATATTGATTTCAAAAATAATTTAATTTTAATCATTAATATAGTGGCTGGAGAATCCGTTAGATACTTGGGACGCACTGATGACGGCGTACTGGCACTATCCAACTATCGTATATTTATACTGAAGAACTCTACTAATTCAGAGACATCCGTTCCGTTGGGCCTTATTGAAACGGCACAAGCACGCGATCTCTTTCATTTGATTGTCAATTGCAAAGATGCAAGCACCGTAAAATGTTCCTTTGAAACGGCTGAACAATGCTCCGAGTGGCAGCGTCGCATTCAGCTGTCCGTCGGTGTTCCCGATACGTTGGAATCGCTTTTTGCGTTTCCTTTCTACTTGTGGACCTGTGATGGCATAACAACGAACGGAAGAGTCTCAATGAATGGTGGAAACGGAGTTGTTGGTGATAGTAGAGGTGTTGGCATTGGTGATGAAAATCCCCCTTCCTCTGCTTGTTCGATGCCTGATCGTTTACAGCGCGCCACACGTTGCGAAGATGATTTTAAGCGTGAAGTCGAACGTCTCGGCTTCGATGATGGTTCATGGCGTATCTCAGATGCGAATAAAGATTTCAAGCTGTGCCCCTCATATCCCAAAAAAATACTTGTGCCCAGTTGTATTTCCGATGAAATGCTACATGGAGTGGCGAATTTCCGGGGGTCACGACGTCTGCCGGCAATCGTATGGCGTCATCGAAGATCAGGCGCCGTACTTGCTCGTTGCAGTCAACCCGAAGTGGGTTGGCTAGGATGGCGTAACTCCAAAGATGAACAGTTGCTGAAAGCAATAGCTGATGCGTGTGCTTTTGATAGAGGCGAACAGAAGCAGCAGCGTCGACCAGAACATCAACAGAACAACATCAACAATACCACAATTACTACTACCGCCACCATCAACACGAACGTATCCGGTCAAAAGGCAACCGCCTCCGATGAGAGTACACCATCAAGTCCAGAAGATGGTAGCAGTCATGATGGTGGGGAGGTGGTGCATGTCGATTTAAGAGTATGTTGTACTACAACTTCCTGTACTTACTTATTTATTTGACGGAACCAACTGATTTCTCCTTTTCCTCCTTTCCATCTCTTGTTGTATTTTTAGAAGGTTCTTATTGTGGATGCGCGCAGTTACACTTCCGCTGTTACGAATCGTGCTCGTGGCGGTGGCTGTGAATGTATCGAATATTATCCGTGTGCGGAAATTGAATTCATGAATTTGGGAAATATTCACGTTATACGCAAGAGTTTTCATTCATTGAGGCAA
This sequence comes from Toxonevra muliebris, assembly GCA_963691655.1. NCBI lineage: Eukaryota > Metazoa > Arthropoda > Insecta > Diptera > Pallopteridae > Toxonevra > Toxonevra muliebris. Next base: position 117,835,720 of record OY829326.1, on the reverse strand, counting down.
TTGTGCGCTTCGCCACCGGATGTACCAAAGTGAGTTTTATAATGTAATTTCATTTCATAGTTCACTGAATATTTTTAAGAACTGACAGAAAAGTTGGGCAATTATATTGATGTATTTGAAATATTGAAGAATAAACAGTGTTGTGTTAATATAACAATCGCTGGTTTCTAGCAAATATAAAGTTAAGAAGTAACAGACTAACAAATCAGCAAATATTTTGTTTGAATCATTCAGATTTTTAAGTTGCTGTTACTTGAAAGCAGTAGCCATAGGTTTCTGGCGAAAATAAAATTTATAAAGTTACAGAGTGGCTGACTAGTCAAGTCACTTTGGTTTTTGAATAGTTCAGTTAGACATTTTAGTGAGCAAAATCGGTTCAAATCGATATAAATAAAATTACAGAATAGGGGTAGTACTCTGTTCCCCCAGAGAACTAAATATCTATACTAATAAAGTTAAAAAAGTTTCGATGTTTGTTTGAGGTAATTTTTGGAATTAATGACTCGATCTGTTAAATGCATAAGGCAAGAGTATGTTTTCGAGGTAACGTAGCCTGCATTTGTAAGCGTAACGTGGTCAGTAGGTTAGGTTAGGTTGTAGGGGGTGCTCAATTAACACATAGACCTACTTATCCATTGTTATACCCTGGGGCGAATAGTTGCCTTCCGATCCCTCCTACTCAAACTACTTTGTGCTTTCTATGTAGCGTAGTAAGTTCCCGATTTCAGAAGATGCAAGTTCAGTGAGGCTTTCATAGAAACGTTCTCTCAGAGTTCTTTGCGCGCTGCTAGAGCTGGGCAGTTACATATAAGGTGGAGGATTGTTTCGTCAACCTCTTTATTTCTGCAGCTTCTGCAGTAGTCGTTGTAGGATAGTACCCAGCACTGAACTAGTACCCATTGATCCGGGCGCTGTACTAAAATTCCTGAGGGAGACTAGATTGGGTACTCTAGTCTTTTGGAAATTTCGAGGTTATATTTTTCACGGGGATTCCCCTTAAAATATAAACTATCTAAAATTTATGGTTCATCACATTTATGAGTGGACAAAATTTTTAACGATTTATATGACCCTCCTAGAGGTTTGAAATGAACTCAGGCAATTCGATTATTAAACTATTAAATTTTCTTCCCTCTAAAATTTTTTTTTTGATTCATGACCAACGATCAAAATGTTTAAGATTTCTTCATTGGCAAAGGAAGAGGAGGGGGTGGTAGGGGAAGCGCCAAAATGAACCTTCGCTGAACCATTAACACGTACAATACAGCGAAAGTTAATTTTTGCTCTAGAAAACATTTGGTTCGTTTTTGTCTCTAACAAAATATTCAAGTCACTTTGGCTCGAAGCCCATCAAATAACCTCCAAACAAAGTTGCGACTAGTACTTTCTGCTAAAACTTCCTTTTACAGTGAAGAATTTAATTATATACAAATATTGCCATAAATTATTCCATTATCATCTGAGAAATTATTTTCAAAAAACACAAAAAATTTATTATATATTTTCTCTTTATAGTTGGCTTGGTCTACTTGAAAAGACAATGTGGCTGCAACATCTTTCCGGTCTATTGGCTGCTTCAATGACCGTTTGTCATGCTATGGAAAAGAAAGGACGACCCGTGTTGGTGCATTGTTCGGACGGCTGGGATCGTACACCGCAAATTGTGGCCACCGCACAACTTTGTCTAGATCCTTTCTATCGTACTGTAGAGGTACGCCTGTCATATTTCATAACTTGTTGTTTTCTTTTTTATATTATTTTAATACATTTTAGGGTTTTCGTATATTAGTCGAGCGTGAATGGTTAAGTTATGGTCATAAGTTTGCTGATCGTTGTGGACATGGTCCTGGTTCGGATGAGCTAAATGAACGTTGTCCAGTATTTTTACAATGGCTGGATTTGGTACATCAAATACATAAACAATTTCCATGCAGTTTTGAATTTAGTATGGGTTATTTGGTAAATTGTTTTTTAAATTTTTAAGCTGCAGTGAGCAGTGTTTAATCAATTTATGTATTTAATTTCAGATAAAATTAGCACAACATTCACATTCGTGTCTATTTGGTACCTTTTTATGTAATACTTATAAGGATCGTATGGAAAATACTGTTTTTGAACGCACATTTTCGGTGTGGCCATTCTTATCGGGCCCTATGTATGGCAATCCACTCTATGTTCCAAACAGAGAGAAGGTAAAACTATCTAATAATATTTTGTTATTACTGAAAAGTATTTTATTTTCATTTTTATAAAAAAAAACTAGGTTCTTTGGCCTGCTCACAATGTACGGGATTTATATTTATGGACTGAAGTTTATTTGGGTAGTTTAGGCAATCAAAATTGCATTGATTTCCCATCAAGTAATGTTGATGGCCTGCATGGATCAATGAGTATATATTTTTTTTTTAATTTATGTTAAATATTTATTAAATTTTTTTTTTTAATTTTGAAAGGTCCAATGGCTAAGACGAGATCTTATGGTGATTTAATCAGCGCTGGTATTATACAGAATGGCATATCACGCAGATCAAGTGATCCAAATATGACTGTCGATCCTAAGTAAGTTTTTGTTGTGTTTTTTAAATCATGATTGTAATATTCTTTTTGATAAGCAAAATATAAGGTATTTTAAAAAATCACTTTAAACAATCGATGGTTAATAAATAGTTCGGCTGTCGGGTTGTTAGACCCAATTCTTGATTCTCAATCGCTCTGGCTATTTGGCCTATTTTTAAACCCTTTTAAAGGTTTATATGTCAAGCAGACATATAAACCTTTAAAAGGGTTTAAAAATTGCAACTGTCGTAATGTAACTAATGATGGAATGTTTTAAGAGTCTCCAACATTTGTCTATCCATGATGAGACGATTAACTAGCTATAAAAGGTTCATCGACTATTCACATTGGGTACTTTCGAAATCTATCGTTGAGGAATGGGCTAAGAAAAATGGTCCGAATCTAATTTCAGGTCTCACCCATAATCGGCCGATCTCTTACGCTAAATGGGTTCTTAAACTTCTAGTGGGCTACATAATATCATCATGAAAGTTATCTGCCAAAGATAACAACAACAAACTACATAAACAGACATTGCTGTGTTTGTGTTGGGGTTTAAATCCTTGGTCTGAAGAGGCCAGTTTATGATTTGAAATTTGATTTTAAATGGAATTGCAATTGTTCTTAATTAGATATGCACGTTACGGATATGTATTTTGGTTCATTTTCCTGGTGAAAACAAATTTTTCAACAATTATTTTCGTTTCCGAATATTTGCTTTTTATAGCCTTATTTTGTTTACTTTATTCATCATATCTCCCAAAGCAATTCCACCAAAACAGCCCCAAATCATGTCATCCATCGCTATACTTAACTGAAAAGATTACACACTGGTCGGAAACTCTTTCGAATTAAAGTTTCAACTCATCAGACCTGGCAGAGAACCTTGGGCCAAAAACTTTTTGTCCAATTTATGTGGTATTTCGCCCGTTAGTAGTGGTATTCTCATATTTATTGGCAGTAGAAAATGTTTCCTTACCGCAAATCTTCTCCGATGACTCCTTTCGTGAAATCTCCTTACAGTCATTATTACTCTTACTGAATTCAGCTGGGTCCTGAATGGGTCGGATTCAGCGATCTCAAAAACATATAGTAAACATGGTCTGGCCGCCGGCCTCGAAAAAATTGAATGAGATTTTTTGAGGTTATGTCCGAACCTTAACGTGCTGGGTTTTTTTGGACCTAGGATTCGAATTCAGCGACCCCAAAAACATAATAAACATGGTCTGATCTCCGGACTCGAAAAAACATTTTATTTTGTGTGGCTGTGTTGTGAATTAAATATAAACCTGAAATTTCCATATATTTTATTAATTTTTTTTTTGTCATCCTTAGCTTAACGATTGGATCAAATTCCGAAAACAATTCAATTGCCGATACTCAATCCGACCGTGAAGACTCACCAGATATCATTGCAAATATACATGACACGACGAGGCAATTACAAAATCTCACAAGCGAACTGAATAACTCTGACCATGAGGAGAATATTATTAAAAGCCTTCAAGAAAGACATAAAAAAGAAGAAGATCGCACATCAATGGAAAATAATTATGAAAAACTACAACAGCAGCAGCAACAACAACAGCAACAGCATTATCAAAATCAATTAAATGGCGGCACCTCCACAACCACAACAACAAAAGCTTATGATAAAATCATGACTACAAATAATGATAGATTTTTTTTCTCTAGTCCACAAAATACAAATAATAATTTAAAACAAATCGGCTGTGAATTAAAACCAACCTCCATTTACCATTCACCATTTACTTCGGTTGAATGTGCAGTTGCATCGACAACAACAGCAGCAACTTTGCCTGAAAATAAAACCAAAAATGGTTTTAATGGTTTTGATGAAAGCAACAACACTAATGGAACTACTACTACAACTCATCATAATGGCGATAACGCTGTGGATAATGTAGATGGCAGTGGAAGTGGACGTAATGTTACTATACATAGAACTGGTGATCTGAATTTAGATTTGATGCAGAGCTTAGAGATTGACGGTAGGTGTATATATTATTAATATCCATAACTCAAGTGGTGGTTACTTGTGGAATTGTAATCCCTGAATACATATTGTGCCTTGTTATCCCATTTTCATTACTTTTATTAGATTCATCACCTCTCTACAATGCCCCTACTACTACTTCATCAGCTGATGTTGATGGAGGCCAAGAAAATATATGGCACGGATCAATAACTACCAGCACAGACACTTTGGTACCAATCGATTTGAATAGACAGCAGCACCATAATTCCTACACTACAACAACAACAACAAACGGTGATAGCAGTAATCACATAAAACCAAGCGATGAAAATGGCCAACTACCATCTGCCTCTGCATCTCCAGCATATAAAAATGTCGTTGATAGCTTATTAACTGCAATGAAAGTTGAAGAAAACTTGAGGGGAGGAGATGTAAGCCTTAAAAATTTTAAAATTTCTCAATTTAGAGTTTTATAAAGTTTTATTTGTTTTTTTTTTTATTATTTTTCTCATAAAATGCATAGCATAAATTCACCGCCAACATTAGCAACAACACAAACAATAGCACAAATTTCAGTATTTTACCAGAAGTGCACACTAGCAGCAATAGCAGCAGCGTCAATAGCCGACTAAATGTCTTGTCAAACTCATCCAGTAATGCCTCTGTTTCATCGACATCGTCTTCGTTAAATAATTTAAATAAAATTAGTAGCAACAATGTACAGCAACAGCAGCAACAAAATAACAACAACGCCAACTTCAACAACAGTTGTGACAATAATAAAATCAACGCGGATGACGATAAACCTTTTTCCCAAACACGACTTTATTCTACACTTCCATCCGCCGCAGCCACCTCCGCCGCAGTCGCAGCCACAGCCGTCACATACAACAACCCCATGGAAGAGAGTATTCTTATTCTGCCCGAACATGATAAACTGAATATATCGCCTAGTGGTAAATGTGAAACTATCACGAACAATGTTAACAGCTCATCAACATCAACAACACCGTTGGTTGCAAAATATTACTTCTCAAATGCTGATGGTGTTGTAAATCCGGCCCAAAGACGCAGACGTACTTCATCGTCCAATTCACGTGGCGATGGTTTCACTTTTAATAAACAACAAACCAATGGAAGGTCAGTTAGTTAGATGATAATAATGTAGTATGATTTTAATTAAATACATATTTTTTTTTCTTTTTTTTTTTTTTTAAAATTATGTAGCACAATTTCACGTTTTTCATTACCTGGCGTACGTTCATTACCCATGACACCACCGGGCCTACCGGAACGACCACAAATTGCCATTTCATGTCCGGACGGTTTAGCTCACGCATTGAGCGAACAAAATATAAGACTACAACAGATTGTACATGAGCATAAGGTAAGTTGGCAGGGCTCAATAAACGAGCTAAAATGGGTTTGACCACGACTAGGCAAATTGCTGTTCAAAGAACATTCTGGTCCCTCCTGGAAAATGTTGGCGGTTGATACCTTAAACACACTCAGTTTCCCGGCAATGCAAACTTTGTCGAAAAAATCTCTCCCTCACGAATTTCATGGACTTTTATAAAAGCAGTAATCATTGAGGAAAACCTGCAACACATAGTAGTCCTAGCTAGAACTACTCTTCAAGAAAATCTTATAATTCAGCTATTCCAGGTTGAGATTGCAACAAAATTTAAATTCCGGCTGGAGCATTTTAAATTTGCTTCAATCTTTGTGCATGATTTTATTTGACACCAAACTCCACAGGTAGAGATACAAAAAATTCCTGTACGGTTTTCATCAGAATTGGCGGAGCGCATTAAATCGCCGAAAATAATTAATGAATTAAAATTTAATTTGCGAAATTCGTTCCATAGTGCCAAAATTTTTAAAATACAATTTTGTTTGCTTTTAATTTTATGCTTGGCTGAAATATTTAAAAATTCATTATTCATATTACGCCTACATATTGAATATAAACCCATATTGTGTTGAGTTTTACGTTTCCTGGGGATTACTGCACTCTTTGTAATTTCTCTTTTTTGTTTTGTCTCGTGGACATATTTATTCGAAGTTGTGTGACGTCATGATATAGTATCATGGTATAAACACAACCAAAGCAGAGTTTTATAAGTTTGTATTGAAAAAAATTTCTTAGACGCACAGTGGTTGAACTTTATACAAAATACAGACAAAAATAGAAGGAGTCGTCGTAGAGTTACAAATTTTGGTATAGGAGTTGCATATATCAAAACAATGTTAGGGTGCAAAAAACTAGTCCACGCCCACCTATTTAGCGCTGAAAATCGTTACAAAAGTTTATATTAATGTATTGAGAAGGTCCTTTTCCCTCCCCTCTATATTTACTCCCCAGTAGTTGAGTTTGATTGCATTGTGTAACTGAAAGTTCCAGCTTTAAGGGGGTATTCTAGTGTAGAGGAGTGAATTTTAGGAGATTTTTGAAGTGCCGTAAAGAAAAGGCAATCAATATTTTTACTATCCATTTTTTCATTTATTAACATTACAAAAATACAGAAAAAAATAAAAAAAGTTGAAAATTCCAAAAATGAACAGCTGATAAATTTGGGGGTCTCAAAAAATTGGCACAAGACCATACCCACGATTCCAACCCTCCTAGCAATCTGAAAAAAAATTAAAAAGATTATTAATTTAGAGTAATGCCGCAATGTCCGGAACTACGGAAAAAATTTAAAAATTTTTTTTTCACAAAATGGCGGCTGCCTGAAAAAATTTGGGGTGCGGATAGTTCCCGACATAGACAAGTGTATAAAGAAGACTCTCAAAAAATTTCAAGTAAATCGGTCCAGTAGAACTTGAGAAATCGTGGGTATCGTTTTGAAAAGGACAGTTTCGAGAAAAACGCGTTTAAAGTTTCGCGTCAAGTATTTCGCAGTCTAAGTCATGAAATGATATTTTACACTTACATTTATTTAATCTGCCATTCCTGCTTCATACATCGGACCTTCCTCGACTTCGAAAAAACTATTTTCCGCGTTTCGATTTTTTTTAATTTCTACACTAGAATACCCCCTTAATTAAAAATATAATATAAAACACCGATCGACCAAAGTTTATGTAAATGATTTTTTTTACGGCTTTTAAATAATAGCCAATTTAAAAAAAAAATCAATTTTTTTTTCTAAACCTCATATTTAATAATGCCTTCAATTGTATTGTATTGTTAGAGAGATTTGTGTCGTTGTATCGAGACCTGTAAGATCTTTTGTACGTTCCTCTTCTATATCTAGTCTAATCTGCCTATAGTGTCTCATCCAGTCCAGTCTCCTTCAAGCATTTGAGTTTTGCGCCCGTATCTATGGATGCTAGTTCTGTGCTGTGCACTTGGTACATACCCAGACGTTTTATTCTCTTGTGGAACAGAGCTCCACATTGATGATTCATCTTCCTCATTACAAAACCTACATACTGAGCTTTCCTGAACCCCTATTTTACAAAAATGTTTTCTGAGTCTGCAGTGCCCAGTCAGAATACCAGCTAATAAGTATGCACAAACTGTTTTTATTGAGATCAATGCAGAATGCGTATCTACTCTTATTATTGAAGGTACATAGAAGCAGCGCTTTGGATTGCCTCAGTCCGGGAAGATTGATAAAGAGTTCTTACCTCTTGTTCGTCTCTTCCGATCCGAGTAATTCCCTGATTACACTATCTCCTATATTCCACAGAAGGGTTCAGGTCCTACGAAAGTGATCGCTGCCCCCTTTCTAGCAAGCTCGTTTGCTGGTTCATTACCTTCTATTCCTATGTGTCCAGGGACCAATATAGAGCGACTTTATTGTCCTTGCCCAGTTGATTGAACCTGCTCAAACAGTCCCTCACCAGTTTTTAGGTGATCTCAACGGAGCATAGTGCTCGAATGGCCGTTTGTACTTCCTGTCCAGGTTGATTTGCACACATATACTGCATGTGTATACAACTTAATCGTGTGTTCTTTGAGTGTGTAGTTATACTATACACCCTCCCAATTAAAAATATATATAGATTTGGCATGCTATTAATAATTTCGGAGTGATAAACTCTCAAAAATAGCTTGCATTGCTCTTTCTTATCAATTATTCTAACATTGATCGACTTTAAAAGGTCCCACACAAAAAACTCAAGCAGCTACCATCCTAATATTTTTGAAACATGACATTCAGATATTTATTAGTAAAAAATTAAAAACAAAACAAAGATTTGAGCTAATGAAAAATATTATTTTTGTCCACTTTTCAACCACTGTGCGACACTACAATAGATTCTATTAAAATTCTCTCAACTTCTGAATATCTTTTCTCTTGTGAGAGGCGAAAGATTGCAATATTTTTCACAAAAAGTCAAGTGCTGCCAAGTTTTAGTACGAAAATATATGGATTTTTTTCGAGTTTTGATTTTGTTTCTTGATTCTGCACAAATATATGAAGTAAATAATTTTAATTTATACAACAATTGTTTCAAATTGGAGAATCTTGAATTTTCCCTTTTATTTTTTGACAATTGACAACGTAAGTAAAAACAAAATGTAGAGTAAAACCAAAACCTAATTCAACTGGTTTTGTTTTTCTTCAACATTTTCTTGACTCAAGAGGCTGACGCGTTTATTGTGTTTATTCTCTTAGAAGAAATTGACCGTCGGAGGAAGGCTGCTTTGGCTTTATTTAAGCCATCAATGGCGATTTCATCGTTTTCAATCTGATTTAATATAGAGTAGTATCTTATAACCTGCAAGTTTCGACTAAATCGAACTAATCGTTCGTAATAATAATATAGATTTTATTGCAATCGTCATTGCTAATTTCTCCCTTCTTTGTCTTTTATTATTTCAGCTACGCGAAGATGTACTTTTACGCGAAATTCATGATATGCGAATTGCACTATTGAAAAAGATATGTCCAAATTGTAATAATGCTCCTACAACAAATGATGAACAGGTGAGATACCAACAACTCTAACTGATATTAAACTATGAATGCGCCACCAAACACATTCAAGAATGTAGCAAATTTTATTATTATTTTTTTTCTTTTTTAGTTATTAATTTTTTATTTTATGCCATTACTTTTATCATTTATTCTTTTAAAAATATCACCACAAACAATGATAGAGTCATTTACTAGACAATTTAAAGATTAAATTTATAATTAATTTTATTATTATAAAAATAAAAAAATAAAAAAAATAAAAAAAAACTAAATTGACAAAATCTAAACCAAAAACCAAACTACTCAAGGTAGACGAAATTATAAATGCAAATCGAAAATTATTTGATTTGTGTAAATGTTGCACGGCCATAACAACAACAACATTAACAAAAGCAACCTGCAATAAATGCAAACAACAACGATGTCGATGTCGCCATCATCATCATGCACACCATATTCAACAGCAACGACGAAGACAACGACACCGGCACCATTCACATAGAAGTAGTCGAAGCACCAGTAGTTTTAGTTGCAATGATGATGAAGCAGAACAAGATGATGATGATTATGATGATCTTTCAATTGTCGATAACGATGACGATCCCAACAATTATATTTATGATTTTGATTGTGATTGTGATGATGGCAATAGTTCCTTATTAGCGGTTAGTTTTCATCAACTTTTTTTTTGTTTTTTTGTTTATCGGTCTTGATTTTATTTGCATTTTATGTTTATGTGCAATTTTTGTAATTATTAAAGCTGTGATTAGCCTTAACTGCTTTCAATAACAATAACAAAATCTGAGTTGACCGCTTACATACAACAACAAACATCAAGATCAACAACAAGAAAACATTTACATAAATATCTATATGTATATCTCGTTATTTTTCCAATGTTTTTTCTTGGAATTAATGATTATTTCTTTTATTTCAAGTATTTTTTCGATCTTCAAATTAACCGCATGTTGAATTTCTCTATTTTTTTAAAACAAATTTTTAATTTCCCATATAAGATAATTTATATTAATTAAATACTTTTTCTATACTTTGTTTTTAGTGTTTGGATAATATTGAGAATGCATCGATATGCTCTTGGGAAGCTGTTGAAGAACGTAGTGGCCCATCATCGTGTACCAGTTCCTCGATGCCGCCAAATTCAGCAGGTGCAACCAGCGTTCTTTGGGTACCCGATCATGCGGTATCACGTTGCACAAGTTGCCAAACAGAATTTTGGCTGGGACGTCGGAAACATCATTGCCGGTGCGAAGAAGAAAAAGATAATTTATGGAACTAATTAATTATTTATTGTTGTTACAATAATCTTCATGTCTCTCTTAGGCATTTTTTTTTTTTTTTTTAATAACTTTAATTTAAAATATTTATTTTTTCCCTTTGTGGATCGTGTGGTGTGTGGTGTATATTGTTGTTATTATTTTCTCTTTACTTTTGTGTGTTTGCATCTAAATTTGTATATATATATATTTGAAATATGATATTTTACAGTATCATTGTACAATATCAAGTTCCTCATGCTATTGCAGATAACTAAATTTATCTTTTATCTTCTGTCTATCTCTATTGTTGAATAATCTAATCATATATAAATATTTCAAAGGCCAAAGTGATTAACTCCACTTTTTACGATATTTCTCACTCCCATTTTAACTTGATTAGTTTATAGTTTGTAATTTTAAATAAATTTTATTGAAAAATTGTCATCATAAAATGCCAAAAATTAGAACTAGCGTTCTGAATACACCTCATGCTTTGTGGAGTGGAATCAATTTGGCAAATAAGCAGTTTATATTGTTGGCTTAGTGTGTATTTTATTAATATCATAAATTAACTACTACTACTTCATAGATACACATATTGTTAGTTTGATTTGGAAAGGTTTTGCCATCAAATTCTTCGAAAACAGAGTTTTGGTGGATTTTTATACTGCCGTACTTAGTATAAACTACTCATTTGGCAGTGGAACAAATTCTGAAATATACTTTAGTTTGTGTGGTTTCAAACGGTTTTTTTAATAAAATTACCTGGGTATATAATATTTTTCAAATTATCTATGAATATGGTAAATTCACTCAGAAAATTTCTTGATATTCCTCAAACTTAAAATACTAAAAAAATCCAAATGAGTAATTATGCTAACTATGGCCTTGCCTAAAATCTTAGACTCGTGAACTAAGAATTCACGGTTTTATTAAACTCGCAAACAGTTTTAGAAAATTGTTTGCTTCTAAAAATTTTAAAAAATATATGTTAGAGCCTTTCCAAATTATTTTAGAAATTAACAAATCGAGAATATATGTATTTCAGGATTAAGTGATTTAGTTACAAACACCTATGCAGTAGTTGAATATTTTAATTATCAAAACCATATATAGCTTCTAAAATGTTGAGCATAAAATTAAAATTATTAATGTAGACTAAAATTACTAAAACTCATTTTTCATAAATCGATAACTCTTCCATATCTCTAAAAAGATTAAAGATTTCTTTACTAATATCTATCATTATCACTAGAACTCCCAACTGGGTCTTATAATTCTTTAATAGTAAGACAGTGACAATTCTAGTGTTTTTTCAAATCTCGTAAAGGTTGCAGAAGAATTCGAAATAACTTGTAAAATAAGTAGCATAAAATTTGAAGTTATGTATGCAAACAAATTTCTAAATATTCGCCTATTATTTACAGATTTTCATTTATTTTAACTTGTTATACGAATTTATAAGCGTGTTTTCAGCTTAGTAGTTTACAAATAGCTTTTTTTAATGGCAAAACTTCGGATACTTTGAAAGCTGTGTGAAGGCTGTGACATCAAAGTCTTAAGCTCAGATTTGTGCAGAGAACTATATTGATTGATTTAGAATATGCAATTATCGCAACGCCTTGTCTGGTATAATATAGTGCGGAGAAGACTGTCCAAATTTTCAATACACATGGATACCAAAACCAGACATTACCGCGTATAAGTCATCCCTAATTATATAGAAAAGACTACTTTACAATTGTGTGAATTGATGGTTGATGCTGACCTCTTTTTCTTATAGGATCTGACGATTTAACTGTTTGAATATCTGTTCAATGATTTTGTTATAGTTGGATAAAAATTACCCGAATCGTACACTTTTAGGTTAAAATATTTCAAATTCCTAAAGTGATAAAATAATTTTATGGCTGGAATTATTTTATCACTTTTCAAATTTCAAATAATAAATACTAGCGAATTGACAATCTATGAAGAAGAAATTATCCATTTAATTAGGTTTTATTAGTAAATTTCAATCATTTAAACATTCCACATCAAGTTTCGTCTTCTTACTTTTTGTTAATATTTTTCTCTTGGGCGAATACTTCTTACTCTCTCTCTGTTCTCTTTCTGGCTGCTCTCTTTTGGGACTCTTAAATCAAGGCGCTCATTCTTCTTCTTTCTTTGTGGTCAATACCATAGGCTCACAAAATCATTGTTTACTTTTGATTGTTTGTTTACGTTTTTTTTTTTTTCATTTTGACATTCACTGAATGCCGCCATTATGGCCGCAACAAGAAAGATGTATTGTTTTTACCAAAGTGAGGTTGTTGTAATCTTGCAATGAAAAAAATAAAGATGTGCAACTCTGGGGCTCATATTCTTTTGTTTTTGCAATAGTTTTTTCACCATAAATTACTCTCTCTTTCTCTGTCTCTCTACATAACAAATAACTTTCTTTTGTCCGTTTAATGGCTGATCTGATTCTAAAATTGAACTTGAAATTTCACACGCCTGAAAACAATATCCGAAGTTAACTAAAAACAAACAAACAAAGAAAAAAAAGCTATGAAATATACGTTTATTTTGTATTTAACATTTATTCAGAATTTATAGATAAATTTAAGGATCGATCGCCCATAGTTTTTGTATACTTACCATATACTTGTAAAAAAAAGTGTAATAACAAAATCGTCAATATAATTAATTTAATTAATAAAAATTAGATCCTGTGGGCAAATTTTCTGCGCTGATTGCTCCGAATTCTGGGCACCATTACCCGATGAGAAACTCTTCAGTCCGGTGAGATTATGTGGACCCTGTTACCATTCGGTAACGACACGTATGCAGGTAAGCCAGCCCAACCATTTTCTACCTATATTGTCAACTCGACCGTTTTTTTTTGTTCTTGTTTGCATCTTAATAAATTGCATACGCTCTTATTCTTCTTCTTGTCTGAACATTGTCTAGATCCATGAGAGGCAATCCGTGAATGTGAACAGGCCGCCGCATTTGAAATATGTGAAGGCCGCAGAAAAATGCTTAAATTTTTTGCATAAAAAATTCATAAAATAAGATTAATGGCGCCGAAGGTCCTGGTGCTCTTTTTGCATTTAGTATTCTAATGATTTATCATTATTTTACTTTTACTAAATAAATAAAACAATTAAATAAATAAAATAATGTGGCGGCGATGCATATTGTTTATTTGTTTGTATATTATATCGAACAAATTTAAAATGTTTTTTCATTATTGTATAAATGTACAATATTAAAGATGCCATCAGGTAATTAGAAAATTTGTATCAGAAGCAAAATATTTTATATTTACTTTACAGATCGTTACGTTTTGTACGAAAATAAAATGTTGTGCTGCAGCAATCAAAAACGCTTTCAAGTGGTTTTGCCTGTGTTGCGAAAGCCGACAGCCAAGCATTTAATATTTTAAAATATACTCAAAATTATTCCTACTTTTTTTTACATTATCTTGTCTTACATGAGAGCGTATGTAAAGTGAAACCTCACCTAACCCCACCTATTATATTCCTCTGTAACTAAAAATATATGCATGTATATGAATATAGCAAACATTAACTAAAAATGTTTGCAGCAACAAAATCGTTCGTTCATCGTAACCAACAGCAACGGCAACCATATTAACACGTTGACAACAATGACATCAACGATCAACACTAACGCCATCAATAACACAACCAACAATGTGTTGCTGACAACCTCAGCACCGATGCTACAACCGCAACCGCAACGACAACCGAATGTTGTAGCAACACCAAACACCATCACCAGCAGCAGTAATACCACCACTCAAATCATCGATACCAACATGCCGCCGCACATACCGATTGGCAATAATATCACAGCGAGTGTTGCTAATTAATTTCCGTTATCATTTCTTTAAATTTAATTTCCTGTAATTTTCTTTTATTTTATCTGTATCGCTATTATTTGTACAAATTGACAATTTGTGTCATCGCGTATGCATTCAAATTTTATAGTTTTGATTAAATTTTCGCACATTATATAATTGTTTTTGTGTAATCTGATTTTCTTTTCATATTTCTTTTGAAATTAAAATTGTAAATTTAGTTTTAGTTGCTTATATTAAAAAAGAAAAAAAAAATCACTTAATAAATTGTACTAAATTCACGCATACAAAGCAAAAAGTAATAACTTAGACAAATATAAATTATTCAAAATTAACTATTTAATTTGAGATTAATTGAAATTAGGCATTTTAGTGAAAATATATTCTATTTAAATAATTTTCTTTTATGTTAAACATTTCCGAACTTTCTTTGAAGTGAAAGAAGGAGCTTTTTTACATCATAATATTAAAAATTTGAAAAAATTTGAAACAGGTTTGAAGAATGTATGAAATTAAACAAAAAGGTGGTGTTCTCTAACATAGAATAGTACATTCTGAAATCATTGCATGCACTCATAAAAAAAAAAAGAAAAAATTTCATAACATCAGGTATTATCAACCAATAGGTTTTATTTTCATACCCAAACAAGATTCTTTAGTTTTGTAAGTGAACCGGGGCTGGGTGAAGCTCTGTACTCTGGAAGTCTTGATATATGCGAAAGAAGAGGCAAAAATCGATATATCTTAGTTCATGTTTAAATATTTAGTGATCAGGACACTGCAAATAAGTTTGCGGCTATCAAAGGTAGTGGTTTTTAGTTAATCTGAAGTTGCTGAACTCAATTATGGCCCTCAAAATTACCAGTAGGACGATTATGCAAAGTGCGGTGGATCGTATGCTAGTGCAAAAATGATAAATTTGTATGAAATCCCTTTTCGTGTGTCCGCACTATTACGAAGTTCGCTTCTGCCTCTTTCCCTTCGCTATAAGAGCGAAAGAGAATAGAATTGACAACTCCATTGAATTTTTTGGGTTGGCAACACTGCAGATGTAATGTCATTGCTGACGAAGTCTTTGTACTCTTACATTAGAATTACATCCTTCTACAACTTTCTGCACGTTCTGCAGCCAAAAACACACAGCATTCATTTTTTTTAAACTAACTTGCACTATCGCAACTCAAGTCCGATAGCTTTTGATATGGGGGAGTGGTGGCGAACATATTGGTTTTGAAGAATTTTTCTGTAAAATAGTTTTATACATTAATTTTATGTTAATATTACCCAGAGAATACAAAAAAAAAAACAGTTTTGTCACGTTTCCTTTATTATTTACTTTTTATTTATTTATTTTATATTTACACTTTTTGTTCAATCTTGCTCTTTTATTGTCCCATTCACAATAGAAACTGAAAATCTGAAAAATATTCGCCTCGTTCGCCTTTCATATTAGCATAGTTCGAAGCTGATCGTACTTGAAAAGGCGGAAATTGTACGATACATCGCGCTTTACATAATCGACACAGATTTCAACCAACGGCCTCACATTTACTAAAAATCTCTGCCCTTGATAACCGCAGGAGAAAATTGATTTTTTTGTCAGGCTGTGTTATGTATGATCCACTAATCCGTTTTCTGATGAATTAATTTCCGAATTATCGGAATGAATTTTACAATTACGAAATCTTCTTTTAAATTGATTTTAAAATATTCCATGATTTCAAATTATTCCAAACATTTCTAAAATTTCTAGTACCACATAATGTAGAACTTTTGATTGTATCTTTCTACCCCCCCAAAAAAAAATCTCATCCGCCAACACATTGGGAGGTATATCGGAAAGTTTTATGTAATTACGTAATTCAGCAACACTGAAGTGCATGTACGGAGGGGAGAAAGGCGGTGGGGGGGGCGGGAGAAAGTCTTAATTGGTTGTGCCGCAAGGGTTAATCACAGAGGTTCAGGAGATTGTTTCAGTACATAGATCCACTAGAGTGTGAATGGTCCATGCTATACTGAACGGGAATTCCAGTGTTAATGAAAAATTCTCATACCTAGTCATATAAAAAAAAAACATGTATGTATGTCTCCTTTTATACGATGAAGCTAATCTCATGCAACTGTCAAAAGTGAAGAGATGAGAAGCGAAACAACAGGGGGATGGACAAAATTGAGCAGTGTTTTGATTTTCAACATGTAAGAAGGGGTTATAAAAATGAAAAAAAAAAAAGAATTTACGCATTCCGATGGTCGAGATAAAATCAGCTTTGCATACTAGTTGCTTCATAGCAATACTCTTGGTATAATTTTTTAATTCTAGCTATTTATATTATACATAATTCAAGAATTGAATTCGCAAAAAAGTTATGATATTTTCTATTTCAAATTCAAAAATTACTTTTTCATTAACTTTCCTCAGTTGAGAAAATTTGCATCATTTTACAACGGCGAGGTAAAGGGTTAAGTAAGAAAAATTTTATGGAATTACATATGAAGTATATGAAAACTAAACATTATGGAACTTAAGGTCTATGCAAAGTTTTTGCCGCCGCCACTACAACACAATTTTGCATAGGAACTAAGCTCGTACTTTCCAATTAGGTCACCGTAGCTCACTTTATGCGGCTACATTATAAGCGAAAAGTACTGTATTTATAAACAAGAAAGAGTAATCAAAAATAGAATAAAACGAATATATAAAATATTTCCTTTTTTTAATCCCCCGTTAACTTTTTTTTTTTATTATTTGCATAAACGACACCAACTAAATACGAAAATTTCATTGATAATTGCTGAATATACAAAAATTAATTGTTTATTTAATAATAATACCCAAAAAGTTAGAAACGTCCTTAAGAGTTTCCACTATTTACTGGATATGATCCTATTTTAAATTCTACACATACTCATAGGCGCAGCACACAGACACACATAGGCTTATAAACTAGGGAAATTTGTTTTTGAACCATTTTCAAAATCTTTAAAGATTTTTAATTTTGATAATTGCAATTCTGAAGTGTGTCCTAGTAAGACTATATAACTACAATTATGTTTTAAAGAATAAGGAAAAAAAAAATAAAAATAAAAAAAAAAGATAAATTGTGTATTTATTTGTTGTTAAGTTTAAAATATAAAACACCTGCATATATGTATGTATGTATGAACATGTGAAAATTTTTGTTTTTATGTGGATAATAAGAAAAAATCTATCGTAATAATGTTAGAAAAGTTAAATGAAAAAAAAAATAAATTTATAAATTTATTTAAATAAAAAAAAAAAAAATTAATAATAAATACAAAAGAAAGAAAATATCAACCAGGACAACAATAAAAAAGAGAAAAATAATAATGAAATGTAATGTAATGAGACAAAAAACTTATTAGTTAATTGATAATGTAGTTATAAGTAACCACAAAAAAAAAATTAATATACTTAAGTGAAATGCACTAAAGCAACCAAGTTAAAGATTGAAGATAAAATTTAATAATACAAAAAGCAAGTAAAAGAAAGAAAAGAGAGAGAGAGAGAGAGAATTGCAAGATACAAAAAAAAAATAATAATAATAATAACATTAAATATATGAGGAAAACATACTACAACTAATTATAAATTATCAAAAAATTATTATGATTATATATAACGAAGCAAACAACAAACAAATAAAATGTAATTAAGAAAAAGTCATAATTTC
Organism: Toxonevra muliebris; assembly: GCA_963691655.1. NCBI lineage: Eukaryota > Metazoa > Arthropoda > Insecta > Diptera > Pallopteridae > Toxonevra > Toxonevra muliebris. The sequence continues at coordinate 117,817,394 of OY829326.1, read as the reverse complement.
TATTTATTTGATTATTAGGTTGTTAAGTGGTGTTATATTCCTTTACACGTTGAATAAGAAAAGGGATTCATCAGCAATGGTATATGATAACTCTGCTCCTTGTTACACTGCACCACAACCTCAATGAAGGGGAAAAAACTTGATATCTGTAATTTACTGAAGTACGCTTGCACTTGAAAGTGTATTTTATAAATGCCCGTTTTATAATCGTCTGGCCGTATTAATTGCAGGACACGTCCATCTTCCTTAGTGATTGCTTGGCTTATTTGGTGCCATACCAAATTTTCTAAGCGGTAAACAATAATTGCCATGCTGGCTGCTCCTTTGCCCGACGAAGTGTCCATGACTTGGGTAGAAATTGTGCGTGTATAGTTGATGGCTGGAGCAGAATGCCATGCATTCTATAAAAATGGAGAACAAAATTTTTAAATTTATATTTTTTAAACTCTATTGATCAAGTGTATAGTAGAGTCTATTGCCTCAGTGTGCTGCCCTAATGATGGCCAAGCGTTGTACATTGTTGGATAAAATAAATTATTCTTTAAATATTTGAAAGCAGAAACTTTATTTTGATTTTTTTTTTTTTTTTTTTTTGTGCAGTTTTATTTTATTTTGATAAAGTCGTCGTTTCTTCATAATTTAACAGTTATCTTTATGAACTGTTTATATTTACTTTCGTATTTTCGTTTGTATTATACACTGGCGGTCATAAAAACCACACCGCGCACCAATTTCAAGCAAATCATTTATAATGGGAGCTAAAACTGATTTTATCTGGCTATGGCGAAACACACCGCAGCATTAATTTGCTTAAGCTCTAACACGCATTTCTAAAATTTTACAGGAGAAGCAAAAAACATTTTGTTATTCAGAGAACTGCTTTGGGAATTTTTAACTTAAACCAGAAGAAAAGATCGCAAGTTTTCGGTGCAGGTCTCTAAAATTTTTGGCACAGACGAAAGTGGGCACGCTTTATCATAATCCATCACCGCGGGAATTGAACCCCAAACCTTCCGGGTGAAAGTCTAGTACACCACACAATAGACTATCGAGGCCGTCTCTTAGTAAATGTATTATTCTTATTTTTGGAAACAAAATGAAAAAAGTACGAAAGAAACAGCCCTACTTACATACAAATTTTATTACTTTTTAATTAAAACAAAAATATTGAAAAACGTTAACGGTTTTGAGAGTATTAATTAAAAGTGGGTATGTAAAAATAAAAATATTTAATATTTTTTGAAGATGCAAAGATAAATTTGTTTTATATTGGAGTCACAGACAAAATTGTTTAACTGTTAAAAACAAATGGAGAAATAGACAAAATTCAACAAAAATGCATATTTTCCACCAGGGCCGTAGCCAGGATTTTTTTTCGGGGAAGGGTTTTCATTCGAAGAAAATATTCATATAAAATTTTTATGAAACTGTTGTTTAAATACAATAAATTAAATACGATGAAGCATTTGATGGACCCTATCAGACTAGGGAGAAAAGGGGATAAATGTCTTAAAGCTTTAGGAAAAATGTTTGTTTCCGAGTTTTCTTAATCTTAACCTAAAAAAAATGGCCGAAAATGACAACAAATTCACAGAATAATTAATTTAAATTTTTTCAAATAAATATTATGCAATGTGGATTCAAATACATTTTTTATCGTGCAAGACATAATTTCGATAACTCATGGACTTGACATTACTGAGAATGTACCTAACCTCAAAAAAATTATTAAAAATGCCAAAAATAGTCAGAGACTAATTTTTTCCAAATGATTATCAATGGGAATTTGGGCCATTATCAATGATGAGGAGCCCGGATGAGGTTGGCATATATTCCCTAAATTCGTGCAGTCACAGCATTGAAAGAGATTTTCCGAGCCGGGGTGCTCTGAGGAATAATAAGAAAGTCAGAACCCCTAAAACCTCCCCCCCAAAATACGGTCTTGTTTTTCACATTTCGCTGTCTTCAACTTATAATACTAAATTTCTTAAATGCTGTATTAAATACATTTGATCCCAGGGAATATTACTCATGATGTGGCGTAGAAATATTTTTAATTTTCTAACACCTGGTCACCTTCTCAAGTTAGCTTTTATCCGATAACACTGTACAATAATTTTCAGGAAATTGTTTCGATCCTCTACGAAACCTATCTCATACGAAAATATTAGTTAGTGGTAGTAAAACTCTAGCTAGGTTTTAATCTACTTCACAATTTTTTTTTTTACACAATTGGTTGAAATTTCCAAATTTCGGTCAAAAATATCATCAAATGATATGAAAATTTTTACGGGACTGTCGGTATAAAATATCTATCTATGAACCTTCAGGTTAAAAATTCGCCAAGATAGAATAATGTGCCAACAACCGTTCTATGAAATCCGTCTTGGAGAAGGAGCTACACGAGTGTGACTCCTTAAAATTACCCTCCTTTTATTTGTTGTTTCGGCCGCAACCAATATGAATATAAAATAAACATATCTGAACATCATGAGGAGGATGGATAATGTATAAATTAAGAATCTATAAAAGATGAATTAACATTTGTAGGAGTGTTTTTCGAAGAAAAATTTGTTTTCTTTATTATTTAAATTTGTTTTCTTTATTAGCAAATACCTTGAACATGTTAAGAGTTAAAAAATATTATAAAAAACAGCAACTAATTCTTCCTATGTACATGTAATACTACGCAAATTATTTTCTTATAAATTCTCACTTAAAAATTGAACAATTAAAATACAACGCTGTTGCAAAAAGAAGAATAGTATCACAACAAATATTTTCCCAATTGTCAAAGTTCCTCTTACTTGTCAAAATGCATCCACCTTCTTAATTCTTCTGCCATGGTACGAACTCAGAAGTTTTGTCATAAAAGCGTAATTTGTATTGCTTAGATTGAGTTGAAAAATTTATCATGGCAAAAAAGTGTAATTAAATCGTGAAAATTTTCGTGCGTTTATTTATTATGATTTTCGACATGGACTATCTCAACAACGGAGCATTGATAAACTTAGTTCGATGAGGCACCTTACAAATACCACTGTGCTTCGCTGGTATAGAGAATTCAATTTTGGTCGTCGCTCGCTCACCGATAGATTCCGTGAAGGTGGTCCAAATGAGCTGTTGTGCTAGTGAACGTTGATGCTGTTTGAAAACTGATAAAGCAAAATTGTCATGTGACATACTATGAGATTGAGCATACGTAAGATATTGCATAATCATTTGGCCGTGAAAAAAAATTGTTCTTGTTGGATCTCCAAAAAAAAGCTTGTATTGACTAGTGCAAAAAAATGATCATAAAATACAACGCCAGTGGATCAAAAGAAGTGTATTATGGATTTATACGTCTGAGTCTGAAAGTAAATAAAAGCCGACTGTATGGGTGTTTTGAAATGAGCCAAATCCTGCAGAAGATATTCGCGCTCAAAGCACTGCGAAGCAAATACTCGCTTGTTCTTTGGAAAAACTGGTCATGTGGCCACGGCATCACTTGGGCAACATAGATTGGCTTACTTCTGAATGGTACACAAAAATTTCTTTGTCAGAAGTATTTGTCATCCGCCGTATATTCCTGTTTTGGCACCCAACGGCTTCTTTTTGTTCCCAGACATCGACAATTAACAGCATGGGCAACGATTTGCGGGGCCCGTACAAACTGTTGACGCGTTCAAAAACCATGTTTTAGAGGTGTCTCAAGAGGAATGGAAAAACTGTTGTGACAATTGGCTTAAACAGGTGCAAAAGTGTATAAATCTTCATGGAGAATATTTTGAAAAAGAATAAAGCCATTTTCAAAGGTTAATTTCTGTTTTTGTATTGCTACAGCCGAAATTTAAGTAGTAACCCTCGTATTAAAATTTTGTAACAATCGGATGAATATTGTTCGCTGGAAATGGAATTTTAAAATTACATTTCTACATTTTTTGGTTAGAACTTTTAAAACTCTGATGATCTTAATAATCGAAAAAAATAACTGCCGTTATAAATGGGCCGAAAGAAAGTATGACCAATTTCCAGCGAGAATTAAAAAAATTTAACTGCCTTCTCCGGAATTTTGGATTAAGATTTCACGAAATTCTGTCGTGATTGATGATTCGGGTTTAGAGTATAAATATACATAGGAAACTACTGCTTGTTTTAATCACCCTAAAAATAGTTTTGTTTACTTGAATCTCATAGTAAAAAGAAACGAATCATCAACTCAAAAACTTTTTATAAAGTCATTTAGCTCGTTTACATTACCTAAATAGTAATTTAAGTTAAATAAATTGATTTAATTGATTAGTGTGTATTATTTATCAAAATTATATTTCATAACAATCAGAAACAATTAAAGATCGACATTACAACATTAAATTGAATAAGGAGATTTCTAAGTTGCTCTTCTATGTTAACTATTTCTAGTACATGCAAGGTCTCCATCATAAACAGATTATTGAGAAAAATATTAATCCTAATAAATTCAAAATACTTGTACACAAATTGTAGCATCAAAGTCAACATGATAGTATAAAATTTTTAATTGAGAAGGTAAGTCACCGACATCATTTCCGTTCCGTTTCCGTTCTTCAAATTATGTTCCTCTATACGTTGAATATCCATAGGGATTCAGCAGTAATGGTATATGATAATGCTGTCCCTGTTCACACTCTACCACAATTTCAATGAAAGGATAAAAACTTTTCACTTGATTTGTTTCGAAATACGTTTGTACATTGAAGTGTAATTTATAAATGCCCGTTTGAAAATCCTGCGAGCGTAATAATTGTGACACTCGTCCATCTTTATTAGTGGTTATCTGATTTAATTGATGCCATGTTGAGTTTTCCAAACGATAAATGGTGATTGGAATGTTAGCTGCTGCTTTGCCCACCGATGTGTCCAGGACATGCGAAGAAACTGTACGGGCATCATTGCTGGTAGCAGGAGTCTGTTGCTGTTGCAGCATATCCTATATAAATAAAGAAGATTTCGATTTTTAAATTCTAATGTTGTAAATTTATTGCCACACCTCTTTGGTTTCAACTCGCAACCGTATGCGTTCCCAACCGCTACTCATTGTTAAATAAGTTATTATTAAAATACTTGAAAGTAGATAGTTCATCTTTATCTGGTTTGTACACTTTTATTTAATTTAACTGCGAGATTAAAAATGTGTGTTGATTCTATATCATCAGCTTGTGATGAAGACGCCTCTTCATAATTCAACAGTTATCTTTATGAGCTGTTTATATTTGCTTTCGTAATGTCGTTTGTATGTATGTGTATGTGTACATGACTCGTAGCGAAGCGAACAAAAGATTTTAATTGAAATAAAATGTGTAAAATATTATGAAAGTTATTTTGGGCCTGAATATTATTTGTGAATGTGGATGCAAAGATGGTAGAAGCATTTATTAATGTATCCATCCATTGATTTACAAATCTTGTAAATCGAAACAGTTTGAAACGAGACTCATAATTAAGGTAGCCAGATTTTTTATCTAAAAAATCAGTATATTGAACTTGAATTGAATTGGAAAATCAGTAAAAAGCAGTGCATTTTTGATTTTTATTATAATGTCTCTTTTCAAATTCACCAGGGTAAGTCTGTGTCCCTCCTTCCTCTAAAAAGCAGAGCATGTCTTCAGAATAAGAGTTTTTATAAATTTTTATTTCATAGAAGTTGAGGGGCTTGAAATAACTTTTTTTTTAACATTTAATTTGAACTCTTACTCAAGATTTTGTATTTTAAAAGTAAAATTCTAAGAGTCATTAAATCTATATATAATATATTTAAATTCACATTTTAAAGTCTTTGAAGGTTAATATTTTTAAAAATCTTTGAAGACTACCACTTTTTCTTTTCGTATTTCTACTACTATTTTTCACTATTTTTTCTATTAGTATTTTACAGTGATCTTTTACTCGTTTCTAATTGTTTTTATAATATTTCGGTTTTAGAGGGAGTAGTTAGTAGAAAGTGGGATACATGGCGAAATTATAACAGGTGATAACAGCGTCAGCTCTGTCTTCTTCTTCTCTAATTTTTTTATATGAAGATAATCTTAACTGTTTTTTCTTGAGAAAAAAGACCCAAAAAAAAGGGAAAGGAGAAAATTTTACTTTTTTTGGTTCAGCGCTAGAGAAATGTCCAACTAGTGATAGGAAGCTCGGAATCCACCCTACCACCAAAAATGGAATTTTTTGGAGATGCCCTCTACCGCCGCCATCTTGGATTGAAGGTGGTAAAGAAAAAACAATTTTTTTTTGTTCTTCTATAAGATACTTATAACATCTCAATTTTGTAATAAAATATCATAGGTTTAAAACAAAAATCGCCAAAAAGTCTATTTGTTTTCTTGCCGGTAAGTCAACTTCGTAATTGAAAGAGGAAATGGGAAGATTACAAACCGGTGCCTATAATTTAAATGCCTCTTCTTTTGTGGTGACTTCATCCAAATCCCTGACCTCAATTTCACTGTAAGACATGTCGCCGGTTTTTTAGATAACTAAAGTCTCTGACCGCTGGGGCTTGGGCCTTCACTTACTTCGGATTGTTTTCACTCGCTGTTTTTGAGACTTGACGCTGGGGTCTCATGGCTCTGTAAAGTCTACTAGCATGGTCAATAATCACGATTAGTTCGCAAATATTTTTAACTGTTCAAAAAAGTCCCTTTCGAATCGAGATCAATGGTATTATTGTTTAAAGGATGGGGCGACCCGAAAGTCAGACACTGCGACTTATAAGATCTATTGTACTAAAGCCCCAAGTTATGAAAGATGGAAAGGAAGGGAGATAGAAAGATAGATAAAAAGCCATACCTTGGCCGAAAACCGAAATCGGGTCTCTAGAGGCAAGAGTCTGACACGCTGCCACTAGACCACAGCGGCGATGGTTTGACCTACAGTTTATCGCCGGTTCCGGACGGCGGTGTGGCAATTTGTTATCACTTGGTGGTTTTCCCATTTCCACCCCCCAAGATTTGTACTTGTACACTTCCTTATAATTTTCATTCACTTCATATCGATAAGAACATAAGAAGGTCTTTCTGGGTGAAAGCCTAGCGCACTATCCACTGGTATTTATTTGGCGTGGTTTTGCCTTTCCTTATTTTCCGCTGACACTTTGGAATAGCTCCTTCATTTTAAATAAAGATTGTTCATTGATTATGCGGAGTTAACCTGCATTTCTGCATAGGATATTGAAAAAATATTTGTGGTTGAGCAAAGAAATTGATTAACCCAAGTTTAATTAGTTGAAATTTTGCATGACTTATCTGTAAATAAGTTAATTGATGTTGTACGATTAAATACTACCATTCCACTGTAATAAAATATTATCCCACACTCCCAATGTATTGAGTGAATTAATATTATTTGATTGAAAAAAATTTTATATTTGTATAAATTTAGGAACAATTAATAAATGATATTACTTTAGAAATAGGCAACTTCTTTTATTTTCTCAAACTGCAAATATGCTAGAAAAATAAGTCAAATAAGAGGATAAATTACTGCCTTCATATTAAGTTCCCCTATAGGTTGAATATCCATAGGGATTCAATAGTAATGGTATGTGATAGTGCTGCCCTTGCACGCATTCTACTGCAATCTCAATGAAAGGATATAAGCTTGTTACTTGATTTGCTGCGAAATACGGTTGAACATTGAAGTGTAACTTATAAATGCCTGTTTGAAAATCTTCCAGTGGTAATAATTGCATGACACGACCATCTTCATTTGTGACTGCCTGATTTAGTTGATGCCACGTTGATCTTTCTAAGCGATAAATGGTGATTGGTATATTGACGGCAGCTTTACCAACCGAAGTGTCCAAAACATGTGAGGAAATTGTCCGTATTTCGTCAGCAGGAGGAGTATGTAACTGCTGTGTGTTCTGGAAAATAAAGCATTTTATAAAATAAATTTAACTTTGAACTTCTGGATGTGTGTTTTGTAATAACCTCCTCCTCTATCACTTCGATACAATTTGAAATATCCTCTGGCATTAACACATCGTTGGCAGTTGTAATCTTTGTAAAATATTCCTTGCCGTCTTCTTCTTCTACTTCATATTCTGCTTCTTGTGGTACAGTTTCGTAATGATTCACGACAATTGGCGTAGTTGGATAAAAATCAGTTTCTATATAGGATTCATTTACAACATATGGTGATGAGGATAGAGGTTGAGAATCATCTGATGGAGGGCAAAAAACATCTACAGTCTCATGATAAATTAAAGCATCACCTTCTATAAGTGTTTCTTCTTTAGTAGTGGATGAATGGTTATCTTCTATGCTAGGTTGCACAAGTGAACTATTAATGTTGTCAACGCTTTTCAATTGTTTAATATAGTTATCTTGATGCTTTTTAGTGGAAGCATGCTTCAGTATTGAATACCTGTGTGCATACAGTTTAATTTTGCAAAAACGACAATATGCTTTGGTTGGATCGTCTGGAACAGCTTGTATCCATTCTGGAAATACATATGTATATTTATACGATGTTAGTTTAGGTTTGATCGCAATAGCTAGGATGCAGAGTGGCGATGATAATGCATAAATTTACAATTATTTATTAACTTCACTTTGGAGTTACAAAGTAACAAACTATTCGGAATCATGCAAGAACTTTGTTGTTTTTTATAATTTTAAAGTTTTTTTTTTCCTGTATTGTCTATCGGCATAATTGATCTGGGATTCATGTGTAATTTGTTTTTACACTTAATCATACCTTTAAGTATTGACTTTGTTTCCCATGACTTTTGATATTTACTCATGGTGATAAATTATTTATGAATACGTATTTTCAATCTATTTAATGTAAGTTTTTCTAACTTGCAATTTCTATTACAAAGGATGGAAAAAAGCAAAATACAATAATCAAGGAATCAAAACAAAATATCACAATTTCTACAGTGTTGCATTTTGTGAAATTAAATTAAAAATGTACCAAATGCCGATTGTAAATTCTGCTGTTAAACTCGGAAACTACCCTGCTAGAAACGGCTAACCACTTTGCGCAGGAATTCTAATACACTTACACATTTCAGTTCAGTTTTTGCTTTCACTTGAGGCTTAAAAGAGATCATTATAATCAGTAAAAATTGTACAGCTAAATAGTTGGGATAAGCATTGTACTCGTATATGCAAAAAAGAGATGAAAAGATTACACCCATTTACACTTTCTGATATAACATTTCCCATATAAAGTACTAACGAAAGTAATTGCATGTGTCCGAAGAACCGAACTTATGAATAATCATATACTAGTCGGTAAGGCCACAGTATCTGGGGCTATTTTTTTCCGGATGAAATTTCTTTATGAAAAAACAAATATCAAAAGAGAGCCAAACTACTCGTTAGTGTTTGTTTTGTTATTTGTGAACGCAGATAATTCTGTGGCAATAAGGAATAGCAGTTCGACTCAAAAGTCGATTAAAAACCTGTTGCGTATTTTTCATTATAAAACCCAAAATATTGAAAATTCTTACATAATTATTGGAGTTTAATTAATAAAAAACTATGGAGACTGCTAAATTGCAAAAACTTTCAACATTTTGGGATTTATAATAAAAAATACGCAGCAGATTTTTATTCGACTTTTGAGTTTAGCTGTTATTCCTTATTGCCACAGAAGTCATTAGATAATGCTGAGAGATGCATGAGAGAGATACTTATGTCTTCTCTCTCTCTCTCATTTATTATTTATTCCCGCTTAAGCAATGGTTTTTACAACGATGAATGCAATGCTTTGTTCAATGAGCGAATTTTAAGAAACTTCCAACGCTAATATTTTGGAATTGTCTTAACCGATTTTAAATCTGATAAATTGGCTAACCTAATCGTCAAGCTCTTTAAACTGATATCTAATATGTTAGTGTAGCACTTCTAGATCTTCTGTAATAATGTAGTTACGCTAATAAATGTATAGATAACAACAAACTAAGTCGGCATACTGGGGAAGAAATCTGCCCACGGATGTGCGGACGGCTTTTCTGATTAAAACCAAAGACGGTTTGCTATTGCTTGACGGTCTGTAAACAATCTCATCGTATGTGATGCGTGTATACTCAATCTGTCAAGCATATGCTCAGTTTTTCGTAGTTTTCGGTGAGTAAACATCGTAACAAAATTATTTTGCCAACGGCAAAGATGTTCACACGCTGACGTGATGTTCTCGAAGACCAGTATTATCACTGATTCATTATCGACTGAAACAATACGATTTTGCCGTTCGAAAATTTCAAACAAAAAAACATTTGTTTGATGCAGTTTGCATGAGTTCAAAAATTATGTATTGCATGAAGGATCGTTGTAGAAGAACCAGTACTAAAAAATAGCTAGGTGATACGCACTGAAAATCATAAAAATAGAACTGAAAATGTTCGCAATTCTTTTTCAGGGAAGAATGAACATGTCTTCAGGAACGATTTACTCCAAGAGGTCGAAAGACCTGTCCCAAGAAGTGGGTGACATCATTGTAATATTTCCATAATGAGCGTCTAAGAAAAAAAAATTCTGGCCTACTGGTTAGAACGCTCATGCAACAATCGTCGCAAGTCCGCTGAATTTTGACAACAAACGGTTTGCTTCGGTTTATTGCTAAAAAATTTTAAAACAAGTGTATGCACATCGTGGTTAGGATTCAGGTACGCAAATGCATGAGCTTCGTTGTTGAACGTGGATTTTCTTTGCATTGGTGAGAATTTTTGTTCCACTGAAATGCAGCCCTGTGGAGGGAAACTAAAATTGAACGAAGCTTTCACTCTGCTTTTAGTATTGTTGAACTATTCTGTTTCACTTTGTTTCCGGACGTCTTCGTGAATGGTTGTGGTGAGCTAAAAAATATTAAAATCTAATAAGTGAAGTGTGAGAAAGTGAAAAAATATGGATGCTAAAACCGAAAAGGTGAATGGTGCAACGCCTTTGCCACAAAGAGTTCCAAAAGGGGGTCAAGTTGTTAACAAAAATATAATCAATAAACAAAATTTACCTAAGCCAAGTGATGTATCTGAAGGTGGTCCGGCGGAGAAGAAGCCACGTTTCAACCAAAATGGTCCCATTGCCGGGGGCGGCGGTGGCCCACCTGGTCAACAGAATCAGAATAAAGGAGGTTTTGGTGGCGGCAACAAAGGTGGTTTCGGAGGAAATAACCGAGGCAACAACCGCGGTGGTCAACAGAATCGTGGCAACCAAAACCGGGGAAATTTCCAAAATCAGGTAATTTTTTGTTTTTTTTTAAAGGTTAGAATAGATTTGAACCCCATATAGCGAAAAAAAAAAATGGCGTCTGGTATTTTTAGATATATCCAAATTTATATTTTTATTCCTTTATGATGGTATATAAAAACACAGGCCTTTTTTGTAAACGATATAAATTCTTTAGTTATGTATATTTGAGTTTAATCGAAAATTCTGGAAAATCAATAAAATCGAATACACATAATTGTCTGTATTTAAAGATGGTGGACGTGGGTTTTCGGTTTATGTCGTGATTAATTTGGTACATCGGCAACTTTGGTATCATCGTGTCTTTATTCGGTCTGCGTTGCCAACTACTTGAGATTTTATGTTTTACTTATTTTTCATTGACTGCCGCCATTTTTTTTCCCCCTTTAGCATTCAGCTGATTTCATTTAAGTAAAAACGATTTGGTAAAGATTCATAAAGAATACTTTAGATAAATTTGCCACAAATTTTTCTCACAACCCGTATGTCCCCAAATCATTGCAATAGTGATTTTTATAAGAACTAATTTTGTCATAAATTCTAATAAAAAAAAATGAAGTCTTTGCTATGAAGAAATTATGAATTAAAATGTTCATCACGCTGAATGTAGACAGACCAATTTGTCATAATTTCTGTTACTTAACTTAAAAGAAACATAATTTTCAGCAAAATCAACAAAATCAGCAAAACCAACCGAATCAACAAAATAATAAGCCGCCAGTTGAAATCAAGCCCTTAATGTCTGTAAACCAAGATGTCAAAAAAGAAACAAGTGCCCTACCAGCACAAATCCAACAGCAAGCACCACCACAGCAGCAGCAACAACAAACTCAACCACAAAACATTAATCAGAATCAAAATGCAAATAATCTGAACCAAAATAATATGAATCAGAATCAACAAAATCGTGGCGGTCAAGGCCAAAACATGAATCGTGGTGGAGGTGGTGGTAGTGGAGGCGGCGGAGGTATAGGTGGTGAGAATTATCAAAACCGTGGTGGCCAAGGCATGAATCGTAATGATGGTGGTATGGGTCAAGGTAATAGAGGAGATGGCGGCGGTCGAGGTGGTCCAGGTGGTCGTCCTGGAGGAAATCGCGGAGGCGATCGTGAGATGCAGGATCGTGACCGTAGCCGTGGTGGTGGTCCACGAGGTGGTGGCGGTGGTGGAGGAGGAGGAGGCGGTGGCGGCGGCAATTTTAGGAATGATGATTTTTTTATTGGTCAACGTTTGCGTGCAATTAGCGGACCAACACATGAATTACCACAAATTGAAACCAGCGAAGAGACTAAATTCTCCGGTCGTAACCGCCTGTACGTGGGTAATCTAACAAACGATATAAATGAAGAAGAACTACGTGAAATGTTTAAACCTTACGGCGAAATTGGTGAAGTATTCTGTAATGCAGAGAAAAATTTCACCTTTCTTAAATTGGACTATCATGCCAATGCTGAGAAGGCAAAACGTGAATTAGATGGTATGAACCGCAAAGGACGTCAACTGCGTATCCGTTTTGCACCCAATGCCACCATTCTTCGCGTAAGTAATCTCACACCGTTCGTATCCAACGAGCTTCTCTACAAGTCGTTTGAAGTATTTGGTCCAGTTGAACGGGCCAGCATAATTGTTGATGATCGTGGTAAACATACCGGTGAAGGTATTGTCGAGTTCTCAAAGAAATCATCAGCCAATGCGTGCATTCGTTTCTGCAACGAGAAATGCTACTTTTTGACAGCTTCATTGCGCCCATGCGTTGTCGAGACCTTTGAGTCTAATGATGATCCTGACGGTTTGCCCGATAAGTCGTTAAATAAGAAATCACCAGAGTTCAATCATGAACGTAGTGTTGGTCCACGTTTTGCTGAAAATGGTTCATTCGAACATGAATATGGCTCCAGATGGAAACAGTTGCATGAATTATACAAGTCTAAGCAGGACGCATTAAAACGAGAACTTAAAATGGAAGAAGAGAAGCTTGAAGCTCAAATGGAGTATGCACGCTATGAGCATGAGACCGAACTTTTGAGACAAGGTATAGAATCAGTTGCAAAATTATAAAATTAAAGTGCTTTAATCGAATAATTTTCTTTCGTAATTTGTAGAACTACGTAAGCGTGAATCCGATAATGAGCGCAAGAAGATGGAATGGGAAATGCGTGAGAAACAAGCTGAAGAAATGCGTAAACGTGACGAGGAGAATATGCGCCGTCAGCAAACTGAAATGACAACACGCATGATGCGCCAAGAAGAGGAAATGCGTCGTCGTCAGCAAGAAAATACGCTATTCATGCAAGCACAGCAATTGAACTCTTTGCTCGATCAGCAAGAGGGTGGATTCGGTGGTAATGGAAATAACAATGGTGGTGTTGGTGGAGGTGGTAACTTCAACGACAATTTCGGTGGTGCCAATTCACCATTTGAATTTCGAGGTAAATATAAACATTTTACAGAATGTGGGAACTAACATACTAAAAGGTACGATGTCTTCTTTTATAGGAAATAGTGGAAGTGGTGGCGGCGGCGGTAATAGCGGGCCAAGCAACCCACAGGTACGTTCATTTTTTAATATATTCAATCATCTGAAGAAATATTGAGGATCAGAGTTAAACTATCAATTTAAATTATGATGATGAACGTTTCTGTTCCTCTTGAAAGAAAACTAAGCGAAGTGTCGATACTACTATGTAGTTTTATTTATGATTCAAAGATATTCATTGAAATTTTATCCATATTGTGTTCAAAATATTTTATACTTATTATTGTATTTTCAAACACAAAAGTGCTCTTTAATCACATGGAGAAAATTATTTTATATTAAAACAAATGCTTCACAAATCTTTTCGAGTTATATAATTCACATACTATCTAGATACATCTTGAATGATGTTAATTTTTCTGAAATTGTAGTAAATTTTGCAAAACGTTTAGTAGTATATAGTCAATGTTAAGAATTCAATGCAGTCAAATGAAACAAAATACTGTGCAAATATTTCTTCTACTCTTAGAGAAACGTTTTTCGTAAACATCATAACATTCTGGCCAAATGTTATTGATATTTTGTTTTTTTTTTTTTAAGTATGAAGTCAATTTGACTAAATACTGTTGAAGAAAAAGACATGATTAGAAAACGTTGTTCTCTTGAGCTAGTAAGACAAGTTGAAAATACAATTTTGAATATATTGCTTATGATGGTTAGGTTTTATTACTGTGAAAAGTCGAAATGTAGAAGTAATTTAAACGTTCAATGGCGCACTTACTTTGTGCTAAAGTTGAAACATAGGCAACTAGTAATAAATTATGATTTTAAATTTAAGTAGGCTGTGTATTATAAAATTCTCAAACTGGAAATGTGTTATATACGTGCGAAATTTAATATTTGAAAATATTTGATTCTTCGAAGAAGGAAATTTTTTATCACTGTCATTTAGTAATGTATAAAGATACGCATCAGTTGCATACATTTATTCATACTTTGAAATTCTTTTTCTTTTGAAATTGTTGAGTAAATAATATGTAATTTGTTCGACAATTACTCAATTGTGTATGAATTTATGCAGGTTTGGTGAAAATTCTCTAATTAAATTAGCTTACGGTATGAAATTGTATCCATTTATCAAACTTATCTCGAGGAAATATAAACAAAATATTTTATTTTGACAATATCATGCAATAAACTTTTAGTATCTTATTCATGTATGATACATGGGGAAATTCTTATAATTTGTGACATAATTCTTGACTTGTTCTAGCATATTATATTGATTTCTGTTAGGAGCAGATGTCATTCATTACATTATTTGGTAAAAATTAAGGCAAACTGCTTTTGCAAACTTAAAAAAACTGAAATTGGAGGTGCTATGAAGGATCTAATAAGAAATCTGTAGCGATCAAAATGTCTTAATAGCTTGAAAATTATTTTTAAATACTTGTAAGCGGTAAATTATGAATCATCGAATTGATATGGATTAGAAAATTTGCTGTGATGAAAATATAACATTTTTCATGACTCAAACAATGAGGAAACGTACAACAATGGATTATGAAATGTTTTGGGCTTAAAGGGTAAAATATATATATACTTTATTGCAAAGAGGAACCTTATATTGAATTTATTGTTGATTATGCTGAACTATTGAACCTAAATCTTCGAGTTTGTGAATTGCCCTGAAAAATTTCTACTTTTAGTGCTCTTTTATGTGAGCTTATCTTTATAAAAGCTAGTGAAACAAACTCCTCAAATATATCTCGTTATCTCTCACTCATTTGATGCCATGATTAAATCTCTTATTTCGCTCATGCAGTGATTGCAGAATTATAACAGGTGGTAGGAGCATTACAGCAAGTCTTATTGTTATAGAATACAATAACAAATGTATGGAGAACAAACAAAACGAAAACAAAGATTTTTATCAGTTCTGAGTATTCAGAGAGAAATTAGCTATTGAATTGTATCGCCAGTACAAAATAAGTAGCACAGTTATCCAAAATCAGTTTGTAATTGCAAAAACTTCTTTAGCCGAATTCCTCCACAATATAACATATCAAAATAGTCCTTAATAAGGTAAATTTAACTTTTGGCTGTGATCTATAAACTGGTTTCTTAGATAGGTCTTGTGAATTCGGGTGAAAGATAAATATCAAACGAGTGAAAACTGATTATTAACTCTCTGAGGCACACAATTTTAAAGAAAATAAAAACCTTAACATGGTGAAACAATTTCATCATGCGGCATCCCAAAATGGAGAAAAAACCTAATCAATGATTTTTCACAACCTATGGTATTGACCACGAAGAAAGAAGAAGAATGAATTGCTGGTAACTTCACCTGGTATAAATTCACCTTGAACCTTAAGTTACACAGAAACTTCAAATAAAATAATAAACAATGAATAACTTCAACTTTCCGTGGTGGGTTAAAATATATCCCAGTTTTTAACCCACATATCCCTAAACAGAGAAATGAGATTAATTCATTGGAATCTTTTAACGAAAAGAGCGAAAAGTGAATCGTTCTCTTAAACTGAATAATATTGAGGGGGAGAGTATAATAATTTTATCAAGTTTTTTTTTTTTTTTAACTCGGATTTGAATACAACTAATAAAAAAAGTTAATTTTGTTGGAGTAAAATATAACGTCTGTTACTTTTATAAACGGGCTTTGGTGTTTTATGGTTTTGAAACTTTTATGGTTTTATTCTCTAATAGTACTAGAAAGTGTGGGTAAAAAGTTACCTTTGATAACTTTACTGTGTGGGGAACTCTATTAAAAATATGTATGCTGTGTTGATTAAGACTAGCTAGCCATGCAAAACCGCATAAATGTTGATTAATCTTGAAATAAAATTATAAGGGCATTCACAAGTATAAGTTCGGCCAGAGATTTCATTGAACTCTGATCATTCGGGCAAGTAGACGAAAATAAGCGAATATTGCTGCGGCTTTTTTTGTTTTTGTCAAATTTAACGATGTTTTGTATGTGGCTCGCATAAACTATGAGGATTTCATCAATTAACTTATTACCAATTTATACATTTTTAAAATAAGAGGGATTCCTTGACATAAAAAGGAATTATGCTTAACATGTTAATCCTAGATGATTTTAAAATATAAAGTTTTGAAAATACGATTGTATTGAATGAAACATATTTTCTGAGACTTTTGGTGTCTACAAGGACTATTTCCAAAAATTTAGTTATGCGAACTTTGTGTACTTATTACTCTTGATTGCATTCAAGTCTTCATAGGATGTGTTTGAATTGTATTATTTTTAGTAGGTATACACCATTGGTGTATGAGAATTTTGAATATTTTTTGTATTCGATTCTGCATTGTGTGCAACAACTTTTTGGTCCTACTATGATCGATTCATCCATATTCGTGTAATTTTGTTCTGGTAATTTCCTTTTCGAATTGAGTTGAATTTTTCGAGTATTGCGGTATTAATACATTTCCTGTAAAACTTTTCTTCTGTGTGTGTCATGGTAAAATATTACGTATATTACATACTTTGATGTTATTTTTAATTTTTTTTTTTTAATATACTCTATTTTTATAATCTAATTGTCGAAAATGAAA
This sequence comes from Toxonevra muliebris, assembly GCA_963691655.1. Taxonomy (NCBI): domain Eukaryota; kingdom Metazoa; phylum Arthropoda; class Insecta; order Diptera; family Pallopteridae; genus Toxonevra; species Toxonevra muliebris. The sequence goes on along the minus strand of OY829326.1, from coordinate 117,800,105 downwards.
TTTCTTACATTCACTTGTGATAGGAAACGTTTTCGTTTGAATTTGGTGGTGTTCAAAACCAAGGTGGTCAAGGAAATCAACGTGGTGGAAACAATGCCGGAAACAATAATAATAATCCATGGGAACGAAGAAGACGTTTCTGAGATTTAACACCACCACCACAATCATCTCCATTTAATTGCGGATAAAAAATGTTGTCTCTAATGATGCATACATTGAAACAACCAAACAAAACTATCATCCACAAATATCTATTCAAAATCAATCATAATTTTGCTTGCAGCATTATGCAGCAAATTATGATAAAACAAACAATTCTTCGTATTGAGAGAAATTAAAATACATTAAAGTTTTTAGCAGTAGCGTTAAAGAAAAAGGAACATAGCAAGACACTCTGTGTGTGGGTTAAGACCGATGGATTGCTTTAGAATTAGCTTAGTACTTATAGTTATAATGATTTACATGATTTACTTACTAAAATCTTTAAACATGCAAGCATATGTGAATGAAATATGAAACACGTACAAGCTTATTATGCTATGATGATGAAAAAGCACGTACTAGTTATTTTACAAGTTTCTTACGATTACTTTGATCAATATAGAGCGAATATTAATCATCTAAAATAAGGACAAACCAGAGCAGCAGATATCGTTCTATCTGCTTCACTCTCACTCTCGCATGCAACCTCTCTTTGTGTGTGTTTGTTTTTGCTGATGCTTCATTTTTTTAACTTATTGATAAAAAGCACAACAACTATCGCAAAATGATGACGTATATAACAAATACACATTTACATATAGTTAAATAAAACAAAAACAAAAAAGAACATTTTAAAAGAATTTTATCATTAAATTTTATCTCGTATCAAAAAAGAGTTTCAAAATCATCGTATATCATTCATTTATAAAAATGATGATATATTTGAAATACTATAAATATTCTAAACTTCTTAATTATTACAAACTCATGTAAGGAACATTTTCTCTTATTCCATTAGTAATAAAAAACATTCATCAAAAAGATTTACTTTTAAATACATTTATGGTTAAAATTAATTCATGAATTGTGTATGTTCTTCCTTGTAAGAACAGCGATTTAATTTTTTGTAAAACTATTATTTAACACTACTATATATATATCTTAACTTACATATAACTTTTAAATACATAATATATGTTTTACTCAGTATGAGTAATAATCAATAAAAATAATTAGTATGTTTTAATTGATTATTAGAGTTGAATAGAAGGAAATGTAGTATATAATACTGAAAATTATGGGTTCAAAGGGTGAGGGAGGGGGGTGGTATATATTAATTTTTGATTTATGTGCGTTCATGTGTATCGATTTCCAGCAATTTAACTTTAGAACTAGTTCTAATACTGCAGTTTCAATAAAATTCATTGTTATTGGTTAATGTTTCAGAGAAACTTTATTCTGTACATTTGATTAAAAGTTTGTCTTTAATTTTTCAAAATGAATTTGTGAAGTGGTACAAAATATGTACATTTAAACTTCTGTGTGTGTTTCTTATTTGTTTCTTGAATGGCAAAAAGTACTTGTGAGCTTCTCATAAGTATGCAAAACACAACACAATTTCGTTCGTCACTTTTCAAACCACCTGCCATCAACAACAAACAACAGATAGTAATAATTGCGCTCATAAGACAAAAACGTAGATAATGCGGTCAGGAAAAAGAGCGGGAGAAATAAAGAGTTTTGATTGAATCTACGAAGTTTGACATTTTAGTGTTAACTGTATCTCTCTATTACAAACGAAGCTTTCTTTCATCTACTTTACATTAAAAACGACAACAAATTTTACTAATCGGTTGTTTTGCTTTGCTTAGAATACAGAAATAATCTATCTGAAGTTCAACATATACACACACATTTAAATAATATTCTTAAAATACAATTGTGTATGTATGACAGCACTAGACATTCAAGGACAGGGAGATGAACAATTATTTACTTAAAATATTGAGATTAAATTAAATTACTGATAGAATTTATTCTCAAATGCTAATAGAAACGGGTAACTGATCAATTTTTTTTCGTAAATTTTGCATTGAATTGGCATTGCTTTTTCATTCACCACAATAATTTTCTGGGAATGTACACGTATATTGCTTACTACTATATTTGAGTCTTGCCTCAATCACCTATGACAGCCTAAGCCGAAGATGGCCTGCTCAATTAATTTCTATGATAAGTGAAGTCAGGTGAAGAGGAAGAAAAAAATTATGAAAGGAATTTTTGAATGTTGTATTTAGTTTTATGTTTGTCACTATTTAAATTCTTGTCTTAGGGTGGTCATTATATTTCTTATCAACCTATATTTAATTTTTTCCTCATTTTCAGCAAACTGGAAATATTGATTATGATACTTTACAAAATACTTTACAAATAATTAAAATGTTCAGCGGAACTTCTCATTAAGAAATGAAAACAAGAACGTAAACATCTGGAAGATTACAGTGTTATGTAATAATAAATGGACTTTTAATTGATTTTTAAGACAAAATCAAGAACGACATTCGTTGTAGGATTGAAACTATTAAAACTATTTAATGTATTACAATAGTTACGTTTTTTTTTTTTTTTCCTTTTCTTTTCCTTTTATGTTTTCAACACTTATTTATGATATATTAAAATTAAAATCACAAATGATATGATACCATAATTGATTGTAAAACACTGCAGAAAGTGTAATTTTTTAAAAGCAAATATAATACGTTGGAAAACTTTCCTTATAATAGATTTGTTTTTAATACATGGGAGAGAGAATAATCGTTGTTGAAGGGAGAAGGACAATATTCGATATCTTCTTTTGGATTAGTTCTTGATTAATTTAGTTTAGACTCAGTGGCTGTGTTTGATAACTTAGTTGTTTTATTTTTTGCATTTTCTTTTGGCGAAAATTTCGAATTGGTTTTATTATTTAAGGCTGTATAGGTATATATAGTAGAAAAACGCAATACTTATTGAAATGCATGAATGTGTTGCTGAAGTAAAATTTGTTAATGTGAATGACATTGGGTTTTGATATTTTCTTCTAGGTAATATACTCTTTCAAGCATTTTTTGTTTTTTTCTTATCATTGTTGAGATAAACGAAAATCTATACATTTATTAATGTAACTACATTTTTATTCCAGAAGATCCAGTAGTGCCATAAAAATTATCAGATTTAAAATCGGTTTAGTCAATTCCAAAATATTAGCGTCGGAAGTTCTTTAAATTTCAGTCATTGAACAAAGCATTACATTCATCGTTGTAAAAATCATTGCTTAAGCGGGAGTAAATAACAAATGAGAGAGAGAGAGAATACATGAGTAACGGCATTTCTCAGAATTATCTAACGAATTATCTGCATACACAAAAAATAAAACAAATACCAACGAGTAGTTTGGTTCTCTTTTGATATTTGTTTTTTCATAGAGATTTCTTGAGCAAAAAAAAAAAAAAATAGTCCCAGTTACTGGGGCCTTACCGACTAGTAGATTTTAATTGGAAATGGCTTAGAACTTGTGGTGTTGTACATAATATATATATATATATTAACGTCGTTGCAAGGAATTTCAACTAAATGTACAAAATATGATGATTTAAATTCATCTTGGAATTGCTTTGGATCTTTTTTTAAGAAAGATATTTTATAAATTTCATAATATTCACTCATAGAATTTTGTTTATCACAAAAATTACATGTCAAAAATTTTGCTGTTGTAATGAAAGTTTTGGGTAAACGCCCATCAAAAGCATGAAGTCACAAATCATAAAACTACTTCGTTTTTTATCAATATTTTTTTTTTATTGCATTCAGGCTTGCAATAAACGAGATAAATATTCTGCGGTACATAAGCGAATGAGTAGTTTATGCCAAGTACGGCTGTGTAAACATCGATAGTATTAACTTTTTATTAAATTGTTTTTTGCGTTTTCCACCTTTTTACCTTGTGACAAAACGAGTAGCGTTGAAATGCATATGAAACAAAAACAACACAAATCAATCGTATGCTTGGTTTTCATTATGTCATATCCCGTGTCAATGAGAGAGAAAGAGAGAATTTCCTATAAAGAATTGCCAACGTTGGCAAATTTGATTAAATTTGACATTAGTATATTATGTTTTTCATACAAAATTTCAATCAAACTCGTTTTGTCCAGCTAAAACCTTTTTACTGGACGACGGCTATTATTTCGTTTCTTAGTTTGACTGATTGTGTGAATTCCAAAATATACAAAAATTGTATAAAAATAACTTGTTGAAAAATCATGCACATTTCTTTACTCAAATTAATTATAATAATCGATTATTTTTCTTACTCGATCAGTTATCTGATTAAATAATTAAAATTGAAAAATCCAGTTTCCTGTAAGCGATCACTCAAGCTTTTTGCTGTTGATCAATTTTCAGATTAATTAGAATCCTTATTACTTGAATTGTCAAGTTTTTTGTTCAATATAAGGCCTGAAAATTTTTGAAACTTACACAACTTTGGGATTTTTTTTTGTTACAAACATTTTATGGTTTGATTAAAACTCAGTACCATCACTCAGATACAAATGAACTCTCAAGTTCTAAGTTAGTATGTTGAAAAGATGATCTGTAATTAATTAATAACACAGTTCTACGAGGTGTTAGATTATTGAAAATAAGCAATGCTGACATTGGTGCATTTGTGCCCAGAATCAAATTCGGATGCAGAATATTTCTATCACATTGGAGTTTCAAAAGTATCTTGTTATACTATTTTTGCTAGAAATTGGTAGTTTTTTATTCTATATATAAAAACTACTTTTCAAGATCTACTACTGGTTTCATAAATTATTATATAACTCACTGTTTAAATATTTTTCAGTTTTTCTCGATCTGATCATTTTTCACTCTGAGATATGGCAAATTGAATTTCAAAACTCCTCTCTAGGTAAGAATTTTTAAAAATTCTTATGATTTTAAGGATCGGTTATAAAACTATCTTCAGCTCACAAATACAAATAGGAACCACTGCTTCTTTCAATCATCTTCAAAACAGTTTTATTTCGCAAGTCTGTGTAACTACATATATATATATAATTAAATGTTGTGAGCGTGTGGTTATCGTTATGGAGTGAATTTTTCTGTAGATTTGTTGGTGCTATGTGTACAATTTTTTACCCATGTACTATTTATTTTCAATACTGTTGTTGAGAGTGGGGGGAAACAAAGAATTACAAAAATGTTTGATTTTTCAAGATACAGCCTTAAATTACAATTAATAAAGAATGTTAGTAATGGACAGTGGATAGATGAAACTACGTTGGGGAACCATAACTTGACTATAGGAATTTACATAAAACATTTGCTATTAAAATTAGTGTAATATAGATTTATGAATAAGATCTAATTGGAAACAGACACCGGCGACATAGTGATTTATTGTATTGTATTGTAAATAAAAAATGATCATTGTATAAAAAACAATCTTAATGATTGATGTATGGACTTGCACGCGCTACTTTGCTGTAAAATGGTATATAAATTAGCTAATGGTCAACACATGGACACATTCGAAAAGGAATTTATTGCATTAAAAACACAAATATTTTGGATACTCTCATTTTATCAAATCTGGATGAAATTCATTTTGCTCTGTAACATTGAGAGAGGGAGAGTGTAGTCTGCTCTCTTTGGTTTTTCGGATGTTTTTCTTATTCTAAAAAAGGTGTAAAAAAAGAAGAATAAGAAGCTTCTCCTTCTCTACCATTTACAAAAAAGCTGAGGGAAATATTTTCTCTATAAAACCAGCAAACATCTACGATTTCAACAATTGATTACAAAATGCACATTTATTTGATTGATCTGATCTTGACTGATCACACCTTTGAGGTAAGAAGAACTACGAATATGTTTTTTTTTTTTGTCTAAAGTGTTGTGTGTGTGCATTATCAAAAAGAAAAATTATAAATGAAAGCAGCTGCAATTTATTTGAAAATATTAACTATTTAACATTGATTATTAATGTGTGTATGTCAGTGTTGGTTTCTATTTTCAACTATGAATGGAGCTAGTGAATTTTTATTTTATTTTTTTTTTTTTTTGGTATTGTTCAACATGCACTTTAGTATATATATTATTTTAAATTGAAAATTTATACTCTGTAATCTTGTGGGCTATGGAAAATATTACTATATGATACTACATAAATGATATATAAAAAATTAAAAGGAAATAATAATTATCTTGCTTGGTAACCAATAATTCTTCAATATAAATTCTCACTACTCAGATATGCCAATATGATCATTCTAATGTTTGGGAAATGGGAATTTTTATGTATTTATGAAACAAACATCAATATTTAACGCAGTGAAATTATGTATGCAATACTTTGGAATCAAAAGATTTTTTAGTATTGTTCAATTAGGGCAGATATTATTATGCTACGAATAAATAATCCATGGTCAATGCCAATCGTCATGAACTTCATTGAGATAGTGGTGAAAAATGTCAGGTCAACCAATGACAGCTTCTTCCAAAGGAACAACGTTTGATTTTGCTCTGATTCTGCTTTTATCAGATGGTACCGAAATTAGAATCATTTGAACTAAATTAATTTGCTCAACGTAACATAACCACTTAAAATATTGAATGTTTATGCATTTGATTGTTTCTGTTTCTTTGTAGACTTCTTGGTATATTTGAATACGGTAGAAATACCGTAAGCAAAGCTATAAAAAGTCTATCTACTTAAGGAAGAAACTTTATAGTCCATACATTAAGCTTTTTTATTTTATGTTTATCGAAAAAGAGCTTAATGTGAAATGAGCTAATAACTATTATGCTCGCATATTGAGAGGATTTTTACTCTCACTCAGTGAAGATCAGCTGACGTGATTAATCAATTGAAAGTAAGCTTTTACACATACCGATTTGTGGCCGATTTTTCTCTCTGATTTTTACATATTCTCTTTTGTTCCCTCGTCGAGAGCTTTTATACACAACGATTTCGGCCGACCGATTTCTTATTTCTATTGTTTCTTTGTTATACATTTTACATGAGTGGAACAGAGATGAAAAGCTTGTAAAAGCCAAACGCCAAAAACCGTTGGTACAGCCGACTTTGATTCGTTCATTTTCGTCTCCCCTCCTTGAGAGACGAAAGTTTGTTAGTGTAAAAGCTGACCAAGCATATCACGGAAGTTTTCGCTCTGCTCATGTTTGTGACAACCGTTTTGAAACGCACCAAAACAAACTTCAAACAGAGAAAGTACCAAAAATAAATATTCTACTTCATTTCTATTATTTGTTCCTTTTATACCTTCGATTCAGCTTTTTTTGAAAGTTAAAAATTAATGCTCTCTCACTCTTCTGTATGCAAAAGTAAAAGTTACGATCTGACCTGACCAAATGGTAAATTTGTCCGTAGTGTAATTTATAGCCTTTAACTGCAAATTTTTATAATTACGAAAATTCTAATTGCAAATAAATTGCTGCATAACACTCATCAATGTTTCTCTGCTATGGCAAAATGTCAACGTAATAATTATGTAAATTTAGGCGTTTGAAGATGATGATGCTTTTCTATATATGATAAAGCATAGATGCTATGCTGCTGCTGCTTATGAATGAACTACTACTATCAATACTGTATATATTTATTTACAGAGGAAGTACAAATTATATTTATTACTGACTTCAAGCTGTTGATAATGTAATTTTCAGGGAAATCGTTTGGTAGAAAAAATCTTCATTCATTATTTGCGAAAATGTTATATTTTTTTTTTTTCGTAGGGAAAATACATTTCTACACATTGTATTTGAACTACTAATTAATAGGGATACAAACAGATATTAATATGTCTTGTAAACTTTATTATCTCACATTTTTATCTAAAAACGAATTACATTCTTATTATATGATACTTTTTATTATGCTATACAAAACTGTTGTGTTCTTTGAAACTCTGGAATAAGATATTTCTAACTAAACTCGAAAAATCTAAACGTTGAATTTCCTTATATGGTAATATCAACTTGAAACTATCAAGAAACAAAACAAAATTTTATCGTGGGGAAGAGAATGGCATATCTGAGACTTCTGGTATTTTCAAATAAAATTTCCCTAAAACTAAAAATGAAGTAAACAAATTACAAAAAAAAAATTCAAACTAAAATTGAAAAAAGTTTTTTAAACAAACTGTGAAGTGCATTTTAAGGTTTCTCAATCATTTATTCACAGAAAATATCAAGTTTATTCAAAATTTTTACATCAAAGTTAAAATGGAATTTAAAAAAAAAAAGGAGGCTTGAACTCCTCGGGATCTCCAAATTACAAGATTTTCAATTTTTCTTTTCAACAAATGAAATTCGAAATATTTGCACAATCTATTTCTATTTAATTAATAGAATAAAATTATTTTTGTTTTAATTCTGTATTATAAAAAATATACTCCGAAATATTCCATTTAAAATTACATTTGTTATGATTAAATTTTTTTTATTTTTTTTTTTTATTCTTTCTATTATTTTTACTATTGAAGATGCGAAGTAGAAAATATTTCATTTTTTAATTATACAACTATTTTCCCTTGTATTCGTTTAAATACCACATGGTTTTATTGTGAATTATGATTGAGAAACACATATTTTATCTTTGATTAAAACTCACAAAACAGAAATACTGCAACAAAAATTTAAATTAATAACACGGTTTTCAAATATATTTTCTAGCAGTGGCCAAACATTGTCAGCATTGGATAATTCTGTCATCGAAATATTGGATGGAACTTTATGTTTAAAGGTGAGTTTAAAATTAATGGAAAAATTCATAAAATGAAAATGAGAGTATATAAATCCTCCATCAGTATTTCGAATTTTGAAAAGATTTTTTAAAAGGAAACTCACTCCTTACTGCTAAAATTGAAAAAAAAAGTTTTTAGACAAAAAAAAAAAAGAAGATAATTTTAGCCTAAGCTTCAAAGTTTACATCTGCAAGAAAATTGCCGTAATTTCTTTCAGGAGGTCTTTTTGAGAGTTAATTGCTGTTAATTGAAAGAGAAACCGATTTTCTTTTACATTACGATTTTACTCAAAAAGAGTTTATCTTAGAGCAACTTCCAGCAATTTTATGGCAAATGCCAACTCCGCCTAAGTTGCACCACGTGTTTCAGTCAGATCCATATAAAACAAAGACAACATAATATAAAGATGAGCCAATCAGTGTATTCAAAAAGTATGAAAAATTTTTCTGATCGACATGAAAGCTTTTGTGCTTTCAATGAGAGAAAGCTCTCATACATATCCCCTTTTTTCCAAGAGTGATAGAATTACAAGATTACGCCACGCGCTATTCAGCTCTCACAAAATTGAGCGAAAGCTTTTGTGTCTGTGACGTCGATTGTCAATTTTTTTTTTTTTTTTGCATTTACATATAAACAGTGCATTATGAGGCCGCTGAAAAATTGAGTTGGCCAAAATTAAAAAAAATCGAATCTCAGTTTGAATCTAAAAGTAAATGTCTTACTCTTCATTGAACCCTCATTAAATTTCACACTAAGGATATCCTAATTATGCACAGTATCTGGTTGTGCGAGCGTCGAAAATTTTCAAAATATGTATTTGAATATTGACGCTTTTTCTTTCTTATTTTAGTTTCAAATGATAGCCTTTATTTATATTGACTAAATATTTGTGTGTTGTCTAACAAATATTATATTTATTTTTAGATTGCTGAGCATGGAAATAAGGAAATAAAAGCATGGATGCCTCCAACTGGAAAACTTCAAATCAGGTACAAAAAGAATAAAAATTATAAATCTCTTAAACTTTGTTTAACTATTTTCTATGATTATACCAACGGATCTAATTACTGAAATCCTTACCTAATAAATTTCCTGTTGATTTGCGATTGAATGAGAAATTTTTTAATAGTTTAACTTTTTAATTATATATTTTTTTTTAAATCAACATATTTATTCAAAATAAACTTTTTTTTACAGATGTCACAAATATGTAACAATGCAGACTTGTGTATTAAAATACCACAAATATATAACAATGCAGACGTGTGAATGAAGAAAAACGCAGGTAATTAGCAATACCAATTAAGAGCACAAAGTACTTAATAAGCTCTCTGCCTAATTCGATCAGTAATAAAATTGTCAGTAGTTCAACATTATTACTGATTGTGTTGGTGGGTGGAGATGTATTAAATTTCATGTGGCAATTTTCAATGATTATACCAACGGATCTAATTACTGAAATCCTTACCTTATAAACTTCGTGTTGATATCTACATTTTTAAATGAGAATTTTGTTCATATTTATTCGATTTTTACATTTAAAAGGAAAATAAAGTTGATTAATAACTAATTTTTTTTTTTACAGATACCTACCATAAATAAAATGTGTGCTTTCTCGCGTAGAGCTTCAGTATTATCCTATTATTCCAAAGGTAAGAAACGAATTTAAAAAATATATTTGTACTTTATATCTATTATGAAATAAAAGTTTGCTGTAAATAACTCGAAGGGAAAAAGACAAATTAATTTGTGTATTTGCAATCCTATTTTGAAGACTCTCTAACAATGGAACAAGATTTGATTCCTTAACCTAGAGATGTGCACTTCAGGTGCAGCTTCATTCATGCTCATTAGGTAGGCAGTAAAGTTTTAGGGGAGGGATACAAATTGAAAAACAGTGCAGACAAATAACAAAAAAAAAAAAAAAATGTATTTGTGGAAAGCCAGTACACAGTCGAAAACAAAAAACACTGAGAAGGCCTTAGGTGAAGTTTACATTTGCAAGAAAATTGCTGTAATCCCTTTCAGAATCCCCTTTTGAAAATAAATTACTTTGCGCAAGAAACCGCAAGTTTCTTCTTTTTTTTACATCAGCAGAAGAAATAATAAACGCTCGTATTGTAGTGTAAACAAGAGCACTGGTGTCTTCTGAGGTTGTATTCGCTATCTGACACATAAGAAGTTGGTTGAACTTGTTTCATAACACTAGCTCTTTCCCTTCTCAATAGTAAATGTTTGACGTAGCGTCTCGCAGCGTTGCCAACTGATTCGTTTCGAGTCTATGATGCGTGCGTATAAAGAAGCCCAATCGTAAATTGAATTGATGCTCGGCCACAAACTGCATAGACTGAATTGAAAGACTAACTCAACTGTCAAAATATTATTTTTTGTAATACAGTTGTAATGTTTTTTTTTTGTTTCGTTGCATTTTTATTTAGAAATTTTATTTATTGAGTGAAAAAGCGTAATAGAATATTTAATTTGTATATGTATCTACTACGCTACTTCCTCCTGGTATCTAAGAAATTCTAAATAGTCAAAATACCACAGTGGGCACTTAAATATCTTAATTTCTAGTACCAAACTTCATGGAATCTGACATCTTTTTTAGTTCGTGTCTTTTGTATGTTTGTTATTTTACTTTTGAAAGTTTTTAAATTAGCGCCGAGCTCAATCGTTTTGTATTTTTCTAGTAGCATGTCCCACGCTATCTTTTTGTTTTTTTTTTTTCAATTTCATTTCCCATTGCGCAAGATTTTCTTCCAATAATTGGAACATTACTTTCAAAATTTCCGTATTTGTATTGAAAGTAATTTTCTTTTACGCACACCACACATGATTCAACAAAGAAAGGGCGAAATAAAATAATTTTCATTTCATTTAACAGCTAATCAAATGATCCAGCCTTAGACAGTTCAATCAAGTTAAAAGACTTGCCAATCAACTTACAAAAATCTAAATCTTTTGATTTTTCTTCAACCAACTCGACAACCGTCAAATAAATCAATTGACAACTCCACACACTTTGTTATGTTGAGAACAACCAACTGAATTGACGATTGGATTGAATCGTGTATGATGTGCATAAGTCATTACCGAAACCGTAAGGCAACGTACAGTTATATATTCAATAGATTTCTACGTTGTTTGCATAACCAATACTTAATATCCCTATGGTCCTGCCAGAACAGGTACATTTCTACTTTGAATCAAAGCAAGAGTTTAGTCATGGAAAAATAATGCAAATCTTAATCATTTACTGAAAGAGAATCAAATCATAAAAATGTTCATAGAAAGAAAGAAAGAAAAAATTGAAATAATTATAATCCCAATAATTCCTATAAAGAAAAGGTATTTTCTCTCAAATCCATGAAATCAATCACGAAAAAGCATGTTACAATTTATTTTTTATAATTTGATTCTTCTGAGAGTCCTTTAGAGTTTAGCTAATTTTGTTTCCTTACACTTACCATGATGATATAAATTACCGTATGAGTTTAAACTATGACTATAACTAAACGGCTGCGCTAATTGCGTTCTGATTTATTTAAATTTATTAAATTAAAAATATTTAGATAATGTGCAATTAACTAAAATCTGTTTATTTTTGCTTTCAGGTTGTCGAACAGAACAATTAAATTTGTTTTGTGTCTTCATCATCTGCTGAAATAAAAGGTAAATATCTTATATTTTAATTTATTATTTTAATGATGCAACTATTCTTTTTTTTTTTAATAGTGTTAGCTATTATCATAAAAGTAGTAATTAAATGTGCTGTTAAAATATTAATTGTAATTATTGCATCATTAGCCAATTCTTTTTGTAGAATATTTTCAAATTGATAATGTCAATATTCATATACTTTACCATGATGATATAAATTACCGGATGAGCTTAAAAACTATGACTATAACTTAACGGCTGCGCTAATTGCGTTCTGAATTATATGAATATTTTTATTTAAAAAAAAAAATCTTTTTATGTTCTTTTTTGATATCAATTATTTATCTTCTCTTTACAGTGCTACAAACACTTTAATTTGAAGATGTGTATGTATCTACTTTTCAAAATAATTTGGTTCCTGCAAAAGAGGTAATTATTTTTGTAAATCGTATACTTGTATTTTAAAAAAAAAATTTAATTAACATTTATTGTAATATTTAATACTTTACATGATGATATTAATTGGTCCGTGTTTATGAATTTATTTTGATTTATCTACTTCCAATTACTGATTTGTTTCTTTATAATTTCTGTATGTATTATAAACGATTAATTAAAATTGTTGGCTATAATTTGAGTATTTGTTATTCTTTTATTTTTAGAGCTTTTCAATAATTCAATCAACCAAAGATGTCTGCTATGTGGATACATGAATGAAGGTAATTTATTTATTATTTTATATTCACCACATTTTTTACACAACTCATCCCATTGTACGCACTTTAATGATGATATTAATTGGTCCGTGTTTATGAATTTATATTGATTTAACCATTTCCAATTACTGATTTTTATTTTTTTTTTTTGTGAAATGCCATTATTTATATACAGTTTTATTAATAATTTTTATTATTTTGCTTATTTTCAGAGACAGAATGCAGCTTTTTACACTATGGTGGATAAATGCCAATCAAACATTAAGAGAAAAGAAATTAGAAGAGAGTACATACAGAATGAGTACAATTTACGACAACCAGTGCTGCCAACTTTTGGTGCGAGAAAAGAACACTAAATTGGCAACAGTGCTTACAACTTTGCCCAATATAAATAGCTAAGCTCATAGTTGCCATCTTAAATTCCCACATGTTTAGAAAATAATTACGGAACTCTTCAAAAGTTATGACGAATACCTGGCATCATTGTTCATTCAAAGCTTATTAATTTTAAATGTCAGCTTCTTAGATTTGGATTAGTTTTTCTTTATGATTTTTTAATAAGAGATTTTGAGAGCTAGCAAGCATTCCGGCAAATGTGATTTAACTGTAGTGAATGTTTTAGACAAATTAATCAAAGATTAATTTAGAAGTTTGAATGGGAATTAGAAATTTGTGTAAATGTTAGTTCACTTAATTCAAACTAAGCGGATACCTCACCCAATCTATCAAGGCTTAAGGTAGAATTAAAATACTTTTTTTTAAGTTTGACTATAACAGATCTAAATATTATAACTCGATCTCTTAGTCTCTCTAATACTGATAGAGTACACAAAGAATCGTTTTCACTGTACTGCTGAAGGCTTCTTGAATAGAGTTTGTTTATCTGGTTAGCTCTTCAAATATTTTTAAATCTGGAGTTCATCTAAAAAAGGTTTAAAATGGGGCAATGTCATAACCATTCCATTAGGATGATACTTTCATAACTGATAATGAACAATTTAAATATTTCTAAAATTAACTAACTTTATTCGGAGTAAAAATTCTTGGTTCTAAACCATAAAATTCAATGTTCTCTCACCCTCTGCTTAGTCAATGTTTTCGTGTCAGGCTTAAGAATCGTAAATTGTTTATTTTGTGTGTACTCTACTTCTAGATGCGAGTTAATAAATCGATTTCAGGTAATTAGAATACAATATTAGTGTTTATTAATATTAAAAATATTTAAGCATTAAATTGCATTCATGATGATACTTTATAAATTGTCTTCTTTTCCCGACATAATTCCAATAAAAATTGATGATACTTTCATAACTGATAATGCACAATTTAAATATTTCTAAAATTAACTAACTTTATTCGGAGTAAAAATTATTTATTTTCTTTTATTCTTTATTTTTCTTTTTAGGTATGTAAATAAATTACGGTAATTGAGAAGGGAAGGTGTACTCCGGCAAAAAGCAGAGATTTATACTTTTAGTTTTTACAACTACATATTTATTTTCATATAAAAATATAATAAAAAATAATTAAAATTGGAAAATGATGCATTTTTATACTGATTTTTCTTAACATTTCAATTCCAATCGTATCCAAGTTTACTGGTTCCTCTAGCAATTGTATTGAGCTTTAGCGTAACTTCACCGTAAGATTCTACTGATAAACCTTCAAGAATTAAGCATTACGTTAGTGAATATTTAAAAAAGAATAGCGTCAGAGAACAGACCTTTCGTTTGTACGCCATCTAAAAGTATTTGCGGATTTTTCAATTCCGGGTTTTTGCCCGTTATCCAATTGGCCATTTCGGAAATCATGCTATTGCACTTTGGTATAAGAATTGGCGCGGTAATGCCTTGTGACGTCAATTGCTGAGTGCCAAATAATGGTATATGTACACGACAATATCCCAGTATTGTCTCTACGCCCCAACGTGTTTTTCCATACAGGCATATGAGTATTTGTGGCCCTACAATAAAGTAATATATGGAACCAGTTTCTATTGTAACTTTGATTCTAGACTCACATCCAAATGGATTAGTGCTTTTGAATGTCAATTCTATTGGCATATTGAATACGATTTCGTCCCCAAAATGTCCACTTTTATTCGATGCCGACTGTGTTATGCCACTCTTCAATCCAGACACTAGCTCCCAATCTGCTCCTGCTGTAATTTCATAACTGCAGAAAACTTCATTGGCATCTGGGCCCAATGGAAATGTTGCTGATTCTATTTGGCCTGTAACGAAAATATTAAAAAAACTTGCTGTTGTCGCTGTCGATTTCATGGCCTTTTTATTGTTATGTTTCGACATAATGTTGCTTTTTTGCACTAGAATATATTGTTTATTTAGTTTCTTTAGAATAGTTGGCATGGCAACCCTATTGATTAAAATGTTTTAGATTTGCCAACCACTTTGCATGACTGAAAACAGGTATGTTATATGGGGATTACCTTGCAGTCTCAATGGGTGCGTTTCCCGGGTGCATATCAGAAAAGCTGATTTCGAAATGATTAATAAAAAATCAGTAATCACTGTTTGCGTCTTAGAAACGGCATGATGCATTAGTGGTAATATTTTTTAAAATCATTAAATTCTTGTTTGTGAAATGTTTTAATTCCCTTCTAAAAATATAATTATGGATGATATTGAACTTGTATCGAGTTTGTCAACTGTCAAAATTTTGAGAAATTATATTGACCTGAAAAATCAGAAAAATAATATGATTACAAAAATGGCGTCCGTTTTGTTTATCAGAAGCATTTAGCGACGCGTTTCTAACATAGTTTGAAAGCAGCTTTTCTGATTTTTCACCCGGGAAACGTACCCAATGATATATGTACCAGTATATCCCTACCTCTATTCTTCAACCACGTATCTCCAGAAGTACCATTTCGCAGAAAACGGAAAAAACGAATGGTTTGAAAAATCAACTTTCGGTTGAAGAACTGGAACGAACATTTTTTTTTCATATGAACTCGCTAAGAACTTATTTCTATATGGATTCTTATGTAATTTTATACAATGTAAGCAGAAAAGCTCAATTTCGCCCAAAGTGGAGATACGTGGCTGAAGAATAGAGGTAGCGATATGTGTATCAGTTATGTAGTAATCAGAAATTCAATGAAGCACTAAGGAATTTATTTAATTTTTCAATATTAATTCAAAGTTTTTATGGAGAATTTCGTAAAACTCCTCTTTAAAAACACATATAAAAATTTTTTTAAAGTTTTATGCAAAAATTGTATCAAAAAAATCTCCATTGACCTTAATTAAGAAGTAAAACATATTCAAGCAATGATTTACTCATGAGAAAAGAGAAAAGAAGTCCAGAATTCTTCGATCACTCCGAGAAGTTAAACCACTGAATGAACACTGACAAAGAATGTGTTGCAAAATGCTTCTTCTAACCTCCGAGCTGTTTCTAGAACAAACATTACTCGATGATTTAGAAAAAACATACGTCATCAGGAAGAAGTATGGTATGAAATCACTATAAACTCTGTTATCTGTTGAAATAAAAAATTTCACCATAACTATAGATAACTATCGATAATGCATACAAGATTTTTTTTTAATAATTAGCTTGTTTTAATAGGAATTCATTCCACAATTATTTACAAAGAATAGTGTAATCAGAAAAAAAAAAAAATTCGCAGAACTTAGCCAATTTTTTTCTCGGGAGTACCCGTCGCTTGTTGTTTTGAATTTGCTTTCAGAGTATTCATAGAATATGCTTCTCTGCCAAATATAAAACACTAAATACCAAGAAAAATCAAAAAGATCAGAAGTCAGATTGTTTTATTTGATTTAAAAATTTCAATTTGATTTTTAGAAATTGTTTTTTTTTTTTAATTACATTTGAGATAAACAGTTTTAAAAAGGGATCTTATTATACAATTTGTATTTTTTTAGTGGGTATTATGTGATAGGGATTGAACAATAAACTGAAAGGTAAGGAAAAACCAATGAGTGTAGATACTGAAACATACAGATTTCCCAAGAGTGATAACAAGGAAATGAGAATAACTATGTAGCTTTTTGAAGTTAAGCCCAACCGAGAATTTCGGTTGCATCGACTCAAGTAGATCAGCAATAACAAAACCAACAAGTGTTAACAACGATGTGGTGCCACAATGTATAATTCTGTCCTCAGCCACTTAACCTAACCATCAACAAAGAATGAATGTTTGTATTTGTAATATATCGGGTCTTCAATAACCTTAAAATAATCAGAATAACTGTAATGGCAAGAGTTTTTATCTCTTTCTTGATATCTATTTGTTTTGTCTTTCTCTTTCAGGCAGGTGTTCATGCCTGCACCCGTGTGAACAATCACTACGTTTATTAAATTTTTCCATAGGTATAATAAATGGCATTTATTTCCACAAAAAACTTCATTACAAATTCCAAAAATATTCTTTTTAATTTCAATGTTGTCAGACTTTTATAAGATATCGAAATTAAAACTAGATACTAAATCAAAAAATGTAGATATAACATAATAATGCTGAAAAAATGAAAATGGAACTACACTTTCATGCAACCATGTGTTATACGCACTCTTAAAATTTTCTCAATTCGTTTTTGTCCCTCAGCGAGGTCGGACAGAGAAATAAAAAATTCGGGTGTAGTGCATGATTTCTTTTCGTACGTTTGCAAACAAATTTAACAAATAAACCTGTTGTTGTTTTTGCCAATCAAGAAAAAAACAAATTGTTTCTTAATTATTTAATTCATTTAGCATGACATTAATGCAAAAATAAAATAATGTTCCATTAAATTACTCCGATAAGTGAATTAATATAAAACAAGTGAAAAAATCAGTGTGTTTTTAAGAAGAAAAAGCTATAAGAAAAAGTATATTATCAAAAAAGGGCAGCAGTAGCAGCAACAACAACACGAGCATCATCAGTTAGCATCACAGAAGCAGCACAGCAGAGCACAGGTTCCTAAAATAGTCAATAACAAGATTTCTCTCAACTGAATGTTGATAAATACGACAGCAACAAATAAAATCTGCCAACATAAACAACAAAAACATTAGACGCAGCAGCGGGCAGCAGCGGTAGCAGTGCAGTGGACACTTGTTAACAAAACAACAACAGCAACAACAAAAAGAAGAATTTGCGACTGCAAAAAATTCCGGGAACTTTACGTGTATAGTTTATTAGCATTAGAAGAAACGACAACGTCGTCGACTACAACAACAACAATAATAAGTACAACATCCAAGAAGCGATTAACGTGTAATCGGGAAAAAAGCTTTTGTGAAAACAACAAAAAATAAAAATAAAAACGTACAAAATTTAGTGAAGAAATATATATGTAAAATGAAAATTATTTTTCTATGAAACCATCGTAAGTCAATCTCAAAGTCGGCGTACATATTTCGTTTTGCGTGCGCACTGATAAGAATTAAGAAAAGAAAAAAACACATGATCTGTGTGTAGTTGGTTGACGCCATTGCAATTTTCTTTGCGGTTCTATTTAAAATTACAATTATTTGCTGCTTCGTTAAACATTCTATTTTCTAAGAATACAGTTTTTTTTTCTTTTCTAATTAATTCTTCATTAATTATAAGGATTTTACCAACATCATTCACTATGAGAATCCGTTCTCATAGTAGAATACCTTATCACACCCAGACTGTTTATGCAAGAATAATATGAGGACATCGACAACAACAACCACATCAATTTAATTGTTAAAATTTTCCAAAAAAAAAAAAAAAAATACACTTAAATTATTCTAAGAGTAGATTAGTATTGTATTCGTTCACAAGTGCAAGAGGAAGGGAGTTGAGTGCCCGCTGAGAGAATATATAAATTGCAGTTGAATTATTTAGTAGTGTTTGATTGGTTGCCAATACTCGAGACTCGTGAATATATGTCAAGAAACAAAAAAAAAATAAAGAAAAAATTGCATGTGAAAAATCTAATCTTATTTTTGTAAATAAAAATAAATCCTAACAAATAAAACGTGCCATTTCATTAAATACTGAAAGTCAAAACAAAAACTCAGTCGCAAAAATGAGTTTTTCGTTGAAATGCAGTTCAATTGGGTAAGTTTATTTCCATTTTAATTTATTTTATTATGTTTTTTTTTTTTTTTGTTTTTGAATGTAAGTTATAATATTTGAATTAAAAATAAGTTATAGTTTGTTTAAAACGTGAGGTATGTGCATATGGAGACGCAATTTTGAAACAAATTAATCGAATGAGTTCAATAACAAAAAAAAAGACAAGACCTATGCAGTTTTCTTTTACAATGTACTGTGGGGCTAAATGCATTTCTAGCTGGCCAAAATTATGAAATTTGGGGTCATTTGTAGCTTAGGTCAATGACATTCAACACTTCAAACCTTTACCATGTCTACTCTTTTACAAATGAAAAGAGTATAAATTCTTATATACAGTGACTTACAAAACTGTTCATAACGTAACAAATTTTGGAAACATCATGAATTTCCCATAATGTTGAAAAATCGAATACCAACAGCAAGGCCGTATTTAGGGGGGGGGGGGGGGGGGGGGGGAGGTTTGAGGGTTCTGACAAATGTGGAAACTTTATTCTAATTTTTTAGATTAATTGCTAATGGATGGAAAAAAAGTCAAAATAAAATCTATTTAACGATATTTTTTACTTCCATCAGTTTTTTATCTAAAAAGTCAAATATGAAAAATTCATTTGAAATCTTAGTTACACTAAGCGATCAAATCCGATTTGTTTCCTTCGACATGAGGTTTGACTACGGATTCAAAAAGAGAAGGTGATACTGAGCACTCCTGCATTTATAGTTTTTCTGGGTCAGTAGCTGTTTTTGATTTAAGGTTTCGTCCTGAATCAGTTTGAAAAGTTTAAAAATTAATAAAAATAGAAAAAATTATCGGATCCTTGTAAAATAAGACTTGCTTGAACCCCATTTTTTTCCTAAAACGTTACGTGATGGGAAGTTTTAGACCTCAGATTCGTGTTCAACGTGAAAAATTCTTTCGTAAAAACTCCATCTTATTAGCAAAACCCATGCAGTTTTAGAAGACAATCTTAAAATGTAATTAATTTTTTAACTCATTATTGCTCAGAGCACCACGACTAGAAGTATATCTTTCAATGCTGTGACTTTACGAATTTAGGGAATATAAGCTAACCTCGTCCGGGTTCCTTATCATTGATAATGGCTCAAATTCCCAATGATGATCATTTGAAAAAATGAGCTTCTACTATTTTTGGTATTTTTTTTGAGGTTGGGTACATCATCAGAAGTGGGAAGTCAATGAGTTAATGAAATTATGTCCCTCACGATAAAAAAAAAATGACCTAGAATGCACATTGAATAATATTTATTTGAAAAAATTTAATTTGATTATTCTGGGAATTTTTTGTCACTTTTGGCCATTTTTTTGAGGTTAAGATTAAAAAAAATCGAAAAATTTTTCCTAAAATTTTATTTTTATAGGGTCCATCAAATGTATCATTGATTTAATTTATTGTATTTAAAAATCAGTTTGATAAAAATTATTTATGAATATTTTCTTCGAATTTTAAATTCTATAGCTCTGCTATTTCTATCTACAAATACAAACATTTTTTAAAATCGGGTAATGTTTACTGGTGCCGCAAGAGGTTCAAAGTTTAGAATTTTCGACCATAATTTGTAAGGGAGTGTTCCCGGGTATGAGACGGGTTTTGTTTTGAGCCATAAAATCACTGGTTAAACCAAATCGGATGTTTTATATACTGTCGGAAAGGTAATGAAAATATGCAATTTTTATCCCAAGAAAGCATAGTGATTCCATTGACACGTAAAATTGTATGACCAATTTTCTGAGGATGTGTATTTTTGCCAAAAAAAAAATTTGTACCCGGGTATGAGACACATACAAAAATCCTCTAAAAATGGGAAAATTTTAAGTAAAAACCCCATAACTATTTATAAACATAAATTTATTTATTTTGTAGGCCTTCAGTGGCTAAGATAAAAAAAAATGGTAGTTTTTATTCATCATCTTCCTTTAAGTCATCGTCTTCTCCATCCAAATCGCTATCGCAATGTTTGCCGCTTGAAGTGATTCATTTCATGGACGATTTTAGTTTTTGGGGTTGACATGGTTAAAAATACAAAAAGATTGGAGTAAAACACTAGTTAAGTGGTGTCTTATACCCGGTGATATGCTGTGTCTCATACCCGGAAAATAATGCCATTTTGGGAATAACAAAAAAAAAAAAATGTTTCCAACCATATATTGGCATAATCCAAAATTGGATCGGAAAATATACGAAAAACACTAAATGTTAATGCATTACAATCACGTTTTTCATTTCATTCACTAGAAAATATATCACTTTGAAAAAAATCAAAAAACATTTTTAGACCGGGAAAAATACAAAATTAAGAACAAGAATTGTCAAATGAAGAAAACAAATCTCGAAAGTCTTGATTTTAATGAAAAAATGCTTGACGTGGAAAAATTAATAGAAAACGTGAAAATTCAATATAAAATATATCATCTGTTCTCCTTATCTTCATCCTCCAAGGAAAGAAAGAGAAGCGCAAGCTCTTCATCGGACGAGGACATTTCGTTGTTGCTTCTAATTTGGCATACAAAATTAAAAAAAAAAAAGAAAAACGCTTGAGGTTAAAAATAATTATTAATAATTATAATTGATGCAAAAAAAGAAAATTCAGCTATTTCGATTCCAACGCGGAAAAATCGTTACAGTGTTCGCCCCTTGCGCAAGAGTGAATTCACACAGCTTTATATGAAGTTTCTTAAGCAGAACAATCCAAAGGGAACCGAGTCAATCATTTTGATTTTATAGGTGGCCATCACTGATTTAGAGCGTGAAAATTTCATATATATCGATGAATTTGCCTTTAAAGTTGTTAAACAGATGTACTTAGTAGGGACATAAATACTGTTACAATATTGAACACACCCATTCCAATAGAAGAATTAAACACAGCTTATTATAATCATATGGTTTACGAAACATAACCTTTAAAGCGTTAGTCTGCAACGGGATTTCGAAATTGATTCAGCTTTCACCATGGAATGGTCAGATATCGAGAACCGTATCGCTGTTATAGCACTTTTTAAGTGTACAGTGGAAAAAAGTGATGTTTTCCCTACGCTCTGTCCGCTCGGGATTAGTCGCATGTTCATCCATCGGTGCATAAAACTGTTTGAGGATACTGGAGATGTTAAAGACCGCCCCCGGTCGGGCCGTCTACGCACAGTTCGGACGCCGCAAGTCATCAAAGCTGTCAAATCAAGAATTCAACGAAATCTGCTCCGAAAACAGAAAATCATGGCCCATGAGATGAAAATCACGCAGAAGTCCATGAGTCGGATTATTAAAAAAGACTTGGGGGCCTTCAAATGCCGTACCGGACCAAGTGACTGCATTTTTGAAAAGAAATAGGATGACAAAATGCAAACGCCTTTTGGTGAAGCACGCTGACAACTTGCATAGAAAAATGTTGTTTACCGACGAAAAGATATTTACCGTGCAGGAAAAATTTAACAAGCAAAATGATAGGGTGTATGCACGGTCATCTAGGGAAGCATCTGAACTAATTCCACGTGTCGAAAAGGGTCATCACCCAGTTTCAGTAATGGTTTGGTGGGGTGTCTCCTATGATGGGGTCACAGACTTGCATTTCTGCGGACAAAGGGTCAAAACATTGGCCAAAGTTTACCAAGAAACCGTTTTGGAAGCTGTTGTAAAGCCACTTAGCCATAATAAAATAATTGAATGAATAATAAAAACATTTCCATACATATTATTACTTAATCAAAAGTATTTGACATTTTAAAAAGGATTCCTGGAAACGTTTTTATTTATTTTTTTTTCATTTTTTATATGCAACTGTAAACCAAATGGTGGTCAACTTGAAATAGAGTTGGTTTGTAAGATTCCTAAGTTTCTTGTAAGGAAATAATTATTGGAAAACTGTCATACCAATACATACAATTTGTGACTATAAAAATGGAAGAAGGAGTCGTATTTCAACCGTGTTTAAGCTTAAAAATATTTTTGACACTGAATCTTTTTCACACAGCACATAAAACATCATCTTTCCAATATTTAAACTTATTTGCTTCTCAGTTAATTTTTCTATCTCAATGACAAATTATTTATTATTAATTAATTTTCTACGTTTTACCATCAAATGTTTACCTAAAGGTTTAATAAAAATAAATATTGTATAAACGAATGAAAACATAATTTAATTAATTTCCGAAATTATCACGTACATGCACAGAGACATGTAATATAAAAAACAAAAAACAAAAAAATAAACAATTACAATAAAATAGTTTAAGTGAACTTTAAAGGAATATTTTTTGTTAAGTTATAATTGAGTTGCTTGTAAAAATTTAAGAGTAACTCCCCCTAATGATCAGATGCCAACTAGGGTTCAAAACATACTATCTATGCTGAGTAGTATCGATAGAATTGTCGGTACTTTGAGTACTGTAGTACTCGATACCTTATTTCGATATTTTTCAAAATACTATAGTATTGATTATCCTTCCATCAGGATCGGAAGAAGATTGATTGGATGGCAAAAAAGAATCAGTGTGTTTTACTGCTAAATAGTTGTGAAATAAATATATTTCATTGCGCAACTGTATTTTAAAGTTTCACCACAGCCCAGTAGCGCAGTAAGATAAATCTATTTTTGAATAATTCGATAGTAAAATACACGGGTGCTTTAAATTAATGCATTTAGGAACTTAGCCAATCTTTTTTCTGTGTGTATGCATTTTTTTTTTTTTTTTTTTTTTTGGAAATTAACTTTTTCAAATTAAATTTTAATTGAACGGACTTGTTTTGTGTACAAAAATTATTAATATTTAATTTTTTAAAAAAAAAAACAAGAATTTATTTTTGTTTATATCGGAGAAAAACTGATGTACACAATTGCGATACTGAGTAATATCGATACTTTTTCCTTGATACTCTTAGAGCATCGATATCATAAAGTTGATACCAGACGGGTACTTGGTATCGATACTTGAGCCTCTTGTACTCTAATGCCAACCAATTTGTTATCGATTTTTATATAAAACATAGAAGAAAATCACAAAGATTAATTACAAAATTCGGTTTATCTAACTAAATTCAAATACACTGGCATAACTTATATTTCTATATTAAAACGATTGCCGGGTTGTTCTGTGAGTAATTTTTGAAAATAAATTAGTTTTCTCTCTTGTGGAAGGGGAAACATTGCCATATTTTTCACAAAAAAACCAAATGCTGCTAAGTTTTAAGTTTTTGATGTTTTTAACGTTTTTGCACAAATAAACGAAGTTAATAATTTTATTATGTTTTTTGTAGACTATGAAAATTCA
This sequence comes from Toxonevra muliebris, assembly GCA_963691655.1. NCBI lineage: Eukaryota > Metazoa > Arthropoda > Insecta > Diptera > Pallopteridae > Toxonevra > Toxonevra muliebris. The sequence continues at coordinate 117,775,571 of OY829326.1, read as the reverse complement.
AAGTCTTGACTACTGTTCCATGTACGTGCTTCATTAAATAATGTGTAACAGGCTTAAAGAACGTATATGTGCAGTCATCACAACAACAGTGTATACAGAGACGGGCAAATCAGATGGCCGTTTCGGAATCCGAATAATTTGAATTTATGCAACAATTGCTTATGAATTGCAGAATCTTGAATTTTTCCTTTTAATTTTTTGACAATTGACAACATAAATAAAAAACAAAATGAGTTGTAAAAGCATCTAATTGGATCAAAAAGTAATACATTTTGTCCCTTTTTTTCAGTGACGCTTTTTTTTTTTGCCCTATTTTGATACTTTTTTATCCTAACGGAATGTCAGTGGTACAATGTCGTAAAAAATGAAAAATCATTTTGTTCTTTCTGTGACAAACCGCTTAATTGAAGTAAATTTGTTCCTTTTATATTCTTTATTTATAAAATAACTTGTTATTTGTTAACAAAATCATTTTCTTTTCATAAAATTTTGAATGTATCAAAATTTTAATACTCTTCTGCCTTTCAGGGTGATACATCTTTTTTCAAGCAGTGGTAACACTGGGGCTAGCTCTCTCTTCCTATTCTTTAATTTTTTTTTTATATGAAAAGACTCAGAACTGTTAAAATCTTTGTTTTTGTTTTGTCTGTTCCCCATGCATTTGTTTTTGTATTTTTGACATTTCTGTGTCTTTTTAGCAGCAAAGCAATGTGTTGTTATTATCTTGTTGTAATTGTTGTAATTCTGCTACCATTTGGTGTAATTGTGCCATGGGCAAAACAAGACAATCCAATTTTTAGCAATTTCCATTTCTAAGTTATACAAATTGGCTTAAAATTTAATTTTTTGGTGAGTGTGACGTTTATTGCGTTTTGATTTGGAGATCCAAATGGTATATTTATAAATAGACTTAGTCGGTAAGGCCGACCGAAATTAAATTCAGAACAAAGTAGGTGTTAGTAAATTTGTCGTTAAGCCTGTATAACATTCTCTTTGTGAAAAAACCAAATATCAAAAGAGAACCAAACTACTCGTTGGTGTTTGTTTTGTTATTTCTGTATGCAGATAATTCATTGATGCTGAGAGATGCCGTTACTCATACCTTCTCCCTCTCTCATTTATTATTTACTTCCGGTTAAGCAATGATTTTTATATCGATGAATGCAATGCTTTGTTCAAATAGGGCGATGTTACACGATCAATGTTTTGCTGTCAAACAATGAAGTTGTTGCTTTGAAAAATGAACACTGCGCGAAAGAGAGGATGAACACATTTCACTTCAAATTTTTTTACTGACGAAAAAAACCTGTATCACTTCAAATAAAATGGGGTTGCTGAAGATACACTGTTGCATTTTATTGGAAATACTAATATTTTATAAAATATACTACACTTTTTACTAACTTTTAAATAATTTGTTTTCTTTGCCACCCTTTGCGTTGTTTGGCTTTTGTTTGTTTGTGAAAATGAGTGCTGTTTAAAAAAATACTTAATAATTTTTATAAAAACATGGTAACTCAATGGCAAAGTAACAAAGTGGCGGAGTTTATTTTAATAGTTCGCAAATTTTAAAGATTATTTTTCTGCGTTTTTTTATATATAAATGCAATATTTTTTGTATAATTTGTATCTATTTCCAACAATATTATCTCATATTGTCATTATAATTTATTTCCATCCAATTCCATTCCAATTGTTGAATTTTCATTCACTCCAAAATACAATTAAATACTTTTTAGGTGAAAAAACATAGTTGCAGATAAAAGTATAAAAAAATAACATTCAGCAAAAAACTGATAGTGTAACATGGCATCAAACAAAACGATGAAAAGAGAGTAAAAACAGAAAAAATTGACAGCAAAACATTTATCGTGTAACATCGCCTTTAGGCTGTTGTTATATTTCAAGTATACTCGGCGAACACCATGAAATTGTTGTTGCACCGAACACAAAGAACGATATGCTCGGTGTATTGTACACCGAGCACGCCGAGTATTCAGGGTGGCAATGAGTTATTTTACAAAACAGTATCATTACATATAAAATAGTATTAAACAAACGAGTATATTTTGACAAAAAACAACTCTGCAACGAGCTGAATGTAACCACCTTGACCGAGCACGGGAGAAAATGTTTTATGTTCGTCGAACACCGAGCACCAATATAATCAGGCGCTTAGGGAATTTTAAAAACTTCTAACGTAGAATTGGCTTAACAGATTTTAAATTTTTTGCTAACCTACTCGTTAAGCTCTTTAAATTGATATATAATATGATAGTGTAGCACTTCTGGATCTTCTGGAATAAGGATGTAGTTACACTAATAAATATATATGTAGATGTAGATATATAGATAGAAGATAGATTAATTGTCAAAAAAAAAAACAATCTTAAAAATCACATAATTTTCTGCTTTGCGACTGAATACAGATATCCTTTTTATGAGCATTACAAGCTGAAAGAGCATATAAGAATCCTAGGCATAGGACAGGACAGCATCTGTTGCTTTTTTCGAAAGGAATATGAGAAGCCGCACTGCGAGGCATTCATTCGTAAGAGGAAAATATATCTGGAGCACTACCGGCCAAATAATTTGAATATTATAACCTTAAAGACGAGACTTTATTGAAATTCCTCAGTGAGATTGATTGGCCTATATATCTGAATGTTTACAATTATTATTGTATCTATTGTCTGAGGGTTTTCTTTTTAGCTGTTCAGATTCAACATAAAAACCTAAGTCTCTTTCACCGTTACAAATAAGACCCGAAACAGGTTGTTTTTTCATATATATATGTTTTTATATATATAAGTGCATACATACATATGTTTTTTATATACAGTTTGTATAAAAATAAACATGTATACATCATATTCATTTTACACTTGCGATCTCTATCAATGCAAATTATTTGAAGATAATTAATGTTAAATTGTCGATTTACATACATATATTTAAAGTTTATATAACTTTGAGCTAAAATATTCAAAGTTAATATTTGAGATCGCATTAATTTCTTTACAATGAAAAAAAAAATAAACGCAATTCCATAAAACAAAAAAAAATATAAAATTCAATCGAATCAAACGAAACTTAAAACTGGATTTTTTATTGTTTATTTATTTTAGTAATAACACAGATTGTAAACATATCCAAAAGTGCGAATCAATATTTCTTCGAATGAACATGTGTTACCTTAATATAGAATTTTTCGCTTCGTTGAATTAAAAAAAAAAAATTAACAGAAATTTAATTGATTTGCACAATCAACACAATTTGTGATAATCAAAAGTGTTTAGTTCTCGAAAAAAAAAAGATTTTGGCACATTCTACGGAAATTCGCGCAATAAAAAAAAAACCCTTCTCAAATAACAAATGTCTCTGCAATCATCAAATAAAAGGAAAAAGGAAGCACAAAAGACTTATAGACAATGAATATGCGCACATATATATATTTTTTGGCAGTTTAGGGTTTTTGATAAAAGAAACTTGTTATTAGAAATAACGATGACATACCTACATATGTATGAATTAATAATAAACTACAAAGAAAAATTAAGGTGAAACCGAAAACATTAACAATGCACATGTTCAATTTACTTGAACATAAATGACAACAAGACAAATGAAAAGTAAAAATAATAAAACAATAATGGTTAAACTAATAAAAAAGGAAACTAACATTATCAACAATAGCACAATAAATCGCATTATCTGCATATCCTTTATTTTTCTTTTCGCCAATTTCTTATTAAACTCATGAACTTTAAGGAATCTAGAACAAGGTAGGCTATTTGTTGTTTAAGAATATTATCCTTGAATTCTGAAGAATTCAATTTTGCAATATAATCGAAATTAGATTTAGGTAAATCAATTTTCAATTACAAACCTTAGAATTAGTGATTGATAACACAGTGCAACAAAAATTTGATGCGCGAGATTTTCCAACGGTTTTATAGTAATTTAGGGTCGCTGATCACGACTGCGTACTCAGTTTTTCTCCATCACATCCAGTTCTCCCAAAATATGAGCCTGAAATCAGAAAAATGGGGCCTTCAGGGGCTATTAAGAAATTTCTTTATTTCAACAGATACGAATTTAATGTCTGAAGCAAAATTGTTAAGCACAAAAAGATAAAAAATTTTTGGGTATTCGCTTTTTCTCCATTTCCTGTTGAAAATGGGGGTTTGAACCCCCTTTTCCGATAAATAGCCGATAAAACTAAAATCGTTGAGAAAACTATTATACTGTTTTTGGAGAAAATGTTCCTTGAAAAAAATTAACGGGGGTCCCAGAACATTGGAATAACCTATGAGGTACACTTTATCCTGAATAATGCAAAAACCGAATTTTTCGCATTTTGGATTAAGCCACTGCCAACTAGATTGTGCAAGGCAAAAAAAAAACGGCGATACATATGAAAAAATGGCGGAGGAGTTGCGGCAGTAAGGCTGCAGTAGAAGTAAAACAAGATACATAACAATTGACGCTTTCTCCTATACATTTTTATTTCGTTCCTAAATAGGTATTTCGTTTATCATTTTGATTCTCTTCACATGCAAATGGTTAAGACCGAAATATTTAGCAATAATTATATTAGCAGCGGGCATTTTACAATAAGAAATACACAATTAACTGTTAAACGAAACCGTAATCGAAACCAGCTTGCCAATATGAACGATTGCAGTTTCGTTCGAAACCATTTGCCGAATTGGATAAAAATTCTGCCTGCACAGAGAGCGAATTCTTTAAACAATAAACTGCATTCATAATTGCATTCATATTTTGTATAATTTCTAAATCAATATGAGAAGTGGATTTAGCACTTTTTCGCTATAAGCAAGCTAAATGTAAAAACACAACAACAATATTTGAACAATCAAGACTATTTTTCAAAGTAAGGATAAGAATTACTTATAACATTCGCTAGAATACGCTAGCCCCTCGCTAGCCGTTACGAGGGAATCAGAGAAAAATCAGTATAAATTGCGGGTCACCTCTCTCGTAACGGCTTATTAGAAACATTTTTCAATATTTTCCGAAAAAAAAAATTGAACTAAAACGTAATCAATTACTTTCGAGGAATCTTTCCAACTGTATTGGAATTTAATTCCAAGAAAGTAATTGATTACACTTAAATATTTAATTCCTTTCTATTCAATTAAATTTTCAATTCCTTTAAGAAATTGATATATGTTTAATTACAAAATACAATTTCTTGTAATGGAATCGAAAATTTTTTCAATTCCATTACCTAGGAATTTAAAATTTTTAATTACCGATTACAATTCTTTGTAATGGAATTCAAAGTTTTATCAATTGCCATTACTAAGGAATTGAAAACAAAAAGTACCAATTACAAATTTCTTGTAGTTGAAATGGAGATGGAATTTAATGCCTAATGGAATCATTTCTATCCAACTTTGAGTACCATTTATTCGAAAGCGAGTTTGGAACGGGATTACAAAGAAACCCCCCCGCCCCCCCCTCCCCCCAGAATGGACCATTCCTTGAAATGGTGGTAAGTTTGGCAATGTTTTTTTTAAGCTGCTTCGAGCGTTATTTGCATTGCATCTTTAAAGTTGATTGAGTTTGGCTTGAGCTGTTTTTATGTTTTTGCCTTGCATCACCATGGCAGGTCTGGCTATAGCCACATGACTAACTTCCCTGTTTTGATGTTGTCTGGGGCATTATCTAGATGTAGATTCCGCGTCGCTTAGTTTTCAGAGGGTAACCACTGCATGTTAACCTTTAGTTTCTTGTCTAAGCCTCCCTATGCTTTTGTCCTCAAAATCTATCGAAATTCCATACACTTTGAACATGAAATTGTAGTATTTTCTTTCATTGATTTAATTTTTTTATGTGTATTTATTTATTTGATTTTTTTTTGGTTAAGATAAATATACATATTTTTTTTCATTTTAATATTAAAAGTTGTTAAATTTTAATAGCAAAATATACTAAATTTGAAGTATGTACGTTTATAGAAAAAACAAATAAAAATCGTTTAATTAAAATTCACGATGATCGCGATGCCTAATGGAATTTGATAAAAAAAATTGTGACGTGTTTGAAATGAAATATGTATTTTTAAATAAAACGAGTTCAGTATTCCTTGTATATGGGGGGCATCTGCATATAATATTAAAAAGAGTATCTTCGTCAGACATATTACAAAGGGAGTAGGGAGAATTTGGTTTAATTTTATGAAAGCTGTAAGTAATTGATGGATAAAACAATATTTCTTCGCAGAAATTGGGTTTATGTTGCTCGACTAAGTGGAAGATTTTACTCAAAAATCTTAGTCAAATACTGCTAATACACTAGGGTGAATTTCGTTAAAATTTTGCATTTCAAATTTAGGTGGATACACGACAAAAAAAAAATTCGAATTCGTTTTTTGAAAGATTATAAGTTTGGAGAAGAAGCAGAATTTTTGTGTGTGTTTTGTGTAAATAAAAATGATGCCTTTTAATTAGATATAAGAATTATGAATAATTTGAGGAATGACAATGAGTTGCTCTCCGACTCCATTATTTTATTTTTTCACTTAATACTTAAATATTACAAGAGCAGCTGTTATGGAAGCAAATTCCAAAATGTCTAAAAAAATTTAATGGATCTTAAACTTTTCCTGTTTTTACAACCTTGTGTTTGAGGATTCCTAGCAGTGATGTTATTTTGATATTTTTTACCCTAAATTACTGAGGTCTAAAAACACTTGCTGAGGCTAGTTCCTACGATATAGTTAAATTTTTTTTTTATAAAAAAAAAGAAAAAACCTAAATATTCCAAAACTGTATTGACAAATTATTACTTTGTTAAATGACATTCCAAAGTTTTTTTCAGATAAATCATTACAATTTATAAAAAAAAAAAAAAACAAATAAATAACACTGTTCAACAGCCAAAAATAAGCAGAGATGATACAAGTGTACTAATGGGGGTCGCTGAGTCCGAATCCGTTTTGACTTCTAATTAAAAATAAACTGAATTTAAAATTGAAAATTTGCAAAAAATCTTGAGGAAATGGTAAATTTTGAACTTTGAGGAACCATAACTCAGCCATTTTTTATTCGATCAAAACTTACAACCTTACGACCTCGATAGCCTAAAGGATAGTGCACTAGACTTTTATCTGAGAGGTTCGGGTTCGATTCCCGTCTTCGTCTGGTGGTTAATTTTCATTACTTTCTTATATTCACTATCAATATGAAGTGTATGAGAATTATAAGATAGTGTACAAGTACACACATTGGTTGGTAATGGCAAAAAAAAAAAAATTGCCACACCGCCGTTCGGAATCGGCGTTAAACTGTAGGTCCAACTATGTGGTATCACAATGGGCCGTTCAGGCCTAAGTGTGTCTCTCGACAGCCACTCCAACCTAACCTAACCTACAATAGCTTATCGATGTAAAGGGTATTCAATTAGTTTTCGAACGATTTGCAGTTCATCTCGATCGAGTTCTTTGTTTGAACTCCACAAGGATTTGAGTGAAACCATACCCCGAAAAACACAGAATTATTGCTCGGCAAAAATTCTTATCATAGAAAAAAAAAATTAGTTTTTTTGTTCAGGAGGTCGCAATTTATCCACCCAAACATGTTTTGTTCTTGGTACTTTTCGGCTGTAAACTAGTGTAATTTGTCCAATGTTTTATTTTAGGTTCATACACGCTGGATTCCATACACTAATCAGTGACAGCCTACTCTAAGCTTGCTTCGAAATTTATTAACGAAATCTAAATAGATTTTTAGGATTTAATTGTCCAAGAATACATTAAATTAAATTCAAACTTTTAAACTGCTCTGCCTTTGAACATTGCAACGTCATTTTTCTGCGAAGGCGTGGTTGTGGAAATGTAGTTTTGCAAACGCAGTGGCTTTTAAACATTCTAAAAATACTTTCTCTAACTACGTACTGAACATCTTATTCAAGTACGCCAATCGCATCCTTACATACATATCATAGCCTGAGAATTGATTTGGGGTAAGTGTATACGTGTTCGTATACGATATGTGTAAAGAGTTTAAAGCTCATTTTGCACTTAAGTATATGTTTGGGCATCATTATTTTAACCCATTAACCGGTAACCAAAGTAGATAGATCTAGAAAGTAACTTGAGAACATTTTTTTTTTTTAACCTGACTCAGGAACGGCTCAGCGACAAGGTGCCATATGGCACCGCTAGGCATTACTAGGTTAAGCTAAAAACGAGATAAAAGTGAACGATGATAACGAGGATGAAAAAAATTACAACAATTTTTTTTCAATTTTTAACGTTTAAAAATAAAAAAATCGAAAAAATTTTTTCTGCAAAAATGGATGTTTTGATGAGAAAAAATATGAACTGCATTTAAAATTTTTTTTTTTTTTAATTTTAAAAATTTTGATGTCAATAAAAAAAAATTGTGACGTAGCGGAGCAAAACGGACCATGGATTCAGACTCAGCGACAATAATTACTGTACAGTTAACATCACTGGTTGCTAGTTACTTTCTGCATTTCAAGTGCATTGAAATGCGTCTGAAATGCCGAAATTCATTTGACAGTTTTTGCATGGCGAAATTCCGCATTTCAACGAAATGCTAAATTTACCTGAAATTCACTCTAGTGTGTCTGCACTATTAAACATTTTTTAACCCTGATATGCCCATTGTCCTATATGTAGGTTACTTCAGAAATGTTTGTCTTTGATTAAAGGAGAATATATTCAATCAAAATAAAAACCTTTTGAAGTGTACTAGAAATTGGCTATTTCTGTATTGAATTTTGCCATTTCTTAAGAGCTGGAAACTTCGCTTAACCAAAACATATCAAAAAAATATCAAATTTTTAAAATATTTTCGTTTTTCAGTTCACTTGCATGTTTTTTGCTCGTGCTAATTATAAAACCAAATTTAAAGGTTTCTGATGTTTATTAAAGCATAGTAAAATTTTATGAGCAAAATTTTTCTAGAGCGTATTAACCCTCTGTGGACTCTTGGAGTAAAAAGACAATTTGTTCATAAAAAGGCAAAAAAGAACCATAAGGGATAACAAAGGGCTAACCCTTTCGATACCGTCAGGAAACCAGAGGAGACAGCGTAAACCCGAATCCGGATTCGTATTGTCTGACCCCAATTTCTTGTTACAATTTTTGATCTAAACAGACATTTTGTGTCTCTGAAGGGTCAGTGACCCTGTGGCTTTCAGGAAATTAGAACCGATAGCGCAAAACCCCGAGTCCAGATTTGAATTTTTTACCTTCATCCCCCATTTCATTGTAAAAAAGTCTTAAAAGTCTTTAGGGTCACCGGTGATTCCCAACATACTCTAGCCCCTATCACATTTTTTGTGCCTTATTGTGTTATTCATGCAGTAGAGTGTTAATGATTTCCACTTTCTCAACTACAAACAATATTCGCACCTACTGTACTATTAAAAATAGTGGCAGTGCGTAAATAGTTAGCAAGAAAAATAATTTGCTACGTTTTCAAGTGTGACTCACAATTTGATGCTAAAGATCTAAAATTCTGTACCTTTTCCCATTATGACTAATTCATATTTTTCCAAGAAATTGATGGCAACACTATTTTGCACAAACTCACAGCCGTATTCTCATCTCATACGCCAATGTTTGAGATGAGGACAATTGCTAGTGATTTGATCTTGAAATTCTGATTGAAATGAGATGATAAAGTGGTGGACATCATGAGCGTATGTACGAGTATGTAAAAGAAACAAAAGAAAACCAGAAAGTTGGTTTATTAAGTACAATGTCGTAGTTGGGAGGTAGTAAGCAGCAGCACCAGTAAATGTTGGCTATAAACATTTCAACCATTGCATTTTCCATTGTCCATGGATCCTCATATGACAACTGCAAGAAGAAGAAGAGTATATGGATACTGCACATGCTCATGGGTATGTGCTGCTCATCTTTTTTGTTTTTACTTTTTTTTTTTTTTTTTTTTTTTTTTCAATTTTATACTATTTTACCTTGGCATGTCTCGTGTTTGATTCTGTTCTTTTCTGTTTGGGCATGCCACACCATGATTTCTTTTGTATTCATATTCCTTATTGTTTGAGAGCTAAAGAGCTGCTGTGCTGCTCTTGAATTTGCTTTATGATTTTCAGTAAGTAGAATCACAATGTGCGCCTTATAAGTTCTTATTCTTTTGCTTTTGCCTTCTGTGATTCAAATTGTTTCGTTTTTAGTTTCCTGGAAATCATAATTTAACATTTTTAACAATAACTGCCACATCGAGAGCAAGCAGCAGCGAGATTTCCACCAACTATAGATACTTAGTAGTTAAAACTCTGTTCAAGTTACTAACAAGACAAGCAGGCAGACATGCATGTGTTGTATAATGCTTCCCTGTTTGGCTGCTTCGGCTTGGCTGTGCTTGGTTCAAGAGTCAGATTACTAAGGAAAAAAATTAAGATATCTCAGAATTGTTATTATTATTGTTGTTTTATTTTTAATTTCTTGTTTCTTTGTTGATCTGTGCAACTTTTTAGCCTGAAGAATTGCAAATGCTGTGTGACTTTATGTCATATTAAGTTGGTATCAGAAATATTAAATTTACAATTAATTTGCCCATTAAAGATGAGAATTTAAACGGAAATATTGTTGAACTGATCGACTGGAAGAATTGGTGGTAATTTGTGAAAAATTGATAGTAAATTCGCGCACACGTAGGGGGAAAAAAGAAGATATTCATGGATGGGGTCTTATGAGTGCCATACATAAAGCTGGGGTCAAAATAATATTAATGACATGATGAGGAAAAAGTTTCATATAATGAGTAATATTTACATATAACATATGTAAATATTTTTTCAAATTAATATTTCTTATGCGACAAAAAATGCTTTAAGAGCCGTTTAGACGATTGTGCATGCTAGAAGAAGGCTCTCGAATGTATGTACTATAAAAAAAAATTAGCTTTTCACGCGGTGGAGCTTGTTGTGAGACCGTCGTAATTCGCTAGCCGTCGAAAAACCGCACACAATGGCGCGGGCATTTGCAGTTGAAATTTACTATTCTATTTCCTAGTTTTTGTAATAAGGAGTGAGATTGAAAAAATCTTAACACACGTTTTACCTAATAATTTTGTTTGGGTGTAAAATTTAAAAATTTCTTTGATCTAGTTATTTTTGAAAAATATGTCAGTTGTTATTTTTAATGACAAACATGTTGATTTATTGTGAGTTTGATCAAAAGAAACAGAAGTACGTCTTAAAATTGTTAACAATTTTCAAAAATAATCCAAATTGGTCCTACAAAAAATTGGCCAAAGAATTGAAGGTCTGCCGTCAAACTGTTTACAATGTTATTAAACAGTTTCAGGAGAATTTGACCATCGACAGGAAACCTGGTTCGGAAAGAAAACAAGGACCACATGATATTGGGAAAGCCAAGAAAATAGAAAGCACATTGAAAAGATCTCCAAACACATCTGGTAGAAAAGCTGCCCAGTTAGCCCAGTGCTCTGACTATTTGGTGCGAAAAGTTAAAGCCAATGCAGGTTTGAAAACATACAAAGTCCAAAAAGTTCCAGACAGGAATGCCGCAAAAAATGTAGACGCCAAAAGTAGGGCTCGGAAATTAAAATCGAATTTCATACAAAAATATTCATGTGGTATAATGGACGACGAAACGTATGTACTGGCAGATTTTACGCAGCTTCCGAGTAAAAATTTTTATGTTGCTGATGCTCGAGGAAATGTCGAAGAATAATTTAGAATCCAAAAGCAGACAAAATTTCTTAAAAAATTCCTGGTATGGCAAGCTATATGCAGTTGCGGCAAAAGAAGCAAGTCCTTTGTTACAGTGGGCTCTATAAATACCGAAATATACATCAAAGAATGTTTGAAAAAAATACTTCTTCCTTTCATAAGAGAGCACAATGTGTCCACATATTTTTGGACCGATTTGGCATCATGTCAATACGGCAAGAAAGCTCTGGAGTGGTACCAAAGTAATAACATAGTTTTTGTACCAAGAGAGGCCAATCTCAATCCTCCAAATTGTCCGGAGCTCAGACCAGTGAAGAGATATTGGGCTCTTGTGAAAAGAAAACTTAAAGAGCACCAAAAAGGTGTCCCAAAATATCGAAGATTTTAAAAGGAGATGGGCAAACTGTTCCAAAAAAGTGTCTGAAACAACTATCAAATCTCTAATGGAAGGCTTACCAAAAAAGGTCCACGAGTTCATAAATAGTGGTTTGAATTATAAAAGTTATATTTTTCTGTAATTTGTAAAATATTATCAATTAAATAATAAAAAAAATCAAAACTCTAAGATCAACCGTTTAAAAATTATTGAATTTATATAGGATAAGATTTTTTCGATTTCACTCTTTACTTTAGCTTTGTTTTTTAATAGTTAGGGAAAATGTTTTATAAATTTCAACGAATTCACTCTTAAAATTTTTCCATTTTGCGCACGATGCTCACGTTTGCTTCGAAAAGTAGAAATATGTGAAGTCAGACCGACATGCGTTCACACGATCGCGATTTTGATTTCCTTCGAGCATGCTCGTGCGCTCACATGCTGAGATTTATCGTGAGACCACCTACGGCCTTCGAGCATGCTCGACTGTCCGAACGGCTCTTTAGACTTAAATGACTCGGCTTTCGTCTCCTTCTTCATTCAAAAACACAATCGGGAGAACAGCCTTAAAGAAAACAAACTTGCTCTTTGACTTTCTTGTTCTCTTCTTTTCCACTTAATACTCTCTCATTTTAGTACACTGCACTTTGTATTAAAAAAATTATTAGCTTTTGACTAGTCTGCTTTTACACACACAATGATTTGTGGCCGATTTTCTGTTTGCGGGTAAGGGAGGGGAGATGAAAGTGAAAGAGTCAAAATCGGCTATATCGTTTGCTTTTGCATGTTTTGCATCTCTGTTCCACTCATGAAAAAAACAAATAACAAAGAAACAATAGAAATACAAAATCGGTCGCTCGAATCGTGTATAAAAGCTTTCAACGGTGGAAAAAAAGAACAATAGAGAATATGTAAAAATCATTGAGAAAAATCGGCAAAAAATCAGTGTGTTAAAGTAGACCTACTCTACTGTGTTTACGAGTACACAACAACGATTTCTCTCATTTTTTTTATTTTTGGCTAACGGTATTATGAAATTAATATCTTAAGAATTTTTGTGCTTAACCTTAATGGTCTCAAAATTGTTTTTGCAAAGAGTCTCACCCTGTTTGTTTCTCTTGCTGATTGTTCACAAAATAAAAAAAATACGCGTTGCTGCTATCGCGAGGAGCAAAACAATATTTGCTTGAAGAAAAGTCAGTTAACGTAAATTTTTAAATAAGTGAAAGGAATTTGTTATTAATTGAATTTCATTAGTGTCCTCACCTTTCAAAATCCTCTAAATATGGAGACTGATAAGTAATCAATATTGTCTACTAACGAAGAGAAAAGTGTAAAATGAACACGCAAAATCGGAGAAAAAGTTTCAGGACGTTTATATCACTATATTACAGTGAAATGACTAGTAATAAAACCACATTTCCTGATTTTCAGTGCTTTCCAACCAACGTCTAATGTACTGATTTTGCAGTTCAAAAATCTGGTTACCCTACGTGTGATTGAAGATTTTTTGTTTTTTAACGAGTTCACTCTCGAACTTAATGGGTTAACGTGACCAAATTTTTTGGACTAGAATCCGGAACGCTTTAAAAAAAAAAGTGCCCCAATTTTAAATTAAAATCAATTTTTTTTCTTGCTAAATATTTTTAATTCTTACTCTTAAATCATTTTAGAAAAATAAAATGAAAATCGAATCTACTATATTTGTGTTCTTTGACTCTAAGTAATGTCCTGCTTTCGCATATGTTCAAAATGTTTAAAAATGAACGTATATCCCCTTCAATTTATTTGGTTTTTCGTTTCTCAAAATCCGAGGCAAATGACTTGAAATCCGGGACGGTCGAAAATCAGGCTTAAAATCCGGAACTGTCCCGTGCAATCCGGGACACCTGTTCACACTAACTTATGTAGGGGAAACTGGGGTATTGTGGACCACGGGGAATTGCTGATCGGCGTCATATTTTTTTCCCCCCTAGTAGTGGTTGACAGCTGCAAAAAACTATTATCATGTTAAGCTCATTTTCCCTTCAGTACTCGACTTGTGTACACGAAATGTTACCTCGCTTCGATAGCAAATAGAAATGTGATAATTCGAAAAATTATTTTTCACTTTGACCGCATTTTTCGAGAACCAACTCAGGTAAATATACTCGTATTCATAATATTCGCGGAACCATAAGCCTTCGACACAGACAAGAAATTTTGCATGAAGTTTGCATTGTGCTACTTATAGGCTGCTATATTGTAAAAAAAAGAGCGTTCGTGGAATTACGGAACACTTTTGTTGAGGAATTACAATTTAATCAGTTTTTGACATTTGACAAACTAACTTCGTGTATTTGAGCCATATAAGTGATTTTTCATGCAAAATTTGAACACAGCATTAGTTTTTCAGCAATTTATAATAGTTTTTTGGTACGAAAATAAATTTTCAAACGTAAATATACAATGTTCAGTTTAGGTTCTCTTCTGTAGAGGATTTCGGTTACATTTTCAAAAAAAAAAACAACATATTTATTTACAATTTCGAACATTCAAAAAATTAATCGGTAATATCGCTTCACTCTCAATAAGAATACACGCCAGATTGGCGCGATATTTTCCAAAAAATAAATAAGTTCGTGATACCATAGAAGAAATAACCGACTTCAACCGATTCTGATGTAGAAGATATCAATTTCTACATAATTTGTAAGAAAAATATGCCAAAAAAGTAGGACCGCCACAATACCATCCATTGCAACGTGTGCGATCGAGCTGTTCACTTGGCTTGTGCCGGAATGACTACAAATTACTTGACTTGCAAACATTGCATTTCGGACTGATTTTATTACCATTTTCCATTTAATTTCGCTTTAATAATGAATTTTCTGTCATTTTGAATCAGAAATAAAGTTTTTCATCGACATTTTTCCATTTTAAATTGTTTTAAAAAGAGGCGACACAATGCCTCATTGAGATTTGGTATTGGTATTGGTATTTTTTGAGATTTTTCAAAATCTCAAAAATACCATTTTTTCGCCAACTGATATAACTTGCATAATTTAATTCAATTTGATCGAACTGTTGCTACCAAAAGAGAGATTTTATCTCGTACTACAATTTCAAGCTTTGAAATTTTCAGAAAAAGCTATTTTTTTTGCGAGTTTTTAGCCAAAATGGAAATGTGGTCCACAATACCCCAGTCTCAACTACATATATGAAAATGAATGTTCATTTTACTTAAAGACTCGGAAACAGGCTAAGTTTGTTTTGATTTCAGTATTATTTATTTTATAATTCGAGTCCCTAATTGCAAGTGAGCGTGGCACCTACCATAACAAATTTTTCAGCTCTTTTAGGTATATCTCCGGAACCATTTACAGTACACTATTGAGATTTGATACGATGACATTGGTTGACAATGTAATGCTACAGTAAAAAGGTGAATGGGGTTTGAAAAAGGGGTCGTGGCACTTCACATACAAATGAAATACTTTATAACTGCATATTTTCATGTTCCTTTTTTTTTTTTTGATATATTAGAATGTTCTGTCTTCTTCTTATACATAAAAAATTTTTTTTCTTTTCACTCAAACTTTACCAGAGTCAGTTCTGAATAAGTTCGTGAAAAAGGCCTTGACCTTCGAGAACTGTAAATAAATACTATGTATGCACAAATCTTGCACTGAAAAAATTGTTTCTCCCGTGATATGAAACTTTTTCCTTATGCAATTACTATTGGATTTGACCGTAGCTGTATATAACGATAGTACTATATACCCATTTATATCAGTAAATGAATATGGTTTTTCCAGTGTTATTACTCGGAAACCCCATCTTCTCTTTTACATATTGTATATCTATTATATATTTTAGCGATTACTTTATTAAGAATTTTATTTCTTGAAATCATTCATAGATATGCATTCATGCGTTTTTGTTTTTCCAAGAAAAAAAAGAAGAGGAATTCATTATAAACATCGAAAATTAAATGAGAATCGGTGCAAGATTGTGGTATCTGAGGCCTTGGAGCGAATCCAACCAGAGCAATGGCACTAAAAACCTCTGATTATAATGTACAAATAAAATTATTAAATTATATTCGTCACAATAGCAATTAAATAAATAATTGAAAACTTTAATCAAAAAATATCACACACAAACGAATTTTACGCGTTTAAGTCAAGTTCCGCATTGCTCAATTAAATTTACACTTGCTGTTGAAAAATTCTTAAAATTTAAACGATGCTCTCATATAGCAAATGAGGTGTGCACGTAACAATTAATGAAAGTTTATAACCTTAAGATGAAAAGAAAATGTGAATGTTCTTTTGATACATTTTTTCTATGTGAGGGGGAATACCAATACAAGTTGAGATATTCCTCACATCGATCATTTGGAATTTACCGTGTTGATATTACTAATAGCTAACCGTAATGCTTTTGAGTTTAAGCGTATATTACTTATCTTCTTTTGTGCTATTTCTCTAAGTTAATGGTTTTAATTTCTAACACGAAATCTTTCAATTTACTATGCTTGAATATTGTAAAACTGTAGGTGCCTTCCATTTGTGTATAGATATCATTTACACGACATTAATGAATGCGAAATGCTCGGCCTAGACCCTCAATGGACTGTTGTGCCATACACTAGTAGTAAACTGAAGTTCATCTAGTAAATGTTCTCTTACTTATTTAATTTAAAGCTTTCGTGGAATTCATTAACACTTGAATATATGTGGCACAACCGATTAAGTTGTGCCATTTCAAAAGCATCTGGACCCACTCATATTCAGCTACAGTACTGTGTAAAACAAAAGCAACAAATTTTGGCATACCATACTTATTACGTTTTCATGACTTTTGTTAATTTTTATTTAAAAGAAAGTGGATTTAATTTGTTCTTAAATGATTAAATTATATAATGGAAAACTTAAAAGTTTGAAAAAACCTTCCACAAAAAAATTATTTTAAAAAAAATCAAAGAAATATGCACTTAGGGCTGTGCAAAACAAATGCAACAATTTTAATTAAATTAACCCTTCTCCATGCTAATCAATCTTAAAACAACTTCAATGTGCGTTTTGACTCGATCTCATATCTAAGTATGATTTTTATTGGCATCCCAAAGTAATTTTTACCTGTCCTGCATATGAAATTTAATCAAAAAAGATACATAGACTATAGGCTTTGGAACATAGTGTCCGTTGTGTACTCGAGAGCGAAGTATACAACTGACAACTACTATAAAATAAAATCGTAGGTGGTGTGGTCCATACACAATGTATATGTTGAAGTAACGCAAAAAGTTGGACAACTCTCAACTTTGCCATACGTTAAGAGAGATTTGTGAGTGTGGCAGCTATCAGCTGATTAATTTTGTGTATGATGTATATGATTGTATATCCGTTGTCGAAGTATGCATTGTGTCGCCTCTCTCCTTCGCTTACTTCTTGTCAGTTGTACACTTCGCTCTCACGTACACAATGGACTCTATTTGCCAGAGCCTTATTACTTTCATAAAGTGTCTGTTTGTATGTATGTATAGTATACTATATTCGAAATTTAATTAAACAAAATTGTTTTATTGTACTCTTACTTGTTTTAAAACGTACATAGGTGGTATTGTATAATGAAGAAGCTCCATAATAAATTACATATAGTCGTTGATAATAAATTGTATTCATGTATAGGAACTTCCATTTTAATATTGAACTGTCGTATACGCCATATTTCTCTAATAAAAGTACAACGAATCAAAATCAATTCTCATATGAAATATCTTGTACGTGGTTTTGCAGTAGTTTCAACGACAATATGTTCATATGTATTAGAATTGAAAGTTTCTGTTAATGTTGTCTCAAATAACAACGTTGAATTTTATCCCAGTTGGAAAAAGGATCACTCAGAGTAATCATTGAGGATTTAAAATAAATTAGCACTCACAGTAATAAGGACTGTATCGAAAAGAAACTGCACACTTTTAATTCAATATTTCTCACTGTGTATACGTTAAATCACAATTTAGAAAGTGTGATCGATTCGGCTTTTATTGTTACTTCTTTATCTGATATTCTTGTTCTAGTTTTCGCGTTGCCTCGAATTGAAGATCACTGGCCAAGCAAATTTTGCACAATTACTGTATTGAAAAAGGAATTTTTTACAGACAGCTTGCTAAATGGTACAAAGTCAGTGCAAATGGTGGCAAAATATTATAATCAAGTTTGGAGATACCTGTTTTCTCAAAGATTGGCCGAAAAGTGGAAGAAAAAATGTCCAAAACATACGAAATTTGAAGCAAAGCCCTTAATAAAAAAAAACAAATCAATGTCAATAAGAGACTTGGAAAAAAGCTATGATTGCAAGTGGAAGGCAGACATAATTTAGAAACTTACAAGATAAAAAGTATCAAAAAAAAAAATGTTAGGAAAATTGCAAAAATTGAGAAACTTTGCTTCGAAAACTGTACGGCCGTTTGCTTCAATATGTTGATGAGTGGGTTGTAATATAAAATAGGAAAAAGGTCCCTAACCATGATGTTAAAGAAAGAAGAACAATTAATCTACCAGGAATGGAACAATCAAAAACTCTTTTAGGAACACATAAACTAAAAAGAGTGTATGAATTTATCAAAAAAAAAAAAAACAATCTGAGAATTATAACAGGTACTCTGACAGGGCACTGCAGGCTGAACTATGTTCTGATATGGAGGATACTGAAACTCCAAACGCCTTCTCATTACCTTTTATTCCTACATGGCCTGAAATCCAAAGTATCCAGACCTTGTTCTGCAAGCCAAGCGTATTAAGTTTCTCAAGACACTTCCTAATCAGTTAAGAATTTACTTGCTAACCGCTTGACTGTCAGAATCGCAATATTCTGATTTTGATAGTTCCGCTTGAGGTTTAAGTAAACACACCTGTCTGTGGCATATATGTATTTATTTATATTGGTGCATTTACCCACGGGCTTGAAGTATTTTAACAATGGCCCATATACCACCGGTCCTGCTCCTTCGTCAGTAAGAGACCCTTGTGTATACCTGTTTATCTTTTGTTGGTTTATATTGTAGGTTTCAAATAAACATTCCCAATCCTTTTTTTTACTTAGTTTACTGTAAACTTTTTAGTGAAACTAAACTGCGGTTCATGCTATCTTTCGGTAATGTGAAATATTGTAGAAATTGTATCAATATTTCAAAAGATTCTATGTTCAGATCAAAGAACATTCTTAAAATTGTATGATACAGGGTAGGTCGTTTAAAGTGAAAGCATTTGTTTCTGATAAAAAGCATTAAAAAAAACAATTTTTTTGTTGTTCATTTAAATAATCATTTGTTTTAGTTCAAGATTTGTTCCAGCTACTTTTTAGGTAATGATATCGCGCAAATGACGGCCAAATTTGCTCTCTTTCGGCATTTTCCATCATTTTGGCCAATATGGGAGCTATTTCCTGGCGAATGTTGGCCTTATATTCGTCTAGGGCTCTTGCCTTTGATCCCTAGAGGAAAAAGCCCGGCGGTATAATATGTGGCGGATGCTGGGGCATGACAAAATCACCATTTTTTGATATCAACCGACCGAGGAACAATGGCTTCAAAAAGTTGGCTGTGGCACGAACTGTGTGAGCTGCGCTGTCTTATTGAAACCAGAAGTGCTCTATACCATTTTTATGGATAAAGGGCTTCAAATGAATGTACAACTGAACAATTTCAGCTGTTTCATGGTATAAATTTCCTTCGACTGACGCTTCCAACGCGGTATGCCATTAGTCGATCTGGCATCGCTGTCCAAAGGTATAGGGCTACCAGATGCTTCCTCTTCAAATGGCCTATCCTGTTTAAAGAAAAAATTTCAAATTGTTTTCAGAATATTCCATTTGTACTTCAGAATCTTTTAATTTAATGTCGGACTATTCAAAATTGTTGTCGTATATTCCAATTGTACTTAAGAATAGTCAAATGAAAATAGAGAATAGAAAATTTCAAATGTACTTTAGAATATTTTATTTGTACTTTAGAGAATTCCAAATGTATTTTGTCATATAAAAAGTATTTTCTGTTTTTTGACATTGACAATGTTTGAACAAAAATTTTCTTTATTAAAAATCAATTTTAATCAAGTACATATTGGCCATTATTATCTATGATGCTGTGCCATTTTTTCGGTAGCTTCATAATTCCATCGGTGTAAAACTTCTGTGGTTTATCGGCGAAAACTTGGCCAAGTGATTTTCGGCAGCCTTTCTGTCGGCAAATTTTTTTCCTTCAAGAGAGTTTTGCAAAGACCGAAACAAATGGTAGTCAAACGGGCTAAACGGTGGGCACATCAAAACTTCCCAGCCAAGCGCAGTTGATTTTTGGCGGGCTATCAAAGATGTGTGTAGCTTGGCATTATCATGGTGGAACACAAAACTTTTTCTATTGACCAATTCTGGCCGCTCGCTCAAACGTGGCTTCGTTCAAACGGTCGTATTGTGAGCGGTAGAGATCAGAGTTGACTGTTTGGCACATTGTAGCAGCTCATAATAGACAATTTCCAAACACTCAACATAACCTTGTTTGCCGTCAATCCAGGCTTTGAAGTCGTTTGTGGAGGGTTACCGGCCATTAACCATGATTTTTATCGCTTAATATTTTCGTATTCAATGCATTTTTCATCGCCCGTAATGTTTTGTCTCAAAAATTATTCGATTTCGTTACGTTTTAGTGGTGGTAATTCGGTCAATCAAATTTATTTGTTAATGATTAGTGCCACCGCTATCTGCTGACAGCTTGCGTGCCGGTCTTGCTCCACCAGTTGTAAAATTTCATCGGCTTTTTCAGTGACTGGCCGGCCAGAGCTAGGTGCTTTTTTGACATTGAAATTTCCAAAAAGGAATCGAGCAAAGCAAAAAAGTTGAACGGTACTTTCTGCTAAAGCATCCTCACCGTAAACCGGCTTGTTTTTCCAGCGTTTTTACCTTTTTTATAGTAAAAAATCATCACGTAGCGTATTTCTTAAAAAATTTCACATATTTTCAAATCAATGTAACTTTTTACACGAATGACAAACTACAAAACTATCTTCGCAAAAAATGTAGCCTGAAATGTCACCTTTCAAACCTATTGGATCAGTGATGCCAGATGTATGGCCATTTACACCATCTTGTGACAAAAACCGAAAATACTTTTTATAAGACCCAATATTTCCAAAACTTTGCAAATGTGCTTTAGTAAAATTTAAATTTTCTGAAGAAACCCGAAATATTTTGAAATGCATTTGAATTTTTCTAAAATACATTTTCAAATCTAAGATCTCGTTTATTGATTCGGAAACAGTTCTGTATTTCCCTGATTTTTTTTTTGAAAATACGAGACGTACTAATAACCTTTTTTTAAACTCGGAATTTCAGTCACTTTTGCTTGCCAATCAAATGATGTTGTTGTTTTCAGTCTCGAATAGGGTAGCCAGACGTATTGATTTGATCAGTACATGTCCTGTTTTTTGTTTTAAATACTGATTTTTTTAAATCTCGAAATCAGTACGAAAATGTACTGATTTTTGTATTTTGTTCTGATTTTCTCAAATTCTTAAGATTAACGGTCTTAAAATCGTTTTTGCAGACAGTCTCATCCTGTTTATTTCTTTTTCTGATTATTCACAAAATAAAAGGCATACGCGTTGCTGCTATTACTTGAAGAAAAGTCGATTAACGGAAGTTTTTTAATGAGTGCAATGAATTTGTCATTAATTGCATATGATTATTGTCCTCAGCTCTTACAATTCTCTAAATATGGAAACTGATACGTAATCAACATCGGAGATAAAGTTGCAGGACGTTTATATCACTATATTACATTGAAATTACTAGATAATAAAAGCATAAAAACTGTACTGATTTCCACTGATTCACAACGTCTAATGTACTGATTTCGCGGTTCAAATATCTGGCTACCCTAGTCACGGAACATTCATCAACCTTAAAATATTGCCCTAATTTCGTTTCATTAATTTAAAGACTTTTTTTCAATTTTGTTAGTTTATGAAAATTCAATTATTTTATTTAAGTTTTAGAATTTTTTTTACATCACAAAGGCTATATTTGTGATTTTCTTGTTTTCCCCTTTTTAAGATGTGTTCGTGTTTGTTTAAACTGTTTTATAGTTTTAAAACTTGTTTTCAAAAAAAATATAATGCTCTAGGTTTTTTTTTTTATTTTTTTTTTTGTGTATTTAATTTATTTATTGCCCCTTATTAAGGCCACCGAAAGTATTAAGGAAGTAATTATTTATTACTCCTCTGTGGGGTAAACAAAACCTTATCAACTGGGATGCAACAAATATATGTATACATTTTTGTAAGTGTATGGTTTGTAACTATACATGTTCCTAAGCTTTTGGCTAAAAATAAGTATAAATACGGTTTTGTTGTTTGTTTATTTTATATTTATTCCTTGAGATACAATTTCAAATGCATTTATTGCAAACATATGTATATGTATGTATGTATGTATGTATGTGTATGTAGTTACTAATACTTATGTATACAATAAACACAATTAATTTTTTCCTCATAATTTATTTTCAGTTGGCGAATAGTCACAGTAGTGGTTATCATACAACTTTTTCCGACAGCAAGAACGGCGTCTCCTGGCGGTAAGTTTCAATTGGACACTAAGCACCATAGGCACTTATGTACGTACATACAAACAATCAAACGATGTCAACGACAAACGTCATCATTTGTTGAACAGAAACACGTACATACACTACAACACTTTTCTTGTATATATTGTTTACTTATTTCATTTATATGAATAACAAAAATAACAAATAATAATACGAGGTAATAATACAATTGTAGTAAAAAGAATATTTTATAAAGAAAAGTAAGTTTTTTTTGTATTTTTTTTTTTTTATTTGTTTGCTTGGAGTCAGCATGGACTTGTTAGTATCGTCTGTCTGTCCATCGTCTATCCATCGTCCGCGTTTGTCCGATATATGGTATACTTTTGGGAGAAACACCATGAACACACAATATATACATTTAATGTTTGCTCGACGACAATGGTAATAGTCAATGTTACATTTTTTTTCTTTTTATTCTTAGTTCTTTGTTCGAGTTAAAAGAAAGGATACAATTTCAAAATTCTATGGAATTTTTTAATAATTCATAATAATTATATTATGATCTTTTGGCACTTGACTTATTATGCGAGTGCATACTGTTGTTTTGTTGATATTGTAAGAAGAGATCGTATTCATGGCAACTCTTTTTTTTCCTCTCTCTTTTATTTGTAAGTTTTTCTTTCACTCCACTCCGCTCTCTGCATTGTTGTTGTTGTTGTTCTACACAATGTTTATATTGTGTTTACACACGCTGTTTTATCTGCTAAATAAGCTAAGCTACGAGAATTATGTTGAAATTTAATATGAAAACATGGAACTATGAGAAAAAAGAAAAAGAAGGAAGCAGCGTGAAAGCCCAAAAAAAAAAAAACTAACATTTTAAATTTTTACATTTCATAAGAAATAAGTATGAAGTTTTAAATTTAATATAGATTATGCCAAATTTTTTGATGACGTATGTACATATTGTAGTGGGGAATGCTCAGTCAAAGTTCCAAGTTTGGTTGCAAACAATAACTCGTTTTTTCTTAGATTAAGTTATTTATTGACTTAGTTGATACTTACAATTTATATCGATGATGACGCTGTTGTTGATATGTAAATTATTCTCGGTGGCCCACGAAGGTTTGACTGTGCTGTGGCCAGCCGTTTGGGAGAGTCGACCAGAATTTTGCATTATTGACAACGATGGTGAAAGAGCCCGTCCGAGTCTGAGATTCCAACCCTCTTTTACGAGTCTTGTCCAAGTAGGAGAAGATAACTGAAAGAGCTTCTGGTTGATTGCAGACCTAGTAGTGCCTAGAATTCATCGGTGGTACCCCGAAATTTATTGGAGTTATAACAGGGAACAACTGGTATTCACCTGAGTTATCACTTGCCTAAAGTAGCTCCAATATTCTCGCAATATTTTCATATGATTGTTGGCTTAAGGCATGAGCTAAAACTTTGATGTCCGTAAGTATTTCCACGATCCACAGCAAAAGAAGATGGAATTGAAGGGCTTTCGGTCAAAACGTGATATCCAACAATTTCAAAATTTTACAGGAGAGCAAAAGAACGTTTGCATTTCCCTATTCCGCACTTGCCGAAATGTGATTTTTGAATAATTATTTTGGAAAAAGTAATCTCTATTTTTAAAATCTAAAAGCCGCAGAATGTCAGCGTGATTTTAAAGAATCAAAAATAAAACTCATTTGGGAAAAAGACACTTTTTGGCCGCAGGCCATTTAATTCTTTTTCTTTCCCGCTTTTAGCTATAGTGAAGTAAAGTTAAAAATATCATTCCCATCGTAGTTATTGTTACTTGTGTGATGCTTTCGCAACGCTGGCTTTCTGTTTAACACCATGGTAGAAATATAAGAAAGTAGTTTAATTTCTAAAATTTTGATCAACATTTTGAATTATTGACAAATAAAACATTTTTCCAGCGCATTTTACAAAGTGAGTAATATTGTAAATGAATAAAATTACTTTTGTTATTTAGTGGTATATGTTGAATTTTATTTTTATTTATACCAACATATTATATGCCAGAAAAATAAAAAAATTTATAGAACAAACAGATCAGACGATCGTTTCACGATGCCAGAAAACCCTGACCAATTTGTACTAAGGTTTCAAAGAAGAATAGCAACAAGTTTATAGAACAGTAGTGGTAGATCCTTTCAATAATACGATTCAGTGGGAAGGTATTGTCTTGTAATTCTCATCTACTTCACAATATTTTACTATACTGCTATAAAGCAACGGTACCCAAATGATATATTTGCAAGTAAAAAAGCTTTTGAGCTTTCAAAGGTATACAAAGTTAATTTACACAACAGAAGATCAGTCGATCACCAACACTCATGCGAGGAGGTTGATGCTGTCACTTTTTATGTATGCAAAGAAAAAAATTTACTGACGTCTAAAAATCTACGGACATTTTTTTTACCCAATTAAAACCTCAGAAATGATAATACTCATTAATATATTAGCTGTTTATGCCCCAAAAATCGTTTTGATTTTGATTGGATCCCTAGTTTATGATAAAGCTAAGAAGGTGTTAACCATAGTTGGTTTCGGAGTTTTGTATGTATCAAAAAAATGCGCTCCACGTAAGCTGAGCAGTGAACAAATGATTAAACGGTCTTAGGAACTTTTTGAAACATATAGTCATCGAATGTGGATTTGGTTTGGGTCACTTCGTGCAAGAATTCATAAATATCACATTAACTGGTTACCGGTTTTCACTATATTTTTTTTTTTTTTAGTTTTTAGGCAGCAACCCGCCTTTTCCCCCCAAAATATAGTTTGGTTATTGTTATATTTTTTACCCAATAAAATACGACAGCAATGGAGATGACATTGAGAGTACTGAGATTAAAGTTGCCAATGTAAAAAGCCTTGTTCATAGGCAGGTACAGTCATCTACTTTATGAATTCTCACAAAAAAATACAACGCTGGTGCAAAAAGCTAAATGGTATGTAAAAAAATAAGTTTTTTAGGCTGTGGTTATATTGCCCGTATGCTCGACGAACACCATGAAATTGTTGTTGGACCGAACACAAAAAGAGAGTCTTTACTCACACCGAACACGATGTGCTCGGTGTATTGTACACCAAGCACGCCGGATATTCAGGGTGGCAATGAGTAATATTACAAAACAGTATCATTTCATACAAAATAGTATTAAGCAAACGAGTATATTTTGACAAAAAACAACTCTGCAACGAGCTGAATGTAACCACCTTGACCGAGCACGGGAGAAAATGTTTTATGTTCGTCGAACACCGAGCACCAATATAACTAAAGGCACTTAGTTGTCAAAGATTGCTAAAACGAAACTATTTTATAATTTTTTCTACAATAGTTTGGCACCATGCCGTTTTATGGTGGGCGAAATTTCAAGCGGCAAATTTTGTTTTCACTAAGTTTGATAATAAAAAAATATGTGTTTGAATGTAATTCTTTATTTAATTAATATTATGATTTTGCGTTTTTGCAATAACAAATTTGAAAAATTTAAATATAATTTTGTTATCTTTTTCACAAGGTCAATACGATACACAAAAATTCTAGTGAAATTCGTTGATAGCATACGTCTTTGTTGGCGTAATCTGTTGCCAGATCCGGATGAAGAAAAAAATTCTTAATTGTCAGAAACTGCACAGCCCTAGGCATATGCAATTGAAAGCGTATGTGTTTTTGACAGATATCACTAGCACAACAGCGTACAATGGACCTAGACCGAGCTTTTCCCATTTATTCATGTTGTGTAAATTATATTTTTACATGAATGGAAGGAACCTACAGTTTTATGCCGAATCCAAACGGCGAAGTAAAGGTTTGCCATTGCCAGCTAATAGATGGTGGCGTGTGGAAAAATTTTTATTTCTATTTTGATTCATTAACTGTGTCGAGCATTGAATCCGGACTGCCTGCTTAGCCGACCACACTAGCCACTGAGCTATGGTGACCACATTTATCTAGATAATATCATTAGGCTTTCCGTAAGTGGTCAATAAAAAAAGAATTCTTCGCAATTTGCAAATATCTTCACTGAATAGAAATGATGAATGAATTTTTTAGCTTATTCGATGT
This sequence comes from Toxonevra muliebris, assembly GCA_963691655.1. Lineage (NCBI taxonomy): Eukaryota > Metazoa > Arthropoda > Insecta > Diptera > Pallopteridae > Toxonevra > Toxonevra muliebris. The sequence goes on along the minus strand of OY829326.1, from coordinate 117,748,796 downwards.
TGTTTTAAGAATAATATTGCTCTATATTTTTTACTTTAAGGTTTTTTCTACTAGCTTTATAGTTTTGACTCCTGCTTCCCTATAACAATCAGTCAAGTTCGTAACCACCATATGCACCACATTTAACAATCTACATCCTACATATTTTTCGAATGATTGTCTGAATGAAAATATAAAACAACAATACAATAAAATCACAAAATGCGTCGCAAAAGTCGTTGACGCCCCCATAATATTTTATCAAGAATACTTTAACAGTGATGTTTAAAAAAAGAAACATAAAATATCATATCCACCATTTTAATTTTCGAATTTATATTTGAAAATTATTAGAAAACATTTATAACAAATTCTGTTGGAGTTTTTGCAGTCTTCTTTTCTCTATTTGGTTCTTGCTTTTCTCCTGTTGGTACTCTCTACACTTATCGGCACTAACACTACGTAGTATAAGTATACAACACAAGAAAGGAAAATTCCGCTATATGCAATCAAGCAGAGGCGACTTGGTCGGCTCTCTCAATAAAGCACATGAGATTCAAATTTGCGAGAAGTAGACTCTATGGTTGACTGTATGTAGCCGAATAACAACTGCATAACTTCGTTTTTTACTAGTTTTGTGAGAGTGCAACGAAAACGCGATTTTTCACGTGACCGTTGTTGTTGAAGATTTTGCACTCTTTCTCTTTCTATTTTCTGAATCTTTTTTGTCATTCGCTAAACACTAACAAAAGCATAACCTCGTTTCTTATTAGTTTCGTATCTAGTGCATTAACAACGCGATTTTCCTTGCAAAATTTTCGATTTACTCTCGCTAAAAATGTTTTTAAAAGTAAGGAATCCTATCTTAGGAAAGAGGCCAACCGATCAGTCCGGTTTTTCATTACCCGCTCAAAAACATTGGACAGTATTTTGCCAATAACGCATGCAATATTGTCCTCCAGGTACTCAATTATTACTTAAATATAGCATAGGCTAGTGCCTTTATGTAGTCCCAAAGCAAATAATCTAGCGGTGTCACATCGCACGACATTTACATTTTTCGATAAAACGCAAACATCGAACATTTGCTTCAATGCGTCATTTGTTTGACATGTTGTATGGCACGTAGCGCCGTCCTGTTGAAACCAATGATTCTCCAGATCGTGGGTAGCAATATTAGGCAGAAACCAACCTTCCAGTATTACAAAATAGTGTGCCGTAACGTTGACGCCGATCTCACTTTCGATGAGTACGGGTCGATGATGCCTTCGGCGTGTAAACCGCAACAAACCGTCACTCTTTGCAGTTGCAATGGATTCTCTAAGATCTGCAGATTTTCCTTGCTCAAAATTCGGCAATTTTGTTTATTTACGTACCCGTTTAGCGGTATTCGCTGAAGCTGAGGGTCGGTTTCGAGGCAATCATGGGCTGTTGTGGAATAATAGTCGTAGTAGTAGTAGTTTAATTTTGTGACATACTCTGTTTTTGTTTGTAAATTGCGCATTTATTTTTCATATTATGAATTGTTGTTTCAACTTATTAATATGCAAAACTGTTTATCAGTATGCATATATTTAAGTATATGCACATAAATTATTAAACATATTAAATAAAATGTTATGTTCAATATTTCTTCCTTTTCTTTTTTACTCAGATACGGTACCCAAGGAAATTGAAGTTGGAATAGGTGATTCATTCAGCATAGATTGCAGCATTAGTAATGCTCTTGAAGCAACTAGTTCACCACTAATATTTATAGATTATAATAAAAATAGGACCATACCAAAGGAACAAATAAAAGTAAGTATTCCTAAATGAAACTTTATTGATTTAAATGTAGATGGAAATTGGAAATATGTTTGCAGATAATAGGTCTGTTCGTTAAGTTTTTTGAGTATAAAATAGTTAATAAGAGATTTCGGACAGCAAATAAAAAAATTCGATCAAAAGACAAAATAATTCGAAAAAAGAAACGAAGTAGAATCCACAAAAATGTGCACACATACATATCAGCTGTTTAGCTCATCAGCTGTTGAAAATTGTACTTAAATTCAGAATCAATTGCGACGCGGTGCTGTTTTTTTACATTTGCTTTAGAAATTATAGATACATACGAAGCAACACGGAACCGCTGCACAGCACAGCAATGCAGAAGCTTAGCAAAAATTGTAAAATGCACAGCACTGCACCGCACCGTAAGTGATTCTGCTTTTGGCTACGCGAGGCGTTCGTCTTGCTGGGTTTACAAATGTTGTCCTGTTAAGTTTTTGTAGCACAAAGGACCAGCTTTCTTTTTAAAAAACTAAAATGAGTCGCTTCTGCACTCGTCATATGATGTGATATCATACTTTACGTATTGTGGTTTACTTCATTATAAAAGTTTTCGTTTCGAGCGCAAGCATGAACGCCTGTCTCGAAAAAAGATGTAGAAAAAATAGGTAGTAAGAAAGATATTGAAACTCGCCTGTCTTTTTCTAACTACCTATTTTTTCTACCTCTTTCTTTTAGACAAGCGTTTATGCTTGCGCCCGTGTGAACAGCCACAATTTTTGCATCTACAATGAAGCGAAGCCAGTGAATTTCGAAAATTAAAAAAAAAGATGCGAGCGAGAAGCGATGTTGATACAAATAGAATTCCCATATGAGCTACATCACTGTTGAAATAAATTAAAATATGTAGCATATTAGCAGAAAACTGAGGAAAACGGAATAATCCTTAGTGCACCAATTGTTGAACTGATAAATAATCTTTTTTACTATATTTTCCTGAGAATAACTTCATTTTAAAATATATACACTATTTTTGAAAAAGAAAGATGGTAACTCTACATGAAGTCAAGTCATTTTAAACAGCTGTTTCATATTAATCGCTTCTAGCTTATAGTGGAGGGCCAATGAACGCGGCACTCGGCGAAGGGCGGCATGTGGTTGTCAAATAAAAGTAGAATCAATGTATTCACATGCGGCCAGGGCCAATGTAAGCGACGGCGGTTCGCGGTGCCGCTCAAAGTAGACCAACTTTCTACTTTACCGCTTGTGCCGCGTGAGACAGTATTGCCACAAGAGACATTTTTTGAATTTTATAAATTTCTGTTCAGAATTATTTGTAAACAAAGACAATAATTTCAATAAGGAAATGCCTCACCAATCTCTTTTCAAAATCCATTCAAATTGTTATTGTTTGTCAAGATGGATGATAAAAAGTTAATCAAATGAAATCAAGCGTGGACTACCAAAATGAAAGTAAGGACTACAAAACTACAATTTTTTCCATTTCTTCCATTACCAAATCTATTGAAAGCAAATTTCAAATTAATAATATGAACATTTTACAAAACAAAAAGACAGAAATTTCAAATTCTGTTCGACGAACGCCGCATGCATTGGCCTTACAACTCCTTATGACGCGGCGCCGCGAGGCGATTTTGACAACCGCATGCCGCGTTTATTGGCCCTCCACTATTAATTGTAAATTGAACAACGAGAATAACGGCGAGTGCTCTCGTTTCCGAAATCGACTTCGAAACTCGCCTCGCGTCTTCGCTAATATTATTTGGATTAACCCAGTAATGCCTAGCGGTGCCATATGGCTGAGCTGAGCCAGGTTCAAAAACATTTTTTTTCTCAAGTTACTTTCTTGACCTATCTACTTTGGTTTCCGCTCGTCCTTGATGGGTTATGTTGTTAGTTTCTTAAAAAAAAAACCAGTGGTGAAAATGCCCTATAGTAGAGAAATAAGAACTTCTCCTTTTTCCTATTCTCCCTACTCCTCCTTCTCTGAACCTCACTGATACCAGGAATTCCATAAGCATCCCTAGCAATATTTATTGGTAGCAATTCTGGGTATAAAAACAAGGTCTATGTTGATCAGATGAAACATTGCCATATTGTCGACTTATTTATTAATATTTGCTTCTATTTTGCATTGTTTTTATGCATTTGTTTATTGTCGTTCACATTGTAGGCAATTTTAATTCTTGGGATTGCATAAATTCCACGCAAGAGTAACGTTCAGTTGGCCATAATAGGAGCGTTCGCTTGCTCGCTTAAGAATTATAACGAATCACAAAAGCGTCGTTTGGTTGGACATCAATGTTGTCGACATCGACATAAACGTTGTCGTCGTTGTCGTTGTCTATCTTCAATTCAACATAACGAATTCTTTTTTTTTTTTTTTATGAAATCGACTTCATGCCTTGAAGTAGTGGATTAAGATGAATTTTTATTGTTGCTGCTATTATTGCAATTACGGATGCTTTTGTTGTTGTCCAACAAACGCTAGTTGGTTAAAGTTGTATTTTTTTATTCTGCGATTTTGCATTTTTTTTAAGAATTTTTTTTGTTTTGTTTCTATTCCTGCTATTCTCACAATTTGGTGCCATGCTTGGGTTTCTTTTTTTTTAAAGCTGCATTTGACATAAATTTACATACGAACGTATTTTATTTTTACATACTGATTGATTTAAATCGCTACTGAATATAATAGCAGCAACAACAACAATGAAACGTTTCTCGCTTAGCATATATTACCCACTTGCATAGCAATTGGCTGGCGACGATGAAGACGGCAGTGTGTGTGTGTGTGTGACTTTGTGCATTACCATTTTATACTTTAAGTTTGAATCGGAGTTGGAGTTGAAATTAAAATCGAAGCTAGAGTTTTCATGCGAATTTTTCATTTGTTTCTCTAATGGAGTATCATGATCTTTTCCCATGCATGTCATGTGATTAGATTGTAACCGTTTGATGATGGTGAATGGCGGCAAAACCCCGCATAATGAACTTAAAAGTAATTGGGAATTGCTTTAAATGTAATTGAAGAAACGCAGGCGCGTAATTGCTCGAATCGAATTTGCGTAATTGTGTCTCTATTGTTTCGTGTTAATAAATAAAAAATTCATGTTAATTTACACAATCTTAATTTATTTTATTTTTTCAGATAATTAATTCTAAAACTATACGAGTGACGATTCACAATGCCGTCGATCAAAAGGAAAAGTATCAATGTAAAAGGGTTGATGGGCCAGAAACAGAAGCCCCTGTAGTGTATGTGGGTAAGTTTAAATATCTAAATATCTATTGTAAGGAGTGAGATCGAAAAAATCTTAACATATATAAAAATCAAAAATTTTTAAACGGTTGATCTTTGAGTTTTGATTTTTTTTTTATTTAATTGATGACTGATATTTTACAAATTACAGGAAAATATAACTTTTATAATTCTAACCACTATTTATGAACTCGTGGACCTTTTTTGGTAAGCCTTCCATTAGAGATTTGATAGTTGTTTCAGACACTTTTTTGGAACAGTTTGCCCATCTCCTTTTAAAATCTTCGATATTTTGGAGCACCTTTTTTGTGCTCTTTAAGTTTCTTTTCACAATATCTCTCCACTGGTCTTAGCTCCGGACAATTAGGAGGATTGGCCTCTCTTGGCACAAAAACTATGTTATTACTTTGGTACCACTCCAAAGCTTTCTTGCCGTAGTGACATGATGCCAAATCGGGCCAAAAATATGTGGACACATTGTGCTCTCTTATGAAAAGAAGAAGTCTTTTTTTCAAACATTCTTTGATGTATATTTCGGTATTTATAGAGCCCACTGTAAGAAATGACTTGCTTCTTTTGCCGCAACTGCATATAGCTTGCCATACCAGAAATTTTTTAGGAAATTTCGTCTGCTTCTGGATTCTAAATTGTTCTTCGACATTTCCTCGAGCATTAGCAACATAAAAATATTGACCCGGAAGCTGAGTAAAATCTGCCAGTACATACGTTTCGTCGTCCATTATACAACATGAATATTTTTGTATGAAATTCGATTTTAATTTCCGAGCCCTACTTTTGGCGTCTAAATTTTTTGCAGCATTCCTGTCTGGAACTTTTTGGACTTTGTATGTTTTCAAACCTGCATTGGCTTTAACTTTTCGCACCAAATAGTCAAAGCACTGGGCTAACCGGGTGACTTTTCTACCAAATGTGTTTGGAGATCTTTTCAATATGCTTTCTATTTTCTTGGCTTTCACAATATCATGTGGTCCTTGTTTTCTTCCCGAATCGATGGTCAAATTCTCCTGAAACTGTTTAATAACATTGGAAAAAGTTTGACGGCAGACTTTCAATTCTTTGGCCAATTTTTTGTAGGACCAATTTGGATTTTTTTTTAAATTGTTAATAATTTTAAGACGTACTTCTTTTCCTTCACTCATTTTGATCAAACTCACAATAAATCAACATGTTTGTCATTAAAAATAACAACTGACATACTTTTCAAAGATAACTAGATCAAAGAAATTTTTAAATTTTACACCCAAAAAAAAAATTATTAGGTAAAACATCCATTAAGATTTTTTCAACCTGACTGTTTATGCTCAACTCGAAAAGACATAAAAATTTTATGATACTTTTTGAAGTAAAACTTCTTTAGCGGAAACGAACATCATTACACTCAAACGAAACTAATAAGAAACGAAATTATGCTGTTGTTAGCGTTTAGCGAACGAAGTCATGTAGGGATCGGCTACATACAATTAAGCAGAGAGTAGATTTTCCTCTCATGTGTTATATATGCTTACTTCGTCGTGTTTGTGCCGATTAGTATAGAGAAGAGAAGAAGAAAAGCAACAACAAAATAGAGAAAAGAAGACTTCAAAACAGGGATGCCAACTAAATTTTTCTTTCTCCCCGATAACCCTCGAGAAATTTCCAGATTTTCGATCAAATTCCCCGCATCGGTATAATTTCATATTATAACAGCGCGACACGCACTTTCTATATAAACATTTTACAGAAACGAAAAATACCGTAAAATTGATTTCGGTAAGTGTTATTTTAGCGCGACCCTGAACTTTCTCGGTCCAAAACTTAATGTTCTTCTGTGGTATCCCGGACTTATTTGTTTTTTGGAAAATACCGCGTCGAGCTTGCATGTATTCTTATTGAAAGGAAACGATATCACCGAATGTTTTTCGAATGTTCCAAATTATAAATATGAATAGTAAATATGTTCGCTTTTTTTTTTTTGAAAATGTAACCGAAATTCTGTACAGAAGAGAACCTAACCTCAACATAGTATACATTTGAAAAATTATTTTCATACAAGAAAAAAAACTATTAGAAATTGCCGAGAAACTAATGTTGTGTTCAAATTTTGCATGAAAAATCACTTATATGGCTCAAATACACGAAGTTAGTTTGTCAAATGTCAAAAACTGAGTAAATTGTAATTCCTCAACAAAAGTGTTCCGTAATTTCACGAACGCTCTTTTTTTACAATATAGCAGCCTATAAGTAGCACAATGCAAACTTCATGCAAAATTTCTTGTCTGTGTCGAAGGCTTATGGTTCCGCGAATATTATGAATACGAGTATATTTACCTGAGTTGGTTCTCGAATAATGCGGTCAAATTAAATGATAAATAAGTGAAAAATGATTTTTCTATTTCTATTTGCTATCGAAGCGGGTCAACAAAACAAATCGAGTTCTGAAGGGAAAATAAGCTTAACTTGAGGCGAGCTGATAACAGTTATTTGCAGCTGTCAACCAATACTAGGGGAAAAATATGACGTTAGTCCGCAATTCCCCGTGATCCACAATACCCCAGTTTCCCCTACAATATGTGCGAAAATGTAAATACATCGAGGTTCGTTTATATTTGCACACACCAAATGTGCACACATGTTGTATCGTGCTCGGATAATTCGGCAATTTTCCCAATACTATGCGTTTCATGTTACATAGATTTTATCCTTTCTAAGGCGGTATGAATTTCAGTTTAAACCCTATTCTTATTTTTTTTTTTTTTGCACATACAGTTAGAAGTTTCGTGGTTCGAGTTCAAAATTTGACACTGACCCTCACTCCTCCTTGTAATTAAAATTAAGGAACTCAAATTACAAACATTTTTTATACACATTATGCTCATATTTACATGCACATTTACAAGGACATATAATATACTAAAAACATATATATGAGTATTAATATACATATGCATTTACTATGTATAGAAAATGTATAAATAACAGAATGTACTAGCTCGCAAATATCGCATTATTGAAATAGGGTAAACAGTTGGTAATATCACATATCACAATTCCTCCCATTCACTACAGCAAACTTTTAAGTTAAGTATGAGAAGTGAGAGAGTCAAAATTAACAACAACGTCGATGTTTTTAGTTTAGTTGAAGTTTAATGAAATGTAATACATAAATACTAGTATAAACTTATGCACATATATGTTTTTGCAAATATTTACATATCAATTACTGCCAGCCAAGTTCATTATGATTTTCAAATATTTGCATAGTTAAATGGAAAACTCAATTCTCTTACTTTAAACAAACGCGCACTTGATGTTTATTATTTAATAAAAGTTTAAAAAGCTTTACATACCTAAATATGCATGCTTACTTGTATTTTTGAAGTAATCTTACGTCACAGATTAGTTTCTTTGGAAAACTTTTTTATTAACTGTAGAAAAACTCTAATATTTATGGATCAAACGTGTATTGTTATAGATACCACGGTATCATCACCATTTCACGCTACGGTATCAACATCCCTGTGAGTTTAGGTTAGAGTGATTGTCCTTTGGTAATAGGACCTACTTAGGCCAATAAGGCCCGTTGTAATACCACGTGGCTAATCCACAATTCCCTAATCTTAAAATGAACTTTTTGGTTCTTTAAACTGTAGAACCCCTAATGTCAGCAGATTCACAATTAGCTAAATCGCTCAAGTAGAGTTGAACTATTTTGTAGTTTTAATAATCTTACCTGAATCTCTGATGTCAGCGGGCATTGAAGCTAAATTGCTTTAGAAGAGTTGACCTAAAGATTTTAGTCTACGTGTGGTAGACGAGGAAGAGTAGTTTCCTCCTCTTCCTCGCCTAGGCAGCTTCTGCAGAAGTCATTTGAAGGTAGTCCCAATTTGCTGGCATGTCTGCCGATCAGACAATGTCCAGTGATTATAGCTACAGTGTTGCTAATAAGTAGAAGATTTATTTAGCGAAGCAAGGAAATTTGACCTCTTTGGGTTAAAGGAGGACCAGATTAGTTTTGTGTGAGAGCACGTATACGTTTCTCTCCACCTTTTGTTAGCTATGTTGATCATTTGGCTATATATATTCAGTGTGCAGGTTGCCATAGGCATACCTGGATCAACATGATGAATAGGGAATGCTGTGCCTAGCCTTGCCAGCTCATCGGCTTTGCAATTACCCGGAATGTCACTATGACCTGGTATCCAATACATGTGTACCTTGAAATGCTCAGATATCTCGTTTAGAGATAGTCGGCATTTGGAGCTTAGAACTAATTTTTCACATTCATTTGAGGACTTTTCGAATTTTTTTTTAGGTTAAGTGCATAAATTTTTTTTGTGTTTCCGTAATTGCACTCAAGAATTTTCGCTGTTAACTAAATTTTTATTTTAATTAAACATTTTTATTAATACTATTACTCATTACTTAAAAATTATAAAACCATTATTTTTAATAACTATTTCAGGAACACCGCCCTCGAATGTCACCGATTTAAAATGTATAATTTATCATTATCATCATGTGAATTGTTCTTTTACACCTCCACCTAATAATTTGATGGTTCGCTATAAGTTGTACTTGGCAAATAATGATGTAAGTTTTAAACCCATTTATTTGTATAATTATGAATAATTAGCCAATTCACAAGCTGGCATATACTGTCTTATAATCATAATATCGTTACAAATTTTGATATAGGAGTTGCTTATATCAATACAATACCAGGGTGCAAAAATTAAAAAAAAATCCGCCCGTGATCACCTCCCATATAACATGATTGTAAAAAAATAAATATTTTCCTTTTTACCGTTGAGAATGACTATAAAAGTTTATATTAATCTGTATTGAAAGTACTTTTCCCTCCCCTTCAAATTTACGCCCCCATTCCCCCCTCCTTACGTCTTCTTTCCCAAACTTTAAAACATGACATTCAGATATTTATTAGTAGAAAATGAAAAAAAAAGAAAAAAAAACAAAAATTGGAGCTAATGAAAAAAATTATTTTTGTCCACTTTTCAACCACTGTGCGACGCCGAATAAGACAGCTTGTGAATTGACCAAATTTGTAAGAATTAGGGATGCCAATCTCGTGTTCCTGGGATTTGCTCCAAAATTTATCTCAAATATCCCGGGATTGAAAACACCAGGGATTCGTATGTAACTATACAAAATTATTGTAATTCAAACTTTTTTATTTTTTTTTTTTTATATATGAAACAAAACTCAAATTCGTTCGATCAGGATATTCGACTGCAGTCGAAAATCGAACGCGGTTCATAATAAGGGACATAATCTTCGTTCCAAACTTTGAGATAAGAGGAAATTTTTTTTCATCAAAATTTTTTCTAATTCATTCAGACTTCTTCCTTCACAATCGATATGAAGTGAATGAAAATTATAAGAAAAGTGTATATCGCTGCCTTAATTTGCAAAAGCCCTAACACGCATTTTTTAAATTTTACAGGAGAAGCAAAAAAACATTTTGGTATTTGGAGTACTGCTTCAAGAATTTGTAATTTAATTAAAAAAAAAAAATGTCGTAAGTTTTCTTAAGTTGCTGTAATTTTCGTATTACCCAAACTCTTTAATGGCCGCTCAGTGAAGCTAGTACAAAATATAATAAAAACATATTAAACACCAAAAATAAGATTTTTCTAATCACTTTATTGTACTTTATAGCGTGAAAAACGAAGGTGCCCGTCAAATGACGAAGCTACCCCGACATGGGGCACATTCAGCGAACATGACTTTTTTTTAATCATCATGAAGAAAAAGTTACAAATAAAGCTTCTAGAATATTTAATTTTAAATAATAAAGTATTGTAATAAGCCAATACATTTTCAAATATGTTTTTTTTATAATAAATCTTAATCTTTAATAAATCTTAGCAGATCCTGCGGTGTTAAAGAGCTCTGGTGTTCGTCTCCCAACACTCCAGTGGTAAATATGCTTACTCTGATCTGGCAGAAAGCGGGGCAGACACTAAGAAAGTGGTCCGCCGTCTCTTCACATTCTTCCTCCAAACCACGGGGAGCACAGAAGGCACTAGCTCCTAAGCCAATCATATGCAAATGTTTGGCCAAAGAGAAGTGACCTGTATATAAACCCACCAGCTGCCTGCAGTTCTTTCTGTTAAGTGATAACAGAAAGTCTGTTAGACGCTTCGAGATAACAGGTAACATGGCCTTTGTCTCAGATATGTAAATTATCTTCTGAAATATAGATCTTCAAAAAAAAAAGTGCTTAAACTAGCTCTTACGAAAGGTAATCGCTAGAGTCGAAACATTTTGCGAATCATCGAGGTTCATTTTTAGAGTAGAGGGTTATAGCAAAACCAACCAATTTTTTGAATTTTTTTGATATTGGGTTGGATGCATTTTTTTACATTACTTTATGTTATATGTGTATTAAACCATTAATCATTCAATCTTTATTTTATATATGTCAAAACTATCAATTCCGAGATTTAAATTTGAAAAGTATTTCAGGATCGGCATCCCTATTACCTATGGTATCTATATTTGATAACATTTATTTTATTTTCAGGGTCCATTCAAAGTAAACACTTCCTGTGTTGGACCGACGAAAACCGATACTGTTCAAAATTGGATATTTAATTCGTCTTGTTATCAACCGATTGCCACAAAATTGGGTTTCAATTTAATTGGAACGAATTTATTTGGCACAAAATCTCAATTGTATAATTTTAGCTCTACAGAGATTTGTAAATATGTTATGAATTTTTAGACCTGAGCAATTTCTCCTTAAACAATATATTTTTTATTTATTGTAGCTATTCCCCGTAAATTGGAAATCAAAAAATTATCTATCACATCGAATAGCATCACTTTAAAATGGGAAATAAAAGATAAAGGGTTTTTTAAAAAGAATTTGACTTATGAAATTAAATTACAACCGAAAAATTTCGATTGGTATACGGTCTTGTTCAGCGATGATGAGGTCTCCTGCAATAACAGAAATTTTTGTCAAGTCACAGTAAAAAATCTTGCATATCCCAATCGTACATACAACATGAAAGTGCGTGCAAGATTAAAATGTGATGTCTGCGAATGGAATGAAGAGTATGTGGGCTCGTTTAACACAACATCTCGAAGCCCCGATTTCCCGCCAAAAACTGCGGTTGGCTGTTTCTATATTGATCAAATGCGTTTATATTGGCGAAAATTGGAAGAGTACGAACAGAATGGTCCTAAATTTCAATATATCATCAGTGACGCTAACGGAAAAGTAATGTAAGCGCTAATATGAAATTATTGTATATTTTAATCGTAATCGTTCTTTATTTACACTTATTAATTATGCATAATTTTTTATTTTTATAATTAGAAATACAACAACAGACTCTACGATTGTTTTACCGGAAAGGCCAAAAGTGAATTCTGTTTACTATATAAAAGCAAATAATAGTGATGGCGCTACTATCAACAGCAGTATAATACGAGTTTTTCCAAATAATGCACCTCCCTCATATTATCCAACTAATGTTGCCGTTTATCACAATTATACATATACATTATCTTGGAAAGCACCTAAAAATCAAGAACAACTAATGAATTATACAGTATTTTGGTGTATACATGAAATAGGACAAATAAATATGTGCAAGGTAATATACATTCTGCAAAAAAAAAAAATATATATATATATATATTCTCAATTTTTATGTTTTTTTTTTCACAGGGTACAATACATTTCAAGTATATCGATAAGTCACAAACAAATTTCACTAAAGACTCTCATGGCGCTTCATTGATTATGGCTATTTCAGCTAATTATTTGGAAAATAGCACGGGCATTCAATGGGCCGCTTGCTACGCAGAAGTTTCCAGTGATCTTATGCAATTGAAACCAGAAGCAAAAGCAATAAATTCTACAGCCATAGATGTAAAATGGAGTATCGATGGTGTTTGTATATCGATTATCGAAGGGTTCAATTTGACATATTGTGAGGTAGTAGCTGGTAATGATATTACGACGGCAGCTGCTAGCACCAATTGCTTCATTAAACAAATGCCAAGAGAATATAAAAACTACACAATTAGTGGTTTGAAACCATATTCCAACTATAGCATTGAAGTTATAGTGTATTCACTTTCTAAAAAAGTGAGTCCCATAAGCGAAGCGCTTTATCGTGAAACCAAAGAATCTGGTATGAAACTTAATATATGATTTGATTAAAAGGAAATTTTCTAATTTTTACATCTTACATTTTCAAGCTCCATCAAAACCCAGAAATCTAAAATTTTCCAATGTGACAAGCAACTCTGCTTTTATAATGTGGGATCCGCCAATAATAACCAATGGTGTTATAAAATATTATAGTATATGGTAAATATATATCTATATTTCAAATATTGCCAAACATAAATTAGTTTTTAAAACTTGTTAGCGAGTAAAAGAAAAAATTTGAAATCGATTGTTAGTCCTTAATTAGTTCGATCATGTTCTTAAAGGCATTGGTCTACATATGAAAGGCAATGGCGAATCTATGAATTGAATTTGGAGAGCGTTCATTCTGCTAAATAACAAGATATTAGACTAACAAAACAAAAGTTCAAACTAAAACCCATACTCAGTCAAAAATTTGAGCACAATTCAGAGACGAAAAACCGGACCGCTTCAGCGTGCTGTTCTGACCAATAGTCAAAAAAAAATTTGAATCTAAATTCTGATCAGATTTGAAATTGGGCTGAATTTCAACCCAGAAAATCAGACTAAATTCTGATCAAAACTCAGACCACATTTAGACTAGAACTGAAACCAAAATTCTAACTAAATTCAGACTGAAATTATGACCCAACATTTTGACCAAAGCTCAGACCAAGCTCCAGCCAAAATTCAAACCAGATTCGAACCGATATTCTGGCTAAAATTCAAATCAGAAATCAAACAAAATTCAAACCTAAAGCAAACTTATTTCAGACCAAAATTCAGATAGAAATCAACTCGATCCATATTCATTTATCACACCTAAATGATTTTTTGTATGGCGTTGTTTAGTTTATTTTGCCACCAATTTCTGAGCCGTATAGTCACACAGCTCTAAAGCAATTTCTGTTGGTCCATAATGGTCGCGTTCAGAAAAAGCCTCTGCTCCGCCACTGCTAGCTGAGTGTCTAATGAACTCAAATTGATCACTTTATGATCAACAAAAATTATATTCATCAGTCGTCATTTAATTAAGCGTATTATTTTTCTGATACTTCAGCTCAACATGTTGTTGAGCAGAGGTCGTCTTCAGAACGTAACCAATGTGCTCGAAGTTTTTTTTCCTCGACTCATACAGTAGCAGTTAGCTTGTTATATCGGCAGATACTTCCCTTGGTGTGTAGACTTGTGCGATTGTAATGTTTCCTGTCTTTGAATGATCCATTTAGAGTAATGTTTTGAGAATTTGTAATTTAAACTAAAATAAAAGATTTTAAGTTTTCAGTATAAATCTCTAAAATTTTCAATACAGATGAAAGTTGACACGCTTTATCATAATTCATCAAAAACTCGATACTGAAAAATTTGATGTTAGGGACTTAGCAAATTAAGGCAGCGATACATACTCATCTCATACTTACATACATATAGTACATCCCAGCGGTTTTTCAGACAAGTGCTTGAAAATTAAGTGCTTAAAAAGTGCTTGCAAGTGCACCATTTCAACCGGAAATTACAAAGCAACCATGCGAACAACAAATTTAGTTTTCTATTGAGTAATAAAAACGAGTATCGTTCAGCGAGACGCTACGAAATATTGACTGAGCGGGAAACGAAGCGAGTTAGTTTTCACGCAACAGCGAAGTAAAGTGGTTGTGAAATTTCACGAAAAGTGTGTGAGTTTTATTTTATTTCTTTTTTGCCAATTGCAAAAAAAATATATATATATTTTGATTTAAAACAAACAAAAAAGCAAAAGAAAAGAATAAAATAAAACGACGCAGCAATGAAAAATTATGAATGCATGAATAGATACTCGATATTTTTTCTTTCTCCTCTATTTCTCAACTAAAGTAAGCACGAAGCAGCGAATGAATGAGCGGAAGTGCCTATATAAAGCATTCTTTCTTCCGCTTGTTTAGCGCTAAAAGTACTGCACTAAACAAGTGCTTGTCTCCTAGGACATGCAAAGTTAAAATTTATATGGAACACATGTGCTAGTAGTGCACTTAAGTGCTTGCAATCAAGCACTTGTTTAGCGCTATTCTAGTGCTTCCATTTACCGCTGGGTGCATACTTTAGTTGAGAATCAGCCGCCCATTTTCAATAGTAAAATTGATAGCGGAAATTGAATTGTTCACTTTTGATCCAATTGGATCAAAGTGGTACTGGTTCGTAATCGTGTCATCCTTTATTACTCCTTTTGGAGGCTAAAACGAGTACTCCACGCTGCAGGATGTGCAATGTTAAAAAGGAGTACAAAATGCATGGGCTCTGGAGTTATAGAAAGTAATCCATTTGGAGCGCTCGATGAATACTCCTACGATCATCCTAAGTTCAACGGGGTATTGGCGACGTTAAGTCAGAGTATGAACCATACTGAGAAAATTTAAATTCAATGTCGTATTATAAATATTGCTCAAATTTTAAAGAGTAGTAGATAACTACCATGTAGATCTCTGGTTGGTACACGTCAAACACATTCCATCTAAATTTATATAAACCGTCTCAATTATTGGTGAAATTTAGTCTTTTGATTCCGGTATTTTGGTTTATCATAATTTTATATTAGAATATTAAATTATTAAAAAGCGCACTGAATTGATTATTTAATAGTACAGCCTTTAATTTAAAAAAGTAAAGTCAATACTAAATTATTCTAATCTCCTACCATTAACAGTTATCGTCGGCTGGCCAACGATTCAGAATGTAATGACAACGAACCAATAAAAACTACATCCTTAAATTATACATTGGGTAGCCTTCACAGTTATACGAACTATACTGTTTACATTACAGCACATACAGTCGAAAGTTCAGAGCCCAGCGAGTCGAAGAAATTTCAAACACTAATTTCCAGTGAGTTTCGAATTAAATTTTTGTACTTTAATCTAATTAAATTGATTTGCAAAATATAATTTTTTTTTATCATTAGGACCTTCAAGCCCATATAATATAACTTTAAAGTTAGGAGACTTATCTACACTCGAATGGGAAAATCCGGAGGTACCATCTGGACGTGTCGAATTATACGAAATTGCATTGGATTTACAGTTTACTAATGGCGATACAAAACAACAGAAACTGCACGTAAAAGGGAATAAATGCCAGTTCCAAAATCTGTGCAACATGGACGACTTATTAAATTACAGCTTCAGTGTACGTGCTATAAATATCGCTATAAAAGATGAGGTCGATCCTAAAGTTTGGAAAGCATTACAAGAAAGTAATGGAGATACTGCTTCTCTGGCAAACAGTGAAGACAATAAAATTAAGAACTTCAATTGCTCATCAATGGTGGAGGATAGTGATTCGGTAGATTCTTTGCTCAAAAGTTATAAAGCCGGTAAAAAAGTTCAAATAATATCCGAATGGAAGAAAATATCTGATGTCAACAGTTGCCGATTTAACAATTATACTGGCATTTCAGTAGCCGTTATATTGGTAATATTTTTCGCAATATTAATATCGCAATTTCGCAATGGTAATATTATATCGGCGTTTTTGCGCAATAAATGGAATGAATGGACAATCGGTGTAGAAATTCCGAGTGGATTAAAAGATATTGGCACCGACAGTTGGTGCGATAACATCAGAGAAAAAGAATCTCCGGATATATCACGCACCACCGATTGGACATACAAAATTCACATTTGTAATTCTCCACTCACTGCAATGATACCTATTAAAAGCAAAAATAATAGTAGTAGCAACAACGAAAGCAATGACGATATAGAAAAACATCAACAGCAATTGCTTTCATTGGAACAAACTTCCTCGAATGATGAGCAATCATCGCAGAGTACCGATTCGGTTGAATTGAATGATGTGAGTAATTCATCGTTATATTCATCGCCAATGAAGATAAAAACCTGTGATTATCAGGAGGCGAAATTGATTTCACGTCCAACATTGACACTGAACACTGTTGGTGGTGGTACTGACGACGCTTATGTAAAACCATCAACAATTATAAATGCCGCAGCAAATCATCCAGTCGCAATCATGGACAATTCAAGCATAAAAACATTTCATCCTACTCCAAACGGTTACGTGCGACCGAATACTGTCATGAGGGTACGATAAGTTTTTGTGAAATTTTTAGAATAAATAAAGATAATTTCCTTCAAAACGATGAAGATTTATGAATTTTTCAAGAGTATATTAATTCGGGTATTCATTTCTTTCATTCTTTCTAGCTGTCATCGCCTTTACATCAACAACATCAGCAACCACATACCAATACAGACGGTTACACCACATGCGATGTCATTACTGGCGGAAAACCATCATCAATACTAATATCAAATAACATCAGCATGCCATCATCCACCACCACGAAAACGAGTCCTATGGAAGATTCTGCAAATGATACAACAAATAAATTAACATCATCACCAACTGTTGGCGTCGCCAATTTTGATGGCAATACATCAATGGCAAACACCAATAGTCATGGAAATAATGAAAATAGCAACAATAATAACAACAACAGTTCACTTTGTGGTTATGTAACGCAGCGTCAACTTGCTGACTTCGGACAAATGTTGCAGTGAATTAAGAAACAAAACATTAAAAGGAGAAAATATAATGAAAACTTTAGGAAAACAAAAAGTGATAGGAAAATATTAAATTAGAGACCAGTGAATGAAATCAGCACCGAACATTAGAAATCGAATCTTTTGACTGAAGCAAGTGTTTTTCGTTCGTATATGAATATTTTTTTTTTTTGTTATAGATTCCATTATTATTTGGTTGCTTCTTGCTTGTCTGGAAATAATTTCAGCGTATCTGATTCCATAGAAAAAATGTAATTTTTGAAAATGAAAGTTTGATTAATAAAAAAAGATACGTTATAATATCTTTTCTCTTGTACACTAAAGAATTATCAAATATCACTATCAACGAAAAATTTCAAAGCCAATGCGAGTTTAGCATTACTCTAATAATTTTATGACACTATACAAACTCCCAAAGTGTTCCGGATTAATTTTGGGTTACTACTCAAGGAGCCTGGTGTTTCAAAGAAAGTTATTTCTTATCAAATTTAGAATTTTTGTTATAATTTTTGGCTTACTTTTAAGTTCCCTTTAATCGCGGAAGAATCAAAGGTCCTTTTTGATATCACTCGGTCTCGGTTGTAATATTAAAAAGAAAGTTTCATTGTTGTTTCAGAGTATTGGACGTCAAGAACCATTTAGTTAGATCATTAAGTTTAACGTTAGAGTCCTTCTCTTTTTACCGACGAATGGTTTGCCAAAGAAAGTGAAACAAAATATGTTCAGAGCCAAAACGGGTTAAATCTTTGTGCCATTTTTACTCTGAAAGAATTGTTATATCGTTTTTTCTCTTACTTTTAATGCAATTCGCTTTCCTTTTATAACAGTGGTCGGCAAAATTGAAAATAAGATTGTGTTGGTGAGTGCCATACACTGTATAAAAATATAACTAAAAGCCGTCACATGACAAAGAAGAAACTTACAAAAATTAAACAAAAGGTATGACGTTAATTTTTACTTATACATACAATTTCTCGCCGTGAACATGAGGGAAAAATCAACACAGCCGCCTCTCATGTTGTATCGTTGCTGTCTGAACAACAACTGATTGGAAGAGCATAAGAATGCGTGTGATGGGCGCACTTCTCAAAAGAGTTAGGTTTGCCGTCGAGTGTTTTATAATAATTTTAACCTGCTTTTCTTCTCAGGCTAAGAGTCTCTAATATATAAACTAAGCCGGTCAGCTGTATTCTGTACTGTATGTATATAAAGCAGTCATTTTCAAAACACTGGCCGCGGAGAAATGCTGAGCGTAAGCACAAATATATTTCATACGTGTAAATTTAGAAATGTCGTTAGTTGAGTCTGAGAATTCATGATAGTATGATTTGTTTTTGAATCATATGAGAGACTGAGAGAAAAAGAAGGAATTTTACTTAAGAGCAAAAGCGGCACCGAATGCCGTTCACAGCAAAAGTGAAATGAAATATGTTCAGAGCATAAACGGGTTATATCGGTGTGCCGTTTTTGCTCTCAAAAAATTGTTAAATCATTTGTGCTTCCAGTTTAAGTTGCTTCATTTTCGCTCCAAGTCGTATTACTTGTGCAGTTCTTGCGCTGAGATATAAATTTATTTCTTCAGCGTTTCTTATATACAACTCATGTTGAACCAGGGCATCAGCATTCTCATTTCCACTCATGTTTTTATGGTCAGCAACCTGTGAGAGTGTTAAGTTAAATTGTTTGTCCTAGCCTGACTATGTCTCTCTTACACTCACTCACTAGTTTTGATTTGGTAATTTTCGAGATCATGGCTTTGTTTGCAGCTTTGCTAACAGAGAAAATTGCTACACTTACTCTCTAGGTGCATTGTATAGCGAATATTGGGCATCACCTGACGGCCATAAGTCACTTTACCCGAGATTTTATTGCAGATTCGTGTTTAGTTTAATCATATTAGAATATGTGCAATTTTCAGATTTTTATTTCTAGCGGCTGATATTCATATTTAAGAGGGTTAAGGTCACGAATTAATTTATCCGACGACTATCGTATATGTACGCTAACAACCGTTAGTATCGGATTCACTAAGCACATAGCGTCCTTCTCTTCTAATTGCCCTATGCTGACATAATTTTTATACACAAACAAGAACGCGAATAAGAATGCAATTACTTCGTGTGCGCTTGCATTTTATCTCTCTTTAACACCAACAAACAATTCTGCCACGAATAAATGTACATACATACGTATTTTCTTTTCGGTTTATTTATATGATGTTTGTATATGTGTGAGTAAATTGAGCGAAACATACCAAATGAGTCTGAAGTGCTCTCTCATATTCCTCTCTCATTCAAACTCCGCTCCTATTTTAACTTACACTCCTCTCTTTTACTTACTGCACTTTCATGTCGCGCAGTAGTCTGAGCAAGAGGGGATTATAGGACAATACAGTTATTTACATTTTTGAAAGATCTTAGCGTAAGCTAAGATCTTTACCATGGTGAAATCATTTGACCACGAAAGAAGAAGAAGAATGAGTTGCTGGTAACTTCACCTGGTATAAATTCACCTTGATCTTTACACATCAAAAACTCCTTAATCTGGACGAAATAAATTGATTTTGGTTACAGTGTCCACTGGTGGTAAGAAGATCACATTATATTTTTTTTTTATCACTCAAATTTATTTTAAAAAGTTGTAACATTTTTAGTGCCAAAACTCAAAAAGTATGAGTAGGTACAATTAATATTTTACAATAAGAAAAATTTCTGAAATTATGTACGACGAGTATATAAACTATTTAAGGTTCGGTACGCGGGTCTGATTTCATTCTCTGGTAACGAGACTGTCTGTTTAAAATTTGACTGTACTTATTATTAATTAATTATTATTATTATATTTAAGGCAAAATAATTCTCATTATTAAAGCCGCACTTTTAAAAAGGAATTATGTAGATGTTTTTACCCATCGTATGCAGACTTTATTGTATTTATTATGTAAGAGTATGCATGAAAGTTGAAAATGCTTGGGAACATAACAATTTTTAAGTTATAAAAAATATATAAAAGAAATTAAAATTAATAAATTAAAATGTAAAATGTTTTTATCTGCTATTGAAAAATTAGATATCAAAACTATTTACGAATTGTAATAATTATTCATATGTATGTATGTAGATTTAACGAATATTGTTATTCATCACAAAGCTTGAAGCTTTTTGTTTTTATTTTTTCATCACATCTAAAATGTTACAATTTTTATTTAATATATTTCATGTTTATTTTATTGTTTGTTTGTTGAATTGAACGCTTGGTATAACAATAAGCATACAACATTATTTAGTAAACTATAGTGAACGAATCTAAAAAAATGAAGAATCTCTCCAAACTTATATAGAACTAATTGTACTATTATTTTTATGCATATACAAACATATTTATGTAAATACATTGATTTATTTATTATAAATATTTAGAATTTTGTTTTATAAACTTTAATTCATATTATGAATATAAATTTCCTTATATTTCTTTACACTTTATTTTATTTTATTACTCTTATGTACAAATTATCAATTTAATAGAATATTAGTTTATATAATTTTCTTTTTTGTTATATAAACACAAGCAAATATTGTAATTTATAAACAACTTAACTGAAATTAAAACCAAAATTTGTTTAATAAAAATCCAATTAAAAAAAAAAACTTTGTGATTGATAAATTTTTTCATTGAAACAATATTTTCTAATAGTAGCGGCATATAGGTAAATCTAGAGTTACCAACCGTACTCTTTAACGAGTAATTGTTCTCTTTTTTAAGATCTTCTCTTTTTTACTCTATCTTTTCTCATACATATCTTTTTTTTACTCTTTTTGCACTCTTTCCAATTTCATAAACTTTTCAATAAAGAAATTGGAGGGAACGAAAGCACAATATCTTTCACAAATTGAAAAAAGCTTTATCTTGTAGCGGAAACTTAATTGATGTAAGATGCCCAGCCGACATTTTATTCAATTTGGTGCAGTAAACTATTGATTTTTGACAAATTGATTTTGAAAACATACACATAAAATTTATAAGTATTTCCTTTATTTACACCGTTTGGACGGATTTCAAGTTATTCAAAAACTCTCTGGTTTTGACTTTTTCAAGTATATAATTGTGCGCAAAAATCAAGATTTCCCACATATGTCACATAAAGACATTGCCAAAAGTTTAAAAATTTCAAAATCTACGGTAACTTTAGAGCCGCAAAACTTTAGTGAACGACAAACTACCGAAAGGAAAACTGGAAGTGGGCGAAAGAATGGGTTCATCTCGGAGGAAAAAGCAAAGAAAGTGAAAAACTTGTTTCAAAGAAAACCAGGCCTTTCCATCAGAGATGTTGCTAAAAAAGTCCATATGTCACCCGGATATGTTCAAAAAGAACGCAGAGTAAAAGAGCTTAAGACGTATAAAATTCCGCTAGCCCCGAACCGGAATGGCAAAAAAAATGCAACAGCAAAAACTCGCGCACGAAAGCTGTACGACAAAACTGTACATAATTTTGATTGCATGATCATAGACGACGAAACGTATGTCAAAGCAGACTTTAATCAGCTTCCTGGTCAACTATTTTACACTTCAAAAAAGAGAGGTGATGTCGCGCCTAAATTTAAGCCAAAGAAAGTGGACAAGTTTGCGAAGAAATATTTGGTTTGGCAAGTAATTTGCCAATGCGGCATAAAGTGTGCAGTTTTTGTCACTACTGGTACCATCAACCAAAAAATTTACGCAGAAGAGTGCTTACAAAAACATCTACTGTCAATGGTACGTCTTTAGAAGGCTCCTGTCCTCTTCTGGCCAGATTTAGCAACTTGCCATTACGGCTAATGGAAATGACGTGGTATAAAGAGAAAGGGGTACAAATTGTTCCAAAAGATGCCAATCCCCCAAATTGCCCAGAACTTCGGCCGATAGAAAAATATTGGGTTATAATGAAAAGAAAATTGCCAAAAACGAAGCAAGTGGTCAAAAATGAGAAACAGCTGCAGAAAAATTGGACTACTGTGTCATCTCAAATGTCCCGAAGTGATGTGCAACATTTAATGGCTGGAGTTAAGTCAAAGTTGCGATCTTTCGCATACGCACCAACCCAATAAATAAAGTTTTTATTTTTCTTAAAGTTACTATTATAACCTTTCAACTGATGTGTAAATTTCTGTTTTTTTGTTTAAAAATATAACAAGTTAATGTCGACCAGTTTTTTCGTATACATACCTTACATTTTGACGACCTCGATAGCCTAGTGGATAGTGCACTAGACTTTCATCTGGGAGGTTCGGGTTCGATTCCCGTCTTCGTCTGGTGGTTAATTTTCATTAATTTCTTATATTCACTATCAATATGAAGTGTATGAGAATTATAAGATAGTGTACAAGTACACACCTTGGTTGGTAATGGCAAAACCACCAAGCCGATAAAAAAAAATTGCCACACCGCCGTTCGGAATCGGCGTTAAACTGTAGGTCCAACTATGTGGTATCACAATGAGACGTTCAGGCCTAAGTGTGTCTCTCGACAGCCACTCCAACCTAACCTAACCTACGAGCCCGTTTACAGCGATCGATTCTTTGGACCCAATTTTCCACCACTCTCGCACACATTTCGACCGGAACGTTGCCAATTTCGCTTTTGATATTGTCTTTGAGTTCGTCTAAAGTTGCTGGCTTGTTGACATAGACCTGTGACTTGATATAACCCCATAAAAAGACATCCAATGGCGTTAGATAGCATGAACGAGGCGGCCATTCCACCGTACCATTTCTCGAGATAACACGTTCACCGAATTTGCCTTTCAATAAATCGATTGTGACACATAACACGATAGCGCTCTCCATTGACGGTAACATGGCGGTCGTTTTCATACACGAAAAAATACGGCCCTGAAAAATACACCTGCGGCATGAAAACCGCACCAAACAGTAACTTTTTGTGGATGCAACGGTGTCTCAAGAAGCACATGTGGGTTTGTTGCTGTTCATATAAAGATACGAAATTGTTATGTCCCTAATGGAAAACCCTTTATGTACTACTTACATATATGGTTAACGTACATAGTTTCAGAATTTTTATTTGAAGGTTAGGTTGGGTTCGAGTGACTGCCTAGAGACACAAAAGTGGGCATACAAAAATATATAGCATTTTGAAAGGAATCTGAGTTTGTTAAGTTCTGTCATTATTTTTTTCTTGCTATACCACCACATAATGCCAATGTGGTACCAGTATTTAGTATGATCAAAGTTCACTTATTTGGCAGGAGAAATCGTGTCTCTTGAGTCCTTAAAAATATGTTAATAACCAATAGAACGAAGAAATTACGATTTTAAACAAAAATTAGTAATGGTCAATTTTAACTACAATAATCTCAAACCAGTCATTAAAATTTTTTTTTTATAGCTAATGGTGTTACACCAAAGGCGTTTGATCATGATGTTGTCAGAAGCTTGAATAAAATTCAATTATTTCAACTAACATTAATTTGATGTACAAAATTTTTTGTTTTATTAAATGAACTCTTTTGTACCGTTTTTTCACTAAAAAAATTCCCTTGTTTCAAAAATGTAGTTCTAACAAATATAATAAACTTAACTTCTATTTTTTTTAATTTAATTTGAAGAATTTTTTATTTAGATTTTAGAGATTAGATTAGGTGAATTCACCTTGTCTCAAACTCTACAATGCACTAACCACTTTAATTCATACTTGCATTTATGATGATCCTTTTTAACCCATTAAGTGCTCCCCTAGAAGGGCTTTACACAGACTTATCATTTGATCTAATCAAGAAAATATAGTAGGAAAATAATCCTTTTCTCTATTTCTAATCTCACCATTTTTTTTCTTTTCGCAAGAACTTGGAACTAATGGTATTCCGTGAAGTTTTTCTATTAATGGCTGTTCAGACAGGAGCAAGCATGAAAAGCCTGGGCAGGCGTGTCGTGTTCACATGAGTGCAACCATGACGGACTTTTTTTTTTAACCAAAAACGAACGGTGGAATTGGAATTTGGTCACTTTTTCTTGTGCTCATAAAGATAGGTTCTTTTGTTCGCAAAAAATGCAAAAGAAATATCAATTATGTGCCTTAAATATGTACTAAAAATTAAATAAAAAATAAAAGCAACGATCTCAATTAAAATAAGTTTATAAAACAACAGCAAGAAAATGAAGACTGTGTGTGCCGTAGATGCGCATTGTTTGTTTGTGTTCATGTTGCCTATCCAACTTCCAAAAAATTATGAGGGAAAGTGGCAAAATCGGAACAATATGAACATGGAACATTCATCAATGCGTCGATTTTTATTTTATTTTTGGATTTTCGGTGCAACTCTGCTATGTCTTTCCCTCTACCTATATCTTCTACCTTTCTCTTTCAGACATGATTCATGCCTGCACTCGTCTGAACAGCCACTATAGTAGGTAGAAGGAAACAACGATCGCAAATATGTTTGGAAATCCATTTATAGAAAATATAGGATCATAAAATGCTACAATTTAAAGAATTTTATTCGCTTTAAAATTTTTAACATTTTCAGCTAAATTTTAAAATTTTATTAAAAAAATTGTGCGATTTCCGATCGAAAAATTTATGCCAAGATAGATAAGCCAGCATAAAATAAATCTGACATAATCTGGAAGGATCAATTATAATCTAATTTTAATCATTGTGAAGTAAATTTTTTCTGTCAGTGGCCCAAAAACCCCAAACGTTGCGTTTTCGCAACGCTCCGTCCTTAATAGGTTAAAAAGTATCGTTAAAAAGCAAAAAAAAAAAAAAAATATTTGAGGTTGAAAAGTTTGTTAATAGTAGAGATTGTGCAGTTTCACAATGCAATTCCAAAATATTGGCTTTGAATTTTATATTTTTGTCATATGCCAGCAAGCACTGCCTTTATACCCATATACGTCAATTCACAATTCAGCCGTCTGTTATATGGTATGACAAGACAATCTACATACGAACTAGTTGTAAAAATTTATATGGCATCCTATAAAAATGTCTTATCAATTGATGATAAGTTGGTATTTTTAAAGCAGTAAAATGACTTCAGCTTATAATTTTTGAATTCTACGGTTAACTTAAGAACGATTTCTACTTTCTTATTTCATTACCATAATATACCAAGTGCATATTCGAATTTTGAAATTAAAAGATAGTCAACTTCCCTATGCAGTTTTCATTCGAAGAAAATATTCATATAAAATTTTTATGAAACTGATGTTTAAATACAATAAATTAAATACGTTGATGCGTTTGATGGACCCTATTAGACTAGCGAGAAAAGTGGATAAATGTCTTAAAGCTTTAGGAAAAATTTTTGTTTCCGAGTTTTCTTAATCCGAAAATGACAAAAAATTCACAGAATAATTAATTTAAATTTTTTTAAATAAATATTATTCAATGTGGACTCCAATACATTTTTTATCGTGCAAGACATAATATCGATAACTCATGGACTTGCCATTACTGATAATGGACCCAATGTTGGACTGTGTTATCAGAGGGAATTTGGACCATTATCAATGATGAGGAGCCCGGATGAGGTTGGCATATATTCCCTAAATTCGTGCAGTCACAGCATTGAAAGAGATCTTCCGAGTCGGGGTGCCTTGAGCAATAATGGGTTAAAGGATTAATTATATTTTAGTATTAAGAACTTTGGAGCTGATTCAATAACACTGTCCTGCATGGGTTTGGTAAAAAATATCGAACTGCTTAATTTCAATATGCGATTTCTCAAAGATAAAAAAGATACCCAGACAAATTTGAATGCAGTTTGAAGAGGAAGAGTACGAACTCCATTATTAGTTTCATAATTATATAATTACTTTTCGATGTAACATAGTCTGAAATATCTCGAAAATCCGGGATTTTCATAATTTTGGGTTAAAGTATCTCAAAAATCTGAGCTATCAGAGACATTCTGACCTCGGATCTTGATATAAACTTTCGAAAAAGTATATGCTGGTTTCTGGATATAAAAATTGTCGCCCTGTGGTATTAGCCCTTTCGACACTGAGTTTTTCCCAGTGGTTCGCATTTTTTTTTTTTTTAATTAGATCATGAAATACTTATTCTAGGAGTGTATGAGCCAAGTCGCCACGCCCTACCGTTTACGCGCTAAAGAAAGTTGCTCGTTGTATGGAAAAAATTTTAAATCATTGTTTTTTGTTTTATGAAAATAGTTAATAATATTATTTAATGTTTGTAGAACAAAATTTTATAATTATTTTGGAATTTAATTAAATGACTCCAACTTGTAGTGCATTGATTTACGGCACTTTATTTAATATTTTTAATTATACAGTTACAATGATTGTTGCAAAACTAATTTTTATTACACTTACCATAAGAAAAAGCAAGATAGCAACGATGATTTATGATTTAAAAATTAATGGAAAATCCTTTCAGTTTCTGCTCATGTACTCATTGTTTTGAACCTAAAAATCCCTTCTTTTATCTTTCCATTCCCATGATCACCTTTTACCCTCATTGGGTTAAGATATATGACATTAGTTTTCGAACGCATCGTCAAATATTCCATTGGCAAATGTTTGCATTGGCAACCCTCACAAAACTTTAAAATAAAAACGTGAGTGGTATTTTTTCCAATTAGTTTTCGAACAGACTTTAGAGAGAAAAGTTGTCTTGTGTTTTACATTTCGCTTGTTAACATTTTTAAACCATTATCAACGCATTTAGCCAGAAAAACTTTTAACAAAAAATCAGGGCATTTTATAAATTAAAAGGTTATCAATTAGATTGTGTTTGAAGAAGCAAGTGAGAACCTTACGAAAAGACAAAGTGCATTTTCGCCAACAATAATATTTAGCAGAGATAATTTGAATTTCAAAAAATTTTGCAACGAAAAAAGGAATAAGCAAGAAGTAGAGAAAAGAAAGACAACTAAATTATTACGTGAAAAATCGATAAAAATAGAATCAAATATAGCAAAAAAACAAAAAAAAAAAAAAAAATAGGTATTAAAAGGGGAGCAAAGAGCAAACAGAAAAATTGTTGTTGTTTTGGTGTGAAGGAACGTAAAAGTACTTTTTGTTGCTGTTGGGCTGTGCGCTGTTCGAGCGAAGAATTGGGAGAAGAGAAAAGTATATTGCATTGTTTCGGTGTTTTACCAATAAGATAAAAGTGCCAAAAGAAAGGGGGACAAAAACATTTCATAAAAAAAAATAAAGAAAGGAGTTGGCGAAAAAAAGAACAGCTGATTGGGAGTTTTTTTTTGTTTTTCTTCTTTTTTTTTGAGAAATAAACGTAAAAAGATAAAGAAACTAAAAATAAACAAAAAGTCAAAAAATAGGAGCGAAGGACGTGTATGAGTGAATAAGCAAGTACGGTGTGAGTGAGTCAAAGACCGCCAAAAATTAAAAATCAAAACCAAAGCAAAAGCAAAATAAGCAAAGATAAGAAAAAGTCACCGCTCACCGATTGGAATTAAAATTTCATTTAGTCTTTAGCCTTTCTCAACGTCACTACCAACACCAATCACTGCCTTTCTTCAGCATCATCAATCAATACAAATCCAATTTTCAACGCATTTGGAATATTTTTGGGGATTACCATAATAATTTGATAAAGTAGCATGGGCACAGAAACTAAATTTAATTGTTACTCGGAGAACACTACAACACAAACAATAACAACAGCAACAACAACAAATGGTGGCATTATCATTTCGAAAACAATTAATGGTTCTTCTTCAGGTTTAACTCACCACACTAATAGAACTAAACACACCAATGGCATCGTCAATGGAAAATCACAAATTACAACAACACCAGCAACAATATCAGATAAACAACAAAATGGTACAAAGACAACAACAACAGCAGAAAACGGAACAGCAGAAGTAGTAGCACCCCCAACATTTGTACCCATACGCATTGATGAGAATAACGTTGTTGAAGGGGCTAAGGATATTTTGAAAGTAATACGCCCACATTGGGACCTGAATGCAGTGCAATTTAAGGTGAGTTTGAACATATTCGTGTCATTATTAAGACGACTATGTTTTTATGTAAAAAAAAAATCCATTCGTATGAAACTTAAGATATATTCAGAAATCTGTTCAGTGATTCATTCTCGACTGTTGTATAGAATGTCTGGGCACTTGGCACAGTCGAAAAAAAAATTCTAAGAATCTTGGCTTGGGAAACCTCTGCCAGAAAAAATTGCTTAAAAAAAGCTTTTCACTTCAGCGAGCTTTTGTCCCACAATAGTATTAGTAAAATACTTTTATTTTTCGGAAGAAAAACTTCAAATAAAAATGTGTACTTTACAAGCTCCTTCAGTAACGCGTCCACGTTTGCGGACGTGAATGCTATAACATTTATTTTCATGGTGTCACAATATGACATGAATGCTATACTATTCAAATCTATAATACAAATTTCGGCAATAAATTTTATATGGCATCCACATAATTCCCAACTGAACTAATCTATGTATCGAAGTGAATGCTTTAGTATTCAGTGTATATAACTAGTAAAATGTAATCATGTTAGAACTTGGAAAAAATGTGTATAATCGAAATTTAAATATTAGGATTACTTTAAGAGAGCAACTATGTGTCTCTTTTTGCACCTCGATACAATTTTGAGTGTCCGCGAACGTGTTAACCCATATATGCCCAATGTCCTGTTTGCAGTACGCTTCAAAAATTCTTTGATTTGTATTAAATAAGAATATATTCAATCAAAATATAAACTTTCTGAAGTCTACAGCATATAGGTCTTTGCGCATATTGGGGTTAATTCGTTCAAAATTACATTAGGTTAACCTACCCAAATCTAACTTTGAGAAAAAACGGCAATCCAAAAGAGATTTTATAATTTTAATCAGTCTGGAATTAATATACGCTTTTTTTTGATTAACATGAGCAATCGTTTTTGATGAGTTTTTGAATCTGTCCAAAAACCGTTCTGGTATAAGCTGGCAAACCAAACAGACTACTGGCAGAAAATAAATCAAAATAAGCTTTCTGTTGACTAGCGTTAAAATTAATAAAAACAAAAATTTTCATATTTGTATTTACTTTTTTCCATTAGTTTGCATTACCTTCGAGATAATAATAAAATAATATTTTATAAACAATATTGAAATGTTGCTGCATTTCAATAATAATAATTTATAATTAATAATTTACTTGATTGCGTTTTAATTGTATTTTATATGTAGGTACATTACTTGTACATAATCCAAAATGAGTACACGGACAGAAATTAAATTTTTGCATTTATAATTTTTTACGTTAATAAATTTATGGGAAAATTAAAAAAATAAATGAATCATGTGAAAATAATATTGGAAACAACAGTAATGTTTATTTTAATTTTTTTAAACGCGCAATTAAAAGAAAAATTGTAAAACCGTGTTTTTAAAATATTTTAAAAATATGCAACGTGAGAACAATTATTTTAAGTTGATTTTTTTATTTTAGCAAATATCAAAAAAAAAATTTCCTCAGTTTTTTGAATACTTGTAGATATGTATGTTTTTTTTGTATGTTTATGTACATACATAAATTACATTTAATATTTAAAAAAAAAGATAAGTCCAAGATTTAGCAAGAATTATTAACTGCGTTCCAATATATATTTATTTGTTATTACGCTGTCGTCTCTTAGATTAAAAAATTCCATAAATTGTTATCAGAAAAATCCGCCAGTGCGATAACCTGATGATATGAAACACATGCCTTATTTAGGAGTGAGTCTGGATACTTGTATAAGTTGTGTTGGCGGGTGTTAAATGCCGTTGATAATTCTTTTTTTTTTTTTTGTGAGTGTGTCAATTAAGTTGTTTAATACACCAATATTTTTCCAAAAGAAAATCTCTATAGTAATAATACAGTGGACGTCCAGTATAACGAACTGGCAATGTTTTTCCATTGATGGTTCTTTCTTTTTTATGAATATCAAAGAGAAAAAAAAATTTGACAAAAAAAAAATATCAATATCTGAAAAGTACACTGATACCACATATACTCACATTTTCATACAGTTTTTACCCGATAAGCATTTAGTATTTTGTTAATAAAAATGGGAACCGCAGCTTTTTTTTTAATATGCTAATGAAATATTTATGAATAGAAATTAAGAAAAACATTTCTAATATCGACGCGTCAAAAAAATGATTTTTTTCCACAGTCAAACCACTGTGCGACGTGACATTTGATTTTAATTTTTATCAATTCTTTCCACTATGAATTTCCCTTCAGCCCCGTGTAAAGATGTTATCAATAATAATTATTTTTTTGGATTAACTTGGCATTTTTTTTAATCATCATAATCTCATTGATCAAATATTAAACTCAATTAATTACAACGATAGAGCACATGAGAAAGACGACGTCAGCGCCCATGCTCATTTGTATGAGTCAATCCCCGTTCGTATGAAAAAACGGCTCTCTCAGTGCCGTCTCATGTGTTCTATGATTTACAACAACCGCTTCATTCCCTTGTTTTGATGAACGCATCTCGTGTTTTCCGGTTTTTCATATGCTAATAATAAAAATGACAATGCTGAAAAGCAATAGTAGAAACTGATAAGTTTTTATGACTTGTTTTTTACGATCAAGTGTTCATAAAACTTACAAGACAAAATGAATTAAAAACTATATACTTCGTTCATAAATGAAATAAATAAACTGACTGGGGTGTTTTAAACCGTTGAAAAAATAAAGTATCAGTAAACACACTTAAAGTCCATAAAAAGTCTATAAAAATTCGTTATTCTATTCACAAACCTACCTTATCGAAAGACGTATTCTACGTCAAAATAAAAAAAAAATTAATGCAGACTGAATGAAATAATTGGTTGATGCTTTACTTTCAATCGCGACACTGAGAGCGTATATTGTGTTGTGAATCGAGATGTCTTTTAATATCGTAATCTCCACCATTGCCAATGCAGAAGGTTTCATTCCATTTTTCACAATGTAAATACGAATCGTCGCATATGGTTTTAATATTTTTGATATTTTGGATATTTTTTGAATTGAAAATTTTCGTTCTCGTTACACTCATACAAAACCAGTAAGAAACGAAGTTAAGTTACGAGAACATATGATTATCGGCTACATACAATCAAGCAGAGAGTCGACTTCTCGCAGTTTTCTCTCATGTGTTTTAATCAGAGAACCCTCTCTGCTTGATTGCATATAACTGGACTTTCCTCTTGTGTGTTACATTCGTGTACTACATTATGTTTGTACCGATAAGTGTGCAGAAAAAAGCAACACAAAATGGAAAGAAGACGACTGCAAAGCATTCAACAGAATGTGTTAATGAATTGGGCAATTCATCAATGTCTTATTTGGTGTCGTATCCTCTCATTCGTCATAAATTCTCTCATTTTTCATACAAAATTATACGACAGTTGTGAATCGGCCAATAGTTTTCTAATAATTTGCAAACAGTAAAGTATCACTTTACCGTGAGTGCCTTTACATTTTTTTTTAATCTTCACTAAAATACATATGCCTTTTGTAGTTTTCGGTATTTTTAAATAATTCACTTATATTTTACGGCTTCAAAAATGGCTTCGCTTTGTTGTCACTCCCTGTCCCCTAGAGCAATAATTCATTGCATGAAATTAAAAATGTGTTGTCTCCCGTATAAAATAAAAAAATGTTGTGTGTTGTTTTTTCATTTTATATGGGAAACAACAACAAATTTTTAATTTCATGCAATGAATTATTTGCTCGTGGACAATCGCTTGTATAACAGTGCCTTAATAGCCGTCTTAGGGCAAGTTCTAATTGTCCCTAGACACTGTATTTTTGTGAGGGTGTTCCTCATTGTAGCCAATCTGATATTTTGTGACAAGGCAACTGCGCCATAAATGCGAATGGTTCTTACCATGATGGTATACATCCACTCTAGATTATAGGGAGTAGAACCCCATGCTTAGTTTCTACACACCATGCGCGATTTCGTAGGTTTGCTAATTATGTCGCCTACATGATTTTTCCAAACTTTTACTACCCATTTTACTATGAAAATATGCCCATCAGAGCCTTGCCAAAACACTACAGGAGGTTGGGCACATAATGAAATTTTCTAGTCGCTGAATAAAAAGAGATCTAAATCAATAAAATTTGATATTTCTAAAATTCTAAGGATCAACCCTCCTTTATTCTATTTGAAAAACCCTGGTATTTGGTACTTAATTTCAGTCGCAAAAAATTTCGCATATTTCAGTTTCGCATTCCAAGTGTAGATAACGATAAACTTTACCACAGTAATTTCTATCGTCTGTCTTAATGACAGAATAAAATATAATATTAAATCAAATCTCGAATTGTGATTATGAAATAATTATTATAAAATATATTAATTTTGCGTGCAAACAAAATTAAATCTTTAAATGTGTTTTTTTTTACCTTGGAATTGCTATTCAAAGTCATTATCAAAATCAAGAAACTTGTAATCAAAGTTTGTTATTTTTATTTGAGTGTAGAAAGTATATCGCCCATCGGCGACAATACCGTCATAAGTTAAAATTTTGAATTTTTCACGAGAAGCTTTTAAAGTTTTAAAATTTACTTATTTTGTATTAATACAAAACGATAAATTTACTCTCTAGGTGTGATTTTTCGAAGTAAACTACCGAAATTATACCGTTTTTGAAAGAGCACATTCAAAACAAATAGTTCTGGATCATTAACTCAAAAATTTTAAATTATTTTGAGTTAAGACGGTATGGTCGCAAAAGAGCCATATGTATTAATATAGAAAGTTCTGTGGCCGTACTATCTCGAAATGAGTTTTTTTTTGTTTTGACAATGACCTTAGTGTTATCAAACATCCTTATAGAAGTCCAAATGATTAAATAACTTAAGTTTTGTAGTTAAATGAACTATTTGAGTTTATTGTTTGTGCTTTTCTTTAGCTGCTACTTGCTGGTGCTATTTTTTATTACGATTTAATATGTAGGAAATGACGCCATATTCTCAATATATTCTAAAAAGTACACACTTGTACTCGTCATAGCAAAATTCGTAAATACTTAATACATATGTACCTAACATAAGTATGTAAATAATTTATTTATTTATTGTTGGAATGTTTTATCGATAATAGTTTGCAAATTATTTTTTATAATCACGTATTAAGGAAAGGCAATTTGCTTGTGTTTTTGTCAATTATTATGATCGCGGACAAATAAATTTGCATTTGAATTTATTGCAAATTTAATTATTAATAAACGTGTACGCCAGTTATTGAACAAACAAACAAGTAACTTTAACTTGTTTTATTTGTTTTTTTGGTTTACTCCATACTCATACTTTAAAACACTTTAAAATACTTAAATTTGTTTTTGTAATTATTTGCGGTTTTTCTCCGAAAGGAAACAAACAGAAAATTGAAAAATAACACAGGCCTGCGAGGTTTTCGATGATTGAAAATGTGCAATGATTTTTCATATACATTTGTGCGCTAAAATAGAAAAAGGTAATTTTCTATTGTCTATAAAGTCTAGAAAAAGTTTTTTACAATTATTACTAGTTTCGCTAGATACCAGTAATATTTTCCTTTCGGCTTATACTAGGTCAGTTTTGTATTTAATCCTTAAAATTCTCAAAATTTAGAAATATTCTTATCTAAAAATACAAAGTACCAATTTTGGTCGATAATGTTCAGAACAAGTTTTGAAAATTTGTTTTATTAACATCGTTTTACATTCTTTAAACTGAAATTTATTACGATTTTGAAAAAATTTAAGTTCAAATAAGATTAAGGTTTCTCGTAATCTTGACGTTATAACAAAAATTATGCATTTGAATTCAGTTCACAAATGTTTGTACCATATGTATATAATATACATCTTATTAATTTTTACAATATTCTAAAAAAGCAGAATGTCGCAGGCCTATGTAATAGCTCTCACAAAAGGAAATTTCATTTATCATGTGAATTTAATTATTAAAGTATATCTAATTAAATTATAACGATCATATGAGATATGTGTTAGTAGGTATTATTATAATTATATATTTTATATCATTATTTATTCACATAGAAACACTTGTTCACGATGAGTCAATATGTGTTCTTCTCATTAAATTCGTTGAGTACTTCAAAAAGAATAATTTAAATTAAATACTTTTGCAATGTCAGAACTTTCATCGAAAATTTTATTTTATAAACTGCGTTTTGTGTGTGTTTATTTTACATATTGAGTTCAAATCGAGTTCAATTTAAATTCACAAGTTTAGTTGTGGTGTAACGACTCTATTGAGTTGCAGAAGTTATACCAATAGATGGCGCTGATTATCAATTTGGAAACAAAATCCACTCAGGATTGGAAGATCTTTGGTTTTTGTATTCGAATTCAATAACGTTGAGCATATTTAGGCGTTCTTGGGCGACATTGTCTTATATTGACTGGTTTTATAAATGTATATTAGCTATGCACCTTTAGTTTTTCTTTTTATTTTTCTGGACCGGCTGTGCCTTAGAACTTTAAGATGCATTCCTTTTATATTTCCTATTTGCATATAAGCCATCAACCTAAAGATTTTTTTCAAAATCTTTTTTAACACAATTCTTTAGACTTAAATACGAGGGCAGTTTAAAAAGTTAGTGATTTTTTAAATAAAAAATATTTTTTTCGGTAAAAAAGCATTTTATTTCTCAACATAGTCTTTTTTTTAGCTCGATACATCTGGTCTCTGGTGTGTTATGATGGATCCATGTTTTATCCACAGTTACGAAACGGCGAAAAACTTGTTCGGGTTGCAGTTGAACATCGCCAAACACTCTTTTGAAGTGGTTACGCTTATGTTCGAGTTCCATCCATCGCGTAAATAGCTTTTTCAAGCCCAAATACTCATGTAAAATGTGATGTACCCGCTCAGTTGAGATGCTTACAGCCTCAATTACCTCACGCACTTTCATTCTTCGTTCGTCTAATATCATTTTGTGGATTTTATCTTCGATTTCTGGCATGACTACCTTTTGTAGGCGACCTGAATGTTCGGCGTCACTTGTGCTAGTACGACCACAACGAAATTCAGTAAACCACTTCTTAACCATTGAAAATGATGTTGCAAAGTCCCCATAGTATTTATCAAGCCTTCCCTTGGTTTCGGTGATGGTTTTTTTACACAAAAAATAATGCTTGATAAGTATACGAAATTCACTTCTTTCTATTTTTTCTAAATTCACGATGTTCTCTGCTTTCAATGGCTGTCAAACACAAACTAAATGACGCGGCTTGCTTGCTTTGACATTAGTCTATTAACAGATGGTAGTTGTCAAGAGCGGTGTTGCATTTAAAGTTACTACGCGGGAAATTCATAAAGTCACTGGCATATTAAATTGCCCTCGTAGTTTGTTTTTCAATATGTATAAAACTGATTTTACAAAGCTAAGTTTACCGATTTTTGAAAAAAGTAACTAGCGTACATTTCACTGAAATAAACTTATTAAAAAAACAGTAAAAAGTTGCATTTTTTCGGATGAAAATACTATTTCTTGGTAGATAAGTTAAATGATAAACAATTTTTGGAAAACATGTTTTTTTTTTGTTTAAGAAATAAATTTTGAAACTTTTTCAACCAAAAAACTGCATTAAATAACAAAATAAAAAAGTTCGTGTAGTTTTAATTTATGTTTTAAGTGAAAAAAAATATTTGACGTAAAATATCGCTATTGCTGTGTATAATATAGATTTTAAATTAGTTTGAGCACATATTTACTGAGTTAAAAGTTTATGCATTTTATAAAATCGTTATATTTTTTCGGTTTTTTGTTTGTTTACTTATTTCATAATAATAAATAAAAATATATTCCTCTTTCATATATTGGCAAAAAATGTGTGTGTTAAACGAAGAAAAAATTATAATAAGTTATTATAATGAGACCACATTTATGTTGTTGCTTAAAATGGCAACCGGTAATCTTTTATGCTCTTATTGTCTCTCATTCTCTTTTGTTTGGTTAATCTAACAGTTTTTCTCCTAAATATAAATATATATGAATGAAGCCAAATGCCGGTCGATTTTTTTTCGTTCTTTTTCTCTTCATACATACAGACATACCTTCATACATAACTAACTGTACTATATTCATATACCGACTATTTGCAAAGAAAGAAAGAAAAAAAACACCTACTTCGTCATAATTTTGTACTTTGTACTCAAAGAAATGAGTGTGCCAAATTTTAAAAATAACACGTCCATGTTTGTCACAATATCTAAAAACGTGGGCATGGGCATGGTCGGTCAATCACTATGTGGAATTAAAGAATTATTTATCTATTTGTTTTTTTTTTATTTCGGTTTCTTTTAAGTTTATTTTTAGTGAACTTTAATTTTATTAAAATTTGTTTTGCTTAATAGCAAAATTTTCATGTTTTCCCATAATCATTTGAAATTTATAATCTATATATTTTTTGTTCACAATTTTTAATAATTCTTCAAATCTGATAAAACTAATTGGAAATGTGAAATTAACATGCACGTATGCACTTTTATAACTCCTTGTATTTGTTTTTATCAATCCTAAAGTCTTGCGATATTCGTCATGCAACTTTTTGCCAGCACACGTGATAAGATAAAAAGAAATGTATATAGTATACATTATAAAATCACCATAATCACCAGTATTAGTTTGTTGATTTATGACATTGTCGGTATTTCTGATTGTGATACCATAGTGAAGCGTGTTCATGAAAAATTAGTTTGCCAATGATTTGAAGTTTTTTTTTTTTTAATTGCAACAATTTACTAGAAATACTAAAATGAAAAATGCACTTTTAAATATAGCAACAGTTTTCTGAGAATAATCAATAGCTGATGATGACAGTATACATGGTCGTAAAAATAAAAAAGAATTTAGTTTTGATTTTTCTGAACTTTCGGAACATGCCGTCTCTGAATTCTTGAATAAGATAGCCGAATCCAGCTTTACATACGTTATCTAATTTCTTCAAATTCTTAAATAATTTGCACTTCAAAAAAGCGAATACATGCGCAACAAGTGAAGAGAGAGAGAGAGAGAGAATATCCCACAGATAATAGGTACTCTATTACAATTTTTTCCATTAAGTTTTGATTTGAATAGCTTTTTTTTTGAAAAAAAAAAAACAATTTTTTTTTTCCCATGAAGAGTTTAAATCTCAATTGTACCAAAGCCAAAATACTCGTAATATATAGTATTTTATACATACCGATTGTATTTCTATTGTTTCTTTGTTATTCGTTTTACATGAGTGGAACAGAGATGCAAAACTTGCAAATGGCAAACATCAAAAATCATTGACACAGCCGATTTTGGTTCGTTCACTTTCATCTCCCCTTCCTCATCATTAAACAGAAAATCGTTGAGAGAAATCGTCCTCACGCTCTTTTTATCTTATGCTCTCAAAGCTTTAATTGTGATATTCGGAAAATCCCACTTAAATTTTACTTGCAACATTGATTTGTTGGGCAGTAATCAAGAATGATAGAATACAAGATTACGCCACGCGCATCTCCGTTATTTGGCGTTTCTGTGACGTAGATTGTAATTTTCTTCATTTGCATTTACATAAGTATAAACAGTGCATTACTTAGTCTTTAAAAATTTGACTTGTGACGACATGCGCAGAGAGAGGCAATTTTGATCAACTTATTGGCGTAATCTTGTATTCTATCATTCTTGGTTTTGACATAGAAAGAAAGAGAGAAAGAAAGAATTTCCTACATGAAATTTGGCAAATTTTATTTGAAAACCAGGCATTACTTATATTTATATTATATATTATTGATTGTACACTTATAATTAAATAGGACTTGTTATGAGAATGAATTATGCTCTGTTTGATCTCCAAGCTGACAACTCTCTTAATAAAATAATTACTAATATTAACTATTAAATAATATACGTGGTTATGTTATCTTGCAATGTTTTTCTATAATCCGGATTTCAAGTACAAAATCAAGGTCTTTTAAATTTTTTGTTTCTTTGCACTAAAACTCGTAAAATCCTAGTTTTATGATAAAATATTATAAAGTATTTTATGAACAAATTAAGATAACAAAGAAACTGACTCAAAAATAAACAATTTGCACATGCTGAAGATAATATACGAGTCCGTGCGATTGCAGAGACTGACTCGTTCAACTTTTAGAGGGGGAATAATATATAATGGTGAAAAAGGCGCAGTAATCTGTCCCATTAAAACCCGATTTCATTAAAATTTACTTTCTTTTGTTAAGAAATTGATTCGAATTGCTGAAAATGCAAATTCAAATTAATCAATTGTTCTCTCTGCTGAACTCTATCATCTCAGAGTCGAGGCGGAATCTTTCCACAATATCGTCCCTACCATTTCAAATTATCGTCGAACTATTTGACATGATAGGGATGAAATATTTAAGAAATTTTTATCTAGCCCTACCTTTAGTTGCGGGTATTTCTTTTTCTTCATTGTAACATCTGAATTTCTAATCCAGAACAAAGCAGAGTTTTCTAAGACGCTCGCTAAGTTTACAATGTGAAAAAACCAGTTAATATTCCTAGCCTATACTTACACTGGTTCATACAGAATTTAAAACTCCTGAGGTTGTTTTCATCTAGAACTTTTCACTTTCTGTGTCCTCTCCATTATCAGTTCTGCTTTCTCCAACGCTACAAAAAAATTCCGTGTCCACGCAGAAAGTGGCTGTAGTTTTGTAGAACAAAAATTTTGACATTTCCAAACCAGCTCGTGCTTAATTGTGTAAAAGTTCGGGCCTATGATTACTGCCACCTGTCTATCTGTAGGGATCTTAAATTATCGGCTGCGATGCTGTCGGGGTAAATTTAGTGCATTTGTCAATGACATTGACAATGAAGTATACACCATTCATTATTATTAAGATAATATTTCCTGGCGTGTATTTTCTAAATTTAATCATTCATTTTGTAGTTATATCTTGATTACTTTTAATCATTTTAAATTCATATTTATCTACCTTGAAAACCAAGTAAATAATATAATTTAAAATAGTAATTTATTAAATTAAGTAAACAAAATAATAAACATTTCATTTCATTTAACATTTAAAGTAATTGCTCCCGTGCCGTGCATGTATATGTCGTTTTAAAAGGATTGTTAAATTTTGATGGAAATTTTGAGAAAAATTAAATAAATTTGTATTGTTGACAATCACAACAGGTAGTTATGATGATTGGTTGTTAGATAGGTAATCAGCAATATGAAATTGTAGTCAGCAATATGAAATGGAAATGTTCTGGAATAAAAGAGTGGAGAGTGTTGATAAATAGCATTATGAATATAGAGTAAATTGCTGCAATTCAATTTGTAGTGATTTCTTTGATTAGATAATAGAATTGATTAAAACCCGCGAATCTCAAGTGGGAAGTGTCGAAATAAAATTGAAAAAATTTACAATGAGAAAATATAATGATGACCAGAATGAAATTTCATATTAATATTTTTTGCAATTATTTTGCCAAGTAAATAATTGCAACCAATTGTGATTTTCGTTTACCGTGATCTGAATGAGGTCAAAATAATAGGTCTTGGTTGACGTAAAGAAAAATTTGTACAAATTATCATAAATTTTGTCCGAAATGCGTTCATTAATCCAAAAAAAAAAAGAAGAAAATGAGAAATGATTAAAAAACATATAATTGTATTTTCAGTAAATAAAAGAAAATAGTCTGCAATTTTTTATTTGTATATCAATTTAAAATAATAATATCAGGGAATTGACGATGTAAGAAGTAATAACCAGAAAATAATATCCATTTATCCAAAGTGAACAAACAATTAAACATAAGCAAAGTTTTGACAGCCAGCGTTCCTCACCACGAAAAAAATGGTGCCATTAAAAAGAAGAAAAAGAATGAGTTGCTGGTAACTCCACCTTATATAAATTCACCTTGCTATTTACCTTATCGTATTACACCATGATGTGGTGAATTATATATTTCCGTCGCATTACTTAATGGGCGACAACTATGCAAACAATCCTTGTTCCAGTAAAATCTATAAAGTCATTATTCCTCGTTATTAAGAAACTTGTTGCAAGAACAGTTATCCATGCATATATATAAGTTAATGAATAAATCTCTAATGCAAATAATATGTATTAGAGAAGAGTTCTTCGTCGTCACTCAATAATATTGGAAGTCTTTATCTGTTTCTCTTTAAAAAATCCTTTAGTTATTTCCTTAATTTATAATATATCGAATGTTTATAATATCTCCAATATCTTTCTCTTTCTTTTTCTTCAGAAATTTACCGATGGCATTACGAATAAACTTGTTGGTTGCTTCAACACACCAACAACTACTCAGACCAATGGCAATAACACAAATGGAAACTCAAATGGCTCTTCCCCTACTCCATACAGCAATGATTCAAGCAACAATGGTTCTTCAGAAGATGACACTGAAGAGCCAGAAGAAGATGAAGAGTCAGCAAATACACCACCAGAGCCCACCGATAACGTAGTTCTGGTTCGTGTCTATGGAAATAAAACGGATCTGTTGATCGATCGTAAAGCTGAAAGGCGTAACATTTTACTATTACATTCATACGGATTTGCACCCTCTCTATATGCCACATTCAAAAATGGTTTAGCCTATGATTATGTACCTGGGATAACATTGAATACGAGTAATGTTTTACGGCCAGAAGTATGGCGTTTGGTAGCACGACGCATGGCCGAAATGCATCGCGTGGTTAAAGTTGAGGGTATCCCTGGTGAGCCACAACATGAGCAGGTGGTCGGAGAATCGCCAGTGCCAATGCTATGGAAGAAAACACAAAGCTTCATGGATTTAGTACCTGAGAGGTTTAGTAATGCTGAAAAACACAAAAGGTAATTTCAACATTTGTCACATCAAAATAATTCGAAATTTTGTTTTCGTCACATGCAAAATCATTATTTTGTAGGCCCCAAATACACACATACAAAAAAGAAAGAAGGACTAGGATGGGGGCGACGGCGGCGAGGACGACGAGGGTATGTTCGCGCATGTTCTCGGTTACTCTCTCGTCAACGTTCGCACACGATCGATCGATCTCACGATTCGGTTTCCCTCCCTCTCCGCTTGCTTGTGCGCGGCTCGCTGAATTGGGCGGCATGTGCTAATCCGAAGCGAAACGAAGCGAACACATTTTCACACATTGCTCTCCTCGTTCGTTAATTGTCGTTCGTTGTCGTTACGTTGTTCGTTTCTCGAATTCCATGAAAAAATAGTAATTTCTTTGCCGTTTTTTATTAATTATTATTAGCTGTGTTTTTTTCAACAAAAATCAACTAAAACAACAACAAATTTTATTGCTTCTGATAACAT
Organism: Toxonevra muliebris; assembly: GCA_963691655.1. Lineage (NCBI taxonomy): Eukaryota > Metazoa > Arthropoda > Insecta > Diptera > Pallopteridae > Toxonevra > Toxonevra muliebris. Next base: position 117,706,736 of record OY829326.1, on the reverse strand, counting down.
TTTTTTTTTGCTGATTAAAATCTTCGATATAACAAAAGCCTATCATAACTAGTATAAAATTAATAATAATTATTTGTAGTATTCTAGTCTAGAATGAGTTTAAATTCCTGCAAATGAATTGCAATGCTTTTAAAACTTTGCACAGAGCGACATCTATTGTCCAGTTTAATTTTAATAAATAAAAATACTTAGAACACATGATACATTTTTCTTTTTTACAATATACCATTTAAATATGAATGTGTTCGAAATGAATGAGTTTTAGTGAAGTTTGAAGAAAACGCAGCTATGTACATATTTGATTTTTCTTTTCATTTATTTTTTTAAAAATAATATAAAATTAATCTTAACAAATGTGATGATGGATTTGATAATGCAGTCATTTCTAATATATTATAATTTATGGTTCTTTTTCTTTTCTGTGTGTGTGTGTGCTCCAAACTCTGGCGCGCGCGCACATCTTCTTTCACTCCACACACACACACACACACACACAAATATCTCTATAAATATATAGAATTGAAGGGACATTTCTACCGATAACACGGATGCGTGATGAATTCGCATCGCTCTACAAACGTTTGGAAACTTTGGGCAGTCCAGTTGTATTCGCACACAATGATCTCTTATTGGGCAATATTGTTTATATGGAATCTCAGAAAACAGTGAATTTCATTGACTACGAATATGCAGACTACAATTTTCAGGCATTCGATATTGGTAATCATTTTTGTGAATTTGCTGGTGTCGATGAAGTTGACTTTTCACGTTATCCAAAACGTGAATTTCAATTGCAATGGCTGCGTGTATATCTTCAAGCGTATTTGAGGCGTGCACACATTACCGATGCCGAAGTGGAACGTCTATATGTGCAGGTAAATCAATTTGCAATGGCAGCTCATCTCTTTTGGATTATTTGGAGTCTAATACAAGCGGAACATTCCACCATTGATTTTGATTATGTTGAGTAAGTTGTTGTGTCAAAATTAATTAAAAAATATTATTATTATTATACAGGGGTGCGGAACGGAATGAATGAAATGATAATTCTGAAAAAATCTCGAAATTAAATAGTTTAGAATTTAAAGATCTCTGCTTAAGACGTTTCCTCTCAAAGAATTTTCAGTCATTGCTTAGCTAAATTTCAATTCCCTCTAAGAAAGAATAAATTACGGATAATATGTATGCGCCAAACTTATTGCCACAGTGTTTCTGAACATTAAAAGATTAACCTATTTTTCTGTCTCCCTGATCACCGTATTACAAGAAACACTATCTCGGTTAAAAGTAAATATGGTACGGGGTCAGAATATATGTGTATTAAAACCTGATGGCTATGTAGTTTTATGTCCACCAACAGTATATTCGCGGTCACAAATATGTCGCGAAAAGCTGCAAGGCTAATGAGCTGGCAAGAAACAGCAAAATCGATATTCTTCTATCAAAAAAAAAAAAAAGGCATGCCTCAGTATCCTGCTGGCTAGTTGTATATTACATTGGGCAATACCTTTTACATTTTTTTTCAGATCATTTCTGATTAATTTCAACGTGCTGATTAACTGAAGACATTTTAACATATACCTACCTAGAATTGATGGTCTTCAGTTTTGAGATCAGCAAATCTAGGAACACTTATTAGATTTAGGCCCCTATTCTGAGCTCCTTTCGACGTTTGATCTTCGCTGGTTATTGAAGATCGAATATCGAATGTAAAGTTATTATGAGCCGTGCAACTCTGTCGAAATTTTCGTTGCGCATCGAATTTTTTGTCGAAGACATTTTTGCTTTCGATACGGTGCATGTTGAGTAATAATTGTTAAAAATGTAAGTATTTCGCCATTTTTTGAGGACTAAAAACGAATTTTAATAGGTTTTTGCAAATTTTATGCAGGTCTAAAGTGGTGAGCAATAAATTGCAGTTAGAGAAACTTGTGTCATTGATGGAAGCTTATCCTCTGATTGCAAAGGGTATTTCCTCAAAAGTTCTGACGACGAAGATATGGGAAGAATTCTCGTGGGAACTAAATGGTGTAGGACCAGCCAATAATTCCCGGCATTCTGCTTTTATCAACAAAATATACTTTTACTAGTTGGAGTTCAGCCTCCGTATAATTGAATTTTATTCATCTTTGGCAAATACATTTTTCCTGGACATCTAAAGCCTCTGATTTCACCACAGACACCGTTGGGCTATGCAAGTCCAAAAGTATTCTCATTCCCAATGCTTAATTGGTTTGATCTCTGAGCACAAAATCGCAGAACTGTTGGCAAATTTAATATGTTTGGAATTGATTTTGCTCATGTGCTTTGTTTCAGCAGTTCATCTGTAGTGGTCATCAAGCCTCTTTGGACAGCCGAAAGTTCTGTAGAAATCTTTACACAAATTTCGTTAATGCCAAAGCTTCTTCAAAAGGCTGCACTTAATCGTTTTCTACTTCTAGTCAGTTCCATCAAGCTCTCATCCTGTTCTGATGAATCGTTAAACCATAATTCCGTTGTAGTCATAACTAATTTGCTCTTATTTTTTCCACTTAATTTTTAACAAATTGTATTTATTTTTCAAAATGACGACCAGCTGATAGAAATATACTATCGTGAACAAGCCAAAATGGGTGAAATTCACAATAGCTGTCGAAAGAACGTCGTAATATCAAACTCAAATTCGTTCAATCAGGACATTCGACTACAGTTAGTGTTGATTCGATACACACATAGTATCGATACTTTTACTCATTACTTGCATCGAATAAAAGTATCGATGCTACCGAAAATATCAAAAAAAAGTATCGAATATGTACTTGTATCGAATACTCGTTTAAAGAGAAATTATGCTTCTTTTTAAGTGGCTGTCGAGGAACACATTCAGGCCAGAACGGCCCATTGTGATACCACATGGTTGAGCATACAGTTTACACTATTCAGCACGAGTTTTTCGCCTATACATTATGGTTTTGAGATATTTCTACTGAAAACACGTGAATCAAATAGATATGACGTTAACTTCAATTTGAAATATATTACTGATTGTTTTAAATATTGTATAGCAATATTTCAGTTTTTTAAAAGTTTTTCCAAAAGTACCGAGTATCCGATACTGATCCTTTTTTCCGATACTAAGTAAAATACTTATGGTATAGCATCGAGTAAAAAAAGTACTTGAATCGAATGAAAAGTATCGAGTATTTACTTGTATCAAATCATCACTAAATACAGTCAAAGATCGAACGCAGGGTCTTAAGGAAATAGCTATTGATCAAAGCTTTGTTCTTCAGTTTAATCAAAACCATGACTACCTACGGATACACCAAGCAAACTTGGTTAACTAGATTTAAAACTCTCCAAGAGGCTACTTTATTTAGACAGATCGTATATAGATATAATGGTAGTGGTAACAAGTTCCTCTACTATTGGGACCCATGGAAGAAGGCTGTAGAAATTGCGAAAACAAAGTTGAAGTAGAATCGACCACCCATTTTCTATGCACATACATTGTAAGTTCAGCAATTCTAATAAATATTAGAATTTTTAGATTCTTGAGTTTCATTAGAAACTCCGAATGATTAAAGACATAAAATAGAAAACTGTTACTACGATAGGTTCACACTTACGGACCTAAGTAAGCCTTACTTTCGAAGCAACTGTTATAGCAAAGATCGCCTTATAAATAAGTCTTATTTCATATATTTATTTTTCTGCAGGCACTCACAGTAGGAGTATAGTTGAAAGCTCGTTTCCGTTGCAAAATTTTCAATTCACAGCCCCGCTGAAGTAATTTCCCTTCAAAGTGCTCAACGCAAGAGAAAATCAAAAAATGTGTACAATTGTACTTCGCATATACATATATATGCTTTCTTCAGCATATACGAGGACGCACGACGATTTCTCTCACCATTTTTTTTGTATTGGATTTATGAATGTGACAGATTTCATAAAAAGAAAAGTGTAACCTTCGAAAGAATTCAAATGTTGTTATAAAAAGTTTAAAAAGAACACTCCTATCAGAACAATAAATTTTCATTTGGAATAAAACTCAACGGAACAATTAGAAACTTTTTCATTTCGTTACGTATCCTTGTTTGTATTTGTTTATTTTATTTCAATTTTTTGCTAAACATTTCAGATATGGCTTAATGCGCTACAAGGAGTACTTGGCTAGAAAAGATGAATTTATTGCATTGAACATCAATGGAAGCAACAACGGCAGCAGTTAAAGTCTCGTTATTCGATCTACAGTACCGAGACAAATATATATGTATGCAGCTATATTGTGTATTGCCATGGAATATAGGAGTATACATTTAAGTCGCTGCTCTTGCAACCAAAAAAAAAAAAAAACAAAACAAAAAAAATATCAAAAACAAAACCAAATTTATCAAAATTTAGATACTCTTCTCAAGACACGAAAAATATCATTCCGCAATAATTTTCTCACTTTTTGCCTTCTTTTGATTCTATGATAAAAAAACAAATTCGATTAAAAATTTGTAACATTGCGATATTATCAAAAACATTATCTTATCGATTGAAATTGTAATTTAATATATTTCTGTGCAATTATTAAGCGAATTCCTGTAAACTCGTAAATCTTGTAAGCTGTATAAACACGTGAACTTACTGTCAAATTTCATATGTATTTTGACCAGTTTACCCATTTTTCGAGTTTACGAGGCATTTACGCGTTTATAGGAATCCGCTTATTGTATTTCAAACAGTTTGAGCAAACGTTTTCTAATAAATAGCGATAGATTTATTAGAGATGCGTATTTTAGAATTTTGGAAATCCATTTAAATAAGAGAACTCGTTTATCGGTAAATCAGACGACCTCAGTTTTTTTAATTTAACTAACTAAATACTTCCTTGGTCATCAGATAATCGGTCAGTGATAATGCCACATATGGAAATATTTTTCCTTTATTTTATTTTTAAATGCAATTGGTTATGCTCACATTGCAATGTTTTTCAATTCTATATTTGTTTTTAGGCTATATTTATTTTTAGATGATTCTTTTAAAGTAATATAAAAACAAACACAAAAAATTAAATGTATGCCAATTGATTACCCCACCCCATACATCCCTCACTCTTCCTTTATGCCGAGAATTGCTCAGTAGTCAGTGATCTCACATTGCTACAGCACGAGTGTTCTGGTATTTATTTATCTAAATACACAAGGTGCATATTTTTCAACGTTCGGATTTTATACATACAAATTTGGAATAATTGTAATTGTGAAATAAAGAAGAATAGCTGTAATAAGTTTTGGAAAAACAACTACTACTAAATAAATATATTGTACTATTAAATATATAAATATATATCATGTATTAATTATTCCGTTGGTATATTTATCATTCGAATTAAAATCTAATCTAAATAAAAAGTAGAAAAGAATCGAAGAAAAAAAGAAAATAATCAATATTCCTTATACTATTATTATTATTATTATTACTACATACTATTATTATTGCGTATATTTTTTAATGTTCAATTTGTTTTTGTTTTAAATAAATGAAATGTGTAAAAAAATTAATATAGCAAATGGTTTGTTTCTCTTTATCTGAACTCTCTTGAATTATTGATATGTGACAAAATGGCCGACACGTCAATGCGGGTCACATCTCCTCAAATTTATAGCCCTTCCCCCCACAAAAACATCCTTCTGCATTGCACAGTATAGCATTGTCTCATTCTTTCCTATTACGATAGACAAGGCAATCAGTACCAAGTGAGATTGATGTATGCAAATTTTGTAGAGAGATATGTAAAAAATCTACTTGCTCTCTACAATTCTCATTTTACTTTTGGCAGTAAGGAAACTCGGCGTGCTCGGTGTAGAATATACCGAGCATATCGTGTTGGATGTGAGAGTGAGTAAAAACACTCTCTTTGTATTCGGTGCAACAACAATTCCGTAATGTTCGCTAAGCATACTCCCAATATAACTAGAGCCTTATGAGTGAAGTTTCAGCCGATAAAGAAGGTGAAATACTTTTTTTTCCGTAAGTCCCAAGAAAATGAATTAATACGATTTAATTTCATTTATTTCAATATCGTAATTGATTTTTAATTCAATTTCGTACTTTCAATTACAAATTTAAATTCTTATTGCAATAATAAATGAGCTAGTCTAGGGCCGGGGCGTGCGGGATACTGGTGGCGTTAGAGTGAAGTATGTCCATGAATAACTTCGAAAAAAATGAATTTTGAAAAGCTTGAAATTGGGAGTAGAAGAGGAATATATGAGCTTTCATTTGTATATTTTGAAAAATAAAAAACCGCAAAATAAATAAAAAAAAAGAAGAATTTTCCATTTCAGTCTATAATTTCTTGAAAACAGTATGAGTTCGAAAATTTCGTTTTCAAATTCATGCTCTGCATCTGTACGCGTACACAAACAGAGTACGCTAAAAGTACACTACGTTTAGTGTTCGTTGAATTTGTGTATACATACCGAAAACAAACGAAGATTGTATATATGTATACCAGGGGTGAAATTTCGAAATTTCAAATTGTACCTAATTTATGAAAAAATTGTACCTATTTGAGCTTCAATGTACCTAAAATAATACAATTCCTTGGTATATAGCTTTTTTCAATTTAAAATTTTGTATACCTACGTAAAACAAAGAAAAAAAAATAGCGAAAAATTCGTCACGCTATATATTTAATTCATTCTACTCAAAGCTTACAAATTATGCAAATAATGATAGAATAAATATATCAGTTGCGTTCTTTACATTTAATGAACCTCGGTTCCGAAATCTTCCTGAAATTTGGAAAAAAAAAAACTGATTTGCTACACGCGTTATGCCAAAAGTGGTGATTTGTATCGCGAGTTTCTCAATTCCGCTTATAATTGACGAGGCAGTTGCCTCAGATGAAAAATTAAGATTGTGTTGTATATCACTGTTTATAAATATTTTTCGGCAAATTTCCTTTCATTTCGATTTCACATGTAAATGGCAAGTTGTGCTCAACTATGTATAAACACAAGCGAATTGGTTAATCGCTTTTCTTCAGAATTTTATTTAGCATAGCTGGAAATTTTCACGGTAGATTTTGCAACATTTGCTTTTTTATGCAGGTTGGATTTTGCATGTCTTTCAGTATGGTTTAAATTGCCGAAACTAGAAACGCCAGTTATTATACACTTTTTGCCTTGTTTAAGGTCTTCCTTCAACCATTTCTGTTTCAGTTTCCACTTCTTTCAAAATCGGAAAGCTTTTTTTTCCTTTAGCGGTACCTCATCTCGTGCGTGTTCATTGTTATTAAAAAATTTATAAATTTCGCATTATATTCACACAAAAATTTATTTATCCAATATGTGAGTGGAATTGAAACCATAAGTACTTTTCATCGTAACCAAAGCAAGCAAGATATAATAAGGAAAATTTCAAGAATTTTATTGATCATTAAACTTACTTATCCATCACGCTCGTTATAAATAAAAGTCGCGCCAAATGTTCTTTTTTCATGTTTTACATTCATAAATTGTACCTAAAATGTACCAATTGTATCTAATGTACCTTCTAGTTTGAAAAAGTCGGAAAAAGGTACAATTGTACCTACTTTTTCATCACTGATGTATACACAAACTCAAAAAACACTAAACGTAGTGTACTTGTAGCGTACTTCGTTTGTGCTCGGTATGCATAAGTAAACTCAAAGAACTCTGAACGTAGTGTACTTATAGCGTTGTCGTTTGTGCTTGGTATGCATACACAAACTCAAAGAGCACTAAACGTAGTACGTACACAAACTCTATGAAGCGAGTTAATGTACGTGTGTTAATGTATGTAGCGTACGGATATCGAAAAAATACAGTACAGAACAGTAACGTACTGTATGTAAGTGTTTTTTTTTTCGTACCCTGGTCTGTTCTCACTTTGCCAAATGAAATTGGGAATCGTTTACGTTACCCTCAGTAGATTACCCAGCCTGAGACTTGTAGAAATAAGTTCTTCGAGTTTTGAATATTGGGAACTCCGTATGAGGTCGTTGATTCCTCATGTGATTTTCTGTGTATATACAAACTTGCCATGACACGGCTCGTTTAGAACATGCTAGATGGACACAATTTTTTGGGCTTTCTGAGTTTCTTCGTGGATAAATATTATTATATTATAATATACCGATTATAGATATTTTTAGTAGAATACTTACATTTCATTTCTTTCCTAAATCAAATATTTTTGCATAACTTTTCCATATTTTCCGGAGTTTCCCCCAAATTTCTCGTTGTCGGAGTGTCCTTGGAACATTGTTTGCTCTATTTCGATAGAGTTATAACTATAGAAAGTATAGTTAGAAAGAGACAAAAATACTTCTGGAGCATTTTGAGCCACATCCGTGCAATCTGAAAGATAAGATAATTCTCGAAAACGAGCTTGATCTGTTCAGATTTAAGCCTGGTTTCCACTATGTCATATTCCCTGTCAAAAAGAGATGAAGAGAGAATTTCCTATAAGAAATTTGTTAACATGCTGGCAAATTTGAATGAATTTGACATAGTGAAAACTAGGCATTACGAAGGCGATTGGTCCTCGATTTCTAGACTGTTAGATAAGGTTTCGGTGAACCAAAATGTGTGCGAGATGACGAAATCAAAATAAATATTCGCTGTACAACAAATTTTTGGAAAGTGGTTGCAGCATGAATAAAAACAAGTGGTCGTGACCAACTTTTCCCACAAGAGTCATATTCTAGAGGGTCTACAACATTTTTTAAATGCGATTAAAAAAGGAGCTACCTTGGACCAGGAGAACAGTTTAAATCAATGTGTATACTGGTCGAAAATGCACTCAAACATACAAATCAGATATTTCATTCCAAAATTACGATTGCTTAATGCAGAGGGCTTGTGATTTATTTTGTATTTTTGTATATTTAATGGAAAGTATAAAATGGGCAAGGAACCATCATTGAATTGATATTTCTTTGAATAAAACAAGTTTATATTTAATGATTTGTAATAATTTTTATTAGTTACATAATTTGTATACCAAGGACAATACATATTTATATTTTTATAAGGTTAGTTAGTATGCACATCATTTTATAGTGCTTTGCTTGTATAATGTTTGGAGATACATATGAAAAAGAAAAACAATAATTAAAAATCAACATCACAACACTTCAATAAACACTCTCAATAAAATTGCATAATATACTTGAATATTGGACTATACCTACAGATATATATTGATTTTTATAGGTGGAGATGTTGGTTAGTTGGTCGGTGATGGTTGGGTGGTTGTGTTCATAATTGCATTTATATTTTGTTATGCGAAGGTATACATATGTATGTATTTTTCAAGTTGTTATATTATTATTGTCTTATAGTGATTAAAAGGAGGTAAATGGTGGTGTGTTTATGCAATATTTATTATTTTGCAATGCAATTGAAATTTGAAAAGAAACATAATACTATTTGCTAAGACTTAAAATTAAATGCATTCAACTAAGTGGAAGAAAACGAAAGAAGATAATTATTGTAAGATAATAATAAATTAAGCTACTGAACATTTGCTATTGTGGCGGTGTAATATTATTTAAAATGTGAGTTTAAGTTAAATTATAAAATTAGGTTATGCCAGTTTTATATTTCGTTGCATATATATATATATATATATATATATATATATATTTTTTTTTTTTATTTAAAAATGTTTGCTTTATTTTAGTTTTTCATTTAATTTAATAAGTAAATTTCAATAGAGAATTTCTCAACAAATAAATTTTGGTAATTTAGAATTTTTCTTTGCATTTGCAGAGCGCGTTTTTTTTAATTTTTTTGTATGTTATTTTTTCTATTCTTTATTCTTTTTGCTAATTTCATCCAATACTGCTCGGATTTTTTCGAGTGGAGCACAAGTGAGAGTATCAACCGACAGCCGCTACAACCAGTATACATTTTCTTTTTTGTCACAGATGTACACTGGAGCGGCAGGGCAGACTGTAGCGTAATAATTAACGCAAATTTTTGCGCAAAAGCGACGACATACAGGAAATTCTTCATTTCCGAAATTCCAACAAGTTTCAAGCACATACTCGTCATACATACTCACTCATGCTCAGCGCGCACCGTGGTAAATTGTTTGCTAATACTTTCGTTCTACTACTGATTGGAAGTGGTCGAGGAGAGTTTTGTCATCTCCTGCGAGGTAGATGCAGCACCAGCAGCAGTTGCACCAGTAGATTCTTCTCCTGCAGCCGCCTCAATATCTGTTGTTGATCGTTTTTGTGTAAGAAGTTGTGTTAAATACTCTCCGAACACTGAATGATTGTAGGCAATGACACGTTTTAGTGCATTAGCATATGCTTCCAATTCGTCTTTGAAATCAAGATAACCGGGAGGTGGTGGAGGAAGACCAGCCTTCGAGCGTAGTGTCAAACGGAAATAGGTATGTAGACGTTTCCCTGTAATTTGAGAAAGAATGTAATGAAAAAATAAAATTAAGATTATTCAACAGCGATTTGTACATTGAAGTTTGTGGAAAAATTTTGGGGAATGTGAGCGTCTAAAAAATAGCAAACTTGTTTGAAAATTCTACAAAAAATACAGAACTGTTTACTTTGCCTTATTTGATTCAACTAAAGGCGATGTTATGCAGACGCTTCACTTTTTACGCTCTCTTTTCGATGTTCCAACTCTCTTCCTAAAGCATATACAGGGACTTACAAAACTGATCATAAGGTAACAAATTTTGGGGACACGAAATTGAAAATCCCGAAATTTTGACCATAAATTACGATTTTTTATCATTTTTTGGACCTAAAATTGTTTTTAAATTCAACAGCTCTGCTATTGCTATTTACAAATACAAACATTAAGCCATAAGAATTTCTTAAATCGGATAGTGTTTCGACCATAGTTTATACTTTTCATACAATTTTTGTTGAATTTTTAAAAACTTAGAAGTTTTGATCAAACTTTTCACTACCAGCGTTCGTCACCATGAAAAAAAATGGTGCCATAAAAAAGAAGATTCAGTTTCTTGTAACTCCACCTTACATAAATTCACCTTGTGACTATCTGCATAACAAGACAGGTAATGAAACTCGCTACTCAAGGTATCGAGTAATGTATGTACTCGATACTTCATAGGAGTATATGCATATTATCGATATATTCAACTCGACACCTTGTCCCTAACCACCACTATAACTTTCAACTGAAGAATTAGTAAAGAATCGCCCCACAACTAAGACCTACACATTAATGTGCGCACAGGCGAATCCTTGTTTGCGATCTGCATTATTTGCGTCTTTAGTATATTCTCAGCAGCAGTATCCATAACAGCTTGATTCTCCTTTTGCAAATATTCATTGAGAACAGTTTTTATTTGTTCCCAAATATTTTCAATGGTTTCAGAAATTTCTCTGCAAAAAAGAACAAAATCATTTATTAAATACTGTAGCTTAAAACTGGAGGAAAGCATACTTTTCATTAGTTGCCCCTTGTAGAAGTATTTCGATTTGTGCTGCTAAAGCAATACGATTATCGCCACGCTGCGATATTATCGGCACAGCCGAACAAATCGAAATCAATGATGCACACACACATAAACGCTTAGCACGCTGTCCGAACTTAAGAATACGTTCCTTATCGGTTGATAGCACCTCAGGGAATTCGTGCTTTTCGTCCCAGCACATTAACTCCATGTATGCATTGGAGATTGTTTGATCGGCAGTGCTAGGTACATTGTTGGCATCATGCGTGCGATTACGGTGCAACCAGTTTTCAGTAGCCGGAAATCCCACTGTGTATAGCAAAACAATTTGAAGTTTACAATATAAACTCTTTATTAAAACACAATAAATTAGTTTTACTTACATTTATAGTATTCCAAGTATTCCTTGAATTTTTGTTTTTCATATTCCACTGAGTTGGCCATAATGTCATTTCGCGCAAAATCCAATAGGAAATTAACCATATCGAGTTTCATGAGTGTCATAGTGTCCAAGATGCTCTTAAATGTATCCACCACATCTTCGATTTCGGTGAGCTTCTGGACAACTTCGTCACGCGCCGGTGCACACGATTTAGCCATAATTTGTATTACGAAATTAGCATATGATTTGAAATCGAGTACACCCTTCTCCGCTTGTTGACGTATGACAGTTGCATCAAGTACCTCGTTAATATGTTCTAAGGCACGTTTATTGCTCGGTGAAAGTATCTGGGGGAAACACTCTTTAATGTCGGCCAGCAACTGTATGGCATGATCGTAGCATGGTGGTTTTTGACTTAATTGCTCGCGTAGCAAATCCCAGAATGCTTTATGCATTATATCTTTAATGCGACGCTCAAGACTATAAAGAAAAAATATACAATATAAAATATTTGATACTGTAAGATTAAACGAATACCACCAACCTATCCTCTGGTGGCTCATATGGCTGCAATTTAAATTCAGGATTTAGTGCAATTTCATGCGCCAATTCCATATTTTGTATGTTTTTAACTACATGAGCCACTTCGTTTAATGTTAGCACCTTTGGTGGACTACCATCCATGCTCGGTAGAATAAAGCGCGTCATTCTAAAATTAAAACGGAGTATTTAATACCATTATCTTAGTAATTGGTTATATTGAAATGGAAAATGTTATTTTTGTATAGATTCGAGACCAAAAACTATAGCACAAATCTAATGACACGAAAAGAGGCCGAGAGGAAAAGTGGACTAAAATTTATATAAGAGCAAAAGTGAAATAATTTAGTATCTCAATGCAAGATAAGTAATACGGCTTACAGTCAAAATGACTTAAAGAACAAAAATGGTAAAACAATTCTTTCAGAGCAAAAACAGCATAGTGATTTATTCCGTTTTTGCTTTGAAGATATTTTGTTTCACTTTTGCTCTGAACATATTTCGTTTTACTTTTGCTTTGAACAGATTTCGTTTCACTTTTGCTCTTAAGTAAAATTATTCTACTTTTTTCTGAACGTAAAAGTTATACCACTGTTCCTCTCATCATATTAGATCCGCATTATTCACAAAAGAAAGGCTTTGTTCTACTGAAAGGATATAGCCGGTTACATAACCGAATATCCCCCATACACAGGAGTACTCTCCAGCCAGATTTCTGCAACGTTATGAGTGGTTTTTATAAAGTTTTCAGTATGTGTTTAATAGAGACGTTTATGTCCAGTGTAATTTAAAGATATTTGATTTGCTGTATACCAATTACTTTTAATTTTGATCAATTTAACCCATTCGGGTGGTTCAATGGTCGTCAATATAAAACAGGTGGATAATGATAAATACATTTTCCTTTAAATTTTAACTACGAAAACGAAGAAGAGAAGAGATTTATGGTGTGGCTGGGAAGCAAACGTTAAGAACGACCTTAGGCAGACAATCAAATGGTTGTCGGTCACGCCACTTTTTAAGCTCTCTTTTTGATTTTTCAGCTCTCTGATCAAAATGTCTTATGTAGACGGTCATTTAATCCCCGATCACTAATACGCTTTTTTATTACTTTTGGTATTTTTTAAGGAATGCTGTTAACTAATGCTATTAAAGAAGTTTTTTTACATTATCTTGTACTGTTCACCAAAAGTGTACTATTACAAATAATTTCACAATGCAACACTGGTTTAATCTCATGATTCGGCATGGAAAGCCAAAGCATTTGGTGACCGTGGTGGTCATATTTTACTCTCCCGTTTTCTCTCTCTCTCAATCTTTTGTTTTACATTGAAGCAACAACTGGTGTGCATGACGTGACCGTCTACATAACAAGGCACAAATGAGAATTGCTATTGCTTCTTTGCTCTCGAATCGTATGCTTTGTGGTACGATGATAGTAAAAAGATATGTAAGAAAAACCACTTCGTGTATAAGTAATTCGTTAATAACAGATTCCCAACAATGCCTTGAAGACGAAATACTCTGAGTTAGCAGATTTTTTAAAAGTTCAAATGTGTAGAATCTAATTTGCTAATTTTTTGATTTTAATTATCTTAAACTTTTTATTTGGCATAAGGCAGTTAACAATACAAAAGACGAAATTTTAGAGGATCATTTTAATATTGTTTTTAAGAGAATCTTCATAAAATAAAAGTTAATTTTTAGGAAGGTGTACCAACAATTTTTTCTTGTGACAGCTGAAACCATTTTGAATAGCTGTACGATTTTTCTATTACACGATTACACATTACACTATGTATATATAAATTCAATAAATTACACTATGGTCTTTGTATAATTTTAAATGATACAAACAGAAATATATGATAAAGACAATCCTTAAGCTATAGTTAGTGGTATTTTTTTCTGCACTCACTTATCCGAACTTTCACTATCGGTACGTGAACGCAAACTTGATGCACCTGGTGAAGATCCTAAAAGATTTTCAGGTATATTTGATTCATTGCCAGATCCATTGGAATCCATTCTTTAAATAGAAAATTCCAAAATAAATAAAATAGTTTATTAAAATAATTTTTTTTTTTTTTAAACGCAATATTAAAAATAAAGGAAATGTTTTTTTTTTTTTCTTTTTTTGGTTTTATATTTAAATAAAATTTATATTTTGTTAGTATAAAAAAATATAAAATATATAATTTAAATGCAAAAAAATGAAGCGCAACAAAAAGAAATAAACAAAGATACGTAAAATTATGAGAATTGAAGGGAAGAGTGTGAGAAGAAGGTGTTTGGTAAACCCCTTCCTGATGTCATGGCTCACCTTGAAACTGAATCAGCTGGCATTTTTGCGTCGTTTAATTTTGTTTTTGTTATTTATATTGATTGATATTGGTTGTTTGTTGTTGTTTTATTGGTGGTTTCGCCTGATTCACTCTCTCCACAATTGGAATTGGAATTCACAACCACTTTAGATTCCGCTTCGGACAAAGAAATAAAATAAAAACTTTGTCGTCGTCGCTTTTGATTTTATTTATGCTTGTGTTATTGGAACTATGGATTCAAGTGGTTTTTACCAAAATTGGTATATTGCGTTGTTTGGCGTTTGCAGCAACTCCTTCTTCACTTGTTTTAGTTACGGATATATGTATCTTTATAGATAGTGTGGATAGTGAATGATGCACACTTGTCGATCTCGCTACTTTGTTTTATTACTTTTCTTCGTTTACCTCACCTCTGACAGAATAATGATTAATTCTCCAGCAATTTTAATTACAGGTTTGTTGTTGTATTACACTGTAAATGAATGAATGAATTTGGTTTTTGTTTGCTTTTATTTTTAATTTGACGATTTAGTTTATGTTTTTGTTAAAAGCACAATGCCTTTTGTTGATATTATTCATTAGCGAAAACATGAGATAAATTACAATTTCCGCGAATTTTTCATTTTAATCTTATTGCAATTTTGGTTGATTAGAAAAGTTTTGATTTTTATTAATGTGTTGGTATAAAATGCAATGAATGTAATTGTAGCCAATGATTTAACAGATGAGAGGGAAGCAGAAGCAAAGGTGTAATGAATTCAACCACCCAGAATAAGGACACATCTATAGATATTTGTATTTATTTCTACATTTAATAGTCAAAAGCCATTATGCAAAACTGCAACTTTTCAGATGATTTAAAAAATTAAGTTCTATGTAACTTTATGCGCTGAACCCAAATCAGGCAGCAGAATTTTGATAGCACTTCAAGAAATTTTAAACAAATTTTTCCAATTCATCTACAAAACTTATAGCAATATTTATCGGGCACTCCCAACAACTCTTGAAATTATAATAATGGAATAATTTTTGAAAATTTCAATAAATAAATCAAAGAAATTCAGAAAATACATAAACTCATGTGTAGACGTATGTGTATTAATTTGAAATAATTATTTTTGCTTATGGCGACTTAAACTACTATATGCCTTATTTGAGACGCTGTTGTTGTTGCCTTCAGTACATGTGAATGTTTTATTAATGATACTTTCACAATCATATGTAGGTAAGAATATAACCTTGAATGAACTACCAATTTACGTAGTTATTTAAAAGTTTTCAAGTTTTGTAAACACAATATTTACCTATTAAGTTTTTCAAAAATATTAAAGACTTTCAGGGTTAGAGCCACGGAAAGTTTATTGCGAATTGAAAGATCAAAATCAAGATTTTTTAATGCCTAATGCATAGCATTAAAGCTTGCATTTATTTTTAATGTACTTCTAAGCTCATCACGTTTTCTCTTTTTTGTGCTTTAAAGTTCATTACATTTTCTCGTGTTTATTGTAACAAGCCTCAATATTTACCCAAAACAAATTTTATTGTTTTAAAGAAAATTACTAAGTCAATTCGTGGTACATAAATATTTTTTTTGTCTTCTATGTGAGATTTTTACTTACATTTTAATTTATTTCTAAATTTGTTCTTAATTCAATTAATTTCCGAAAAATTCCACTTCAGTTGCTATGCTGCTGGACTAAACAGTTAGTTTACTAGTTACTAAACTAAATAAATTCTTACATAAAATTTGTGCGGTTCTTTAGGAAATACATAAATTGAGTTAACGTATTTTTTATACGTAGTATGAAAAACTGGAGTGAATCTTTGATGAAACGGAGTGAAGGAGTATATGCTTAAATTTTTCGAAAAATGGAGTAATTTTACTACGATCGGAGTAATGTTCTGATCATATCGACAGTACATTAAAAATACATACAAATTTTAATTTTAACTTCTTTGATATCCCATTAACAAATGAACAGTACTTTTTTGGAGGCTAACTGAATTTTCTCCCTTGGTGGGCATCTAATAATTTATTCTGCATTAAGTTTTGTAAGGAATTAGGAATAGTAAACTTTTAAAAATGTATTTTACTAATTTTTTTTTGTCGCATTTTTCTAATGGTTTAGAAATGTTTAGTTTAATATTAAAAATATCTATAAATGTATCCTAATAACAAAGTGTGTGTTTATCCATTTTTATGTAGTGTAACAATACGTGAGTTTTTGTTTTTTGCTCGCTGCTACTATAATAGATATGTACATATGTATGTGTTTGGTTGAGAAATAAACAAAACTAGCATTAAAAATAAAAACAAATTGGTAAAAAATAAGAGGGAAACAAAAATACATAAAGTATTGCGCAGTGGCACAAAAAATGGAATCGTGAAAAAATTAGACGGACAAGGATGATTGCGAAATTGGAACAAGGACGGAAAAGTGGATGATGATGATGAATGAACATATGGATGGATAGATGTTAACGCTTCAACATGCGACGAAATGAGAAAGTAGTTGCAAAAATGATGAAGTGAACTGCACTGAACGCTGATCTCTGATCACCCCCGTCCATAACACTCGCGCACAAAAGCATAAATTACAAATGTAAAAATAGAAATATATGTTGAAAGCAGTATTAAATTATATACATGAAAATGTAGATTAGTAGAACACCAATTTATGTGTACACTTACCTCGCTTCCAATTAAGTGCCTATATGTAGTAATTGTAAACTTTTTATACTCTATTTTTTGTAATTAAAACGTAGTAGCTTTATACTAGTATCGTCTTTTTCTTTTCTTAGCGAAATTTTTGCTGAAACTTTACTCAAACAACTTTACACTTCAAATGACTTGTCTGTAATGAATTTGTTTAGCATATTGGATAAATTAGTCACAATTTTAATTATTTTTTATTTATGTTAGTCAGAAATGCAAAATATGCTCCAGAAGCATCCAAAATGTTCGAGGAATAAAAACACAATGGAGCAGCTGAGAAATTGAAAGCACAATTGAAAGCTCGTAGCTATCAAAATTTGAAAGTGGTTGAATATTAATTGAAGGCATGGGAAAATAATTTGACAATTTGATTCAACTGAACCAGCGTTGGATTTAAAAAGTGTTCCATTTTTAACGATACTCTGTCAGGGCTTTCGCCCACTGGAGGCCTTTGGCAATGGAAATCGCTACGATTGCTTGAGAGCGATTTAATTTTCCAGCATTGTTCAGGAAACTATGACTTTTTTTTTTTTATTGTTCGGGTTTAAATTTCATAGTTTTTCGTTTCAAAATAATCATTAAGTTTAACATAAAAAATATTAAATTACATTAACGATTTTCATCAAAACGAATAAACCTAGTAGATCGCATAAGCACGTAAACGCTTTGTCAAATTTTATATAAATCTTGATACGTTCACACAAATTTATATGGTTTAAGAAGTTTACAAGGCATTTACAAGTTTTAATAAAGACTTTTTTTTATCTTGTTATCAACCTTTAAGGAGAGTACAT
Source organism: Toxonevra muliebris (assembly GCA_963691655.1). NCBI lineage: Eukaryota > Metazoa > Arthropoda > Insecta > Diptera > Pallopteridae > Toxonevra > Toxonevra muliebris. Next base: position 117,688,526 of record OY829326.1, on the reverse strand, counting down.
TAAAGCACAAAAAGTTATTTCGTACATGGCACAACAACAGCAACACTAAATTCACATTAAAAATCAAACCCAGACCGGTCAGCCCGAACGAACACTTTTTTATTCGTTTAATTTTTTTTAGAAAACGGCAAAAAGACCCATAAGCGATGAAGATAATGGGTTAACATATTCCACATATATGTGTAACGAAAGGTTTTACGGTGAGGTTTATACATATATATTCTGAGATGCAAAAATTACAAAGATATCTTAAGTTTTATTATAACAACATGCTCAGAAACGTGCAAACTTCAGAACCGCGTAAAAAAAATTTTACATTGAGGACCAAAACTGAGTTGAACACAATACTTTAGAGCACTTCCGCTATTCAACGAGTATACTCTGATCTCGATCACATTTTTCGTGTCACATATCTTATCAAACAATGCTTACTCGTTCCTTGCACAAGCATTAAAATATCAGGCTCTATCTGATTTTGCACAACAGTTTGCACAAACACTCAAGAAATGCCACCATACTACATACTTGCATGAGCACAATTTTGCGCAAAATTTTTATAGGCCGAACTATACTAGAATGGCAACTATGTGTAGTTGTAAAGCAAAATTTACTTTCCGAACACTTTTCTTTTCAAAAATACATGGTTGCGAAATTGTGGTTTGTTATGAATAATCCCATCCTTTTAGGTGAAATAAGTTGAACTTTTTCTAATAAAATCATAAAATAAAACTGCGACATAACACTGATAAATGTTTGCCTATTTTTTAATTACTAATTAAAACTCTTTCATATCTTCTGACCTGCTGTATATATTTCATACCAATTTTCGTGCAACGCAACCCTGTCGTGAACAGTTGAAAATTTGATTTTGGCGGCGTTGTTTCTTTTCTGTCTTGCCAAATTTGTACATTAATAATTTTTAACAATAAGTGAAATATTACTATAACTTTTTTTTAATTATAAACTATAAACATGAGTGAAGATAATTGCGCTGTAAAAATTGCGGTACGAGAGCGTCCGGATGAGGAACTTTTAAAAGGCGGCAGTGTTGTTCAGTATGAGAATGGTGTAAGCACAGGAAAATGAGGATTTCATTTTTGTTATTCTCAATTTATTATAATTTTTCTTTGAGCAAAAGAAGTTGTTAATAAACGCTCATTAACTTTCTTTTAATAATTGTATCGGTAATTAGTGCAAAATCAAAAATCTCGAAAAATGGACGAAAATGGGCTCGTCTAAGCTCCTGATTGGTTTTGATCGAATGTTAATTTCTTTCCTTTTTTTACAGATTCTTATTGTGTCATCCACACAACCTGCTTGTTTTACATTTGATCATGTCCTGGGTCCCGACGTCTCACAAAAAAAGGTTTTTGATGATGTTGTAAAGCCTCTGGTAGGAAAAGTGAAGCAAGGATTTAATTGCACTGCATTGGCTTACGGTCAGACCGGCACAGGAAAATCCTATACTATGGGATTAAACACAAATGTATGTGGTACTATCAATAATGCATAAAATAGTAGTTTTAACGTGTTAATAGACCTTTCTTTTCTGATTTTTGCTTCCAGGCATTTGAAGACGATCAAGCTGGTATCATACCTCGTTGTTTTAGAGAAATATTAAACTTCAAAGAAGCTGATGATGGTATTGAAGATTCCACTGTGAATATTGATTTATACGCATCCTTTATAGAAATTTACAATGAGAGAGCATATGATTTACTGGCGGAAAATTCAATTGAACCAATTATGGCAAAAGGTAACTCAGTATGAAGAATGCGAGAAGCTTGATATGATTGTTGTAGGCTTAGAAAACATGCTCATTAAATCTTGACCTGCTTTCTCATGACAATTTGTATTTTTTTGTGATTAAATATTGGTAATTTACATTATTAATGACTCGGCGTTAAACTTTTTTCTTCAGGTTATAAATACACAGGCGGCATACGTAAGCGGCTAACTACCATACAGGAATGTTACTCCATACTCTCTCAAGGCAATAAAAATCGCCATATCCGACCAACAAAAATGAATAAGCAAAGTTCTCGCTCACATGCCATTTTCACATTGCACGTACACTCTAAAAAGGGCGAGACTTTGATCAACTCTTGTTTGAATCTTGTAGATTTGGCAGGCTCTGAAGGTGTTCGCCGCACTGGTGCTGAAGGGCAAGAAAAGATTGAAGGTGTTAAGATCAATCAAGGCTTACTGTGTATGGGCAAAGTATTGCAAGCGATGGCAAAAGGCGAAAATATTCCATATCGTGATAGTGTATTGAGCTTAGTGCTACAGAGTAAGTTTCGAATGAATTCCGAGCTCTTTTAATTTTTATTAAAACAATATTTTAAATTTTAGAGTCGTTAAATTCCAATTCCTATTTAACGCTCTTGGCTTGCATTAGTCCATGTCCCAAGGATTTAAATGAAACTCTATCAACATTACGATTTGCAAAAAGTGCAAAACAATTGAAGCATACGCCGCAAATTAATAGTATTTTGGCTGAAACCAAGGTGAGTGTGTGTATGTGCGTGCGTGTAATTTATTCATATCCTTTTTACATTCAAGGCAAGTTAAAACATTTCTAAATTAAACCAAATTCAATACAATCTAAAACAGTTTCGCGCATGCGTGTACTATATTCGTTTGTATTACTCTCGCATACAAATCCAGCACCTTTTAAATCCATTGTATCGCCAGAGTTTATACGTTCACTGAGTTCGGCTAAGTCTGGTACATCTTCAGGTCTTGTTGTTATTATTGGTAAAACCATCATAGCGAATAGAAGACCGATAGCACCTATGCTTTTTATTTGCCCATCGTACGCTGCGCGTGGATATACTTTTAGTGGATCTGACCCAAGTCTGAAATAAAAAACGTTTAATACTATATAGTAATGATAGTGGTTGATTAATTTTACCTCTTAATATGATTTGAAACTTCGTCATAGTAAATATATAGCATTTCTTTGAAGTGGGCCTTGCGAAAGTCGCTCGTTGTGCATGTGAATAAAAAGTAAAATAAATCAGTGATTGGTGAAGCATAACGCATGACTTGCCAATCTATTAAACATGCTTCTATCGGTTTACCATCCTGCTTTTGAATAAAAAAAAAGAAGACAACTGAGCAACTAATTCTATAGAAATTTTGAAAAAAATACTTAAGATTAAGCGAACACTATGTACTTATGAAGTGAAACTTCATTTCAAACTCCAAAGCATTTTCTTGTGAATTAGATAAACTACAGAACTCACCTCATATTTGTATAAAATATTATTATTCCAACAATCACCATGACAAACGACTGCATACGGTTCACAACGTTTTCCATCGACTAACGCGCAAAACAAATCAAAAAATGTACTTTGATTCAAGTATTTTTTTAGCACTTCAATAGCGTGTGTATCATTATCAGAATTTAAAGTATCTAGCGTGCTTTTCTTCAGCTCTTCAAAGTATGCAGCCAATTGCTTGTCATCTTTGCGTTGCTCGAATATATCAACAATATCCTGAAACTCTTGTAATATCTCCGGCTGTTGATCCTTAATTGCAAACGATACAGCATGCAATTTTCCGTAGGTGCGCATCACAAGCACAACATGATCCCTATCAATCGGAGCGAAACGATCAAATAATTTGAAATTTCTTGCACGTAAATCTTCCATAAAAATAGCTTCATTAAATTCGTCAGATTGGGAGCCATACAATTCAGGAAATTCGTGATATGTTAGATTCTTATCGTTGACCTTATTATTTTGAAATGTTTGCGTCAGTGGTAAAAACTAATAAAAGAATGAATAAAAACTAAATTATTAAATATTTATATGTATGTTACTAGCATCGCTTCGCGCCGACTAGCTCCTAGCTAAGTTATTATCACTAACATCTCGTAGTAGCAGTGCCTTCTTTGTTCTGGTTCCTTGGATATGTTTCAAATATTTTGTTTGTATGAGATTTATCACGCCCATATTTCAAAAATCAACCAACCTCTTTGCTAATGAGCATCTACTATAAAACATTTTCTTTCTTTTTTTGGGTTCTTAGATATGTCGTTTCAAGCATTTCATTTGTATGAGAGGTGCTAATCCTACTTGTCCTAAACATCTTGAATAAACTCTATGATCTGTGCAATTTTTGAAAGCGATCGGTGCAGCGGTGTAGATTTGTATTCCGGATTTTTAAGAGGAGAGAGGTTTACCTTTTTGTATGCTAATGATTCACGCAGAAAACATGGTCTCGCAAAGAATTGGTGGCGCTGTATCTTATTCTCTGGCGGGACTTTGAGTATGAGACTGAAATAGTTACGTGGAACTGCTGTAGCTTGTAAAAGCTGCACATCGACACGATAAACAACGCCTATATAATTTTCCCCCTTCTGTGTGGCACGTTGCAGCTTATAGAGATATTTATGATGTGGAAATTTTGAATTGAGCAATTGCTCCAATAGCTTGATTACAATAGCGTTTGGCTGTGGAGTTTCCTCGCCGTCCGTGTCGTTTGTAGCGTTTTCCATTTTCAACTGAACTTTTACTTTACACGTAAATAGCCTTTTTAAATCGTTAGAGATTTATTTTGTGATTTTTTGCCATTTTTATTGCATCAATAAATTTTTTTGTTATTATTCAAAACCACAATAGAAAGAATTGAATTCTTGTGGTTTTTTATATCACATCACACTTTCAATTCGAATATATTAGTAAATTAAGTTCATCTATGTATAGTAAATATTGAGAAATTATGTCAAGTGAGCACCTCAAAATCAAGAATTTTAAAAGCTCCAATTGGTAAAATCTCGATATGTTTGGCGGAGCTTTTTGTCATGAACGAGTTACGTATTTGATCTACACTTATCTATTAATGCAGTGTTGCCAACCCGCTCGATTCAAATTATGGTGTTAAAGAGCAGAAATGTGGAAAATTGTGTTAACATCTAAGGCTGTGGTTTATTGGTGCTGGTGTTCGGCAAACACATCACATTTTACTCTCGTGCTCGGTCTAGGAGGTTACATTGAGTTTGTTGCACAGTTTCTTTTGGTCGGAATATAGTCCTTTGTTTAATACCATTTTGTATGTAATGATACTGTTGTGTGTTGTGTAAAATAACTCATTGCCATCCTGAATGCTCGGCGTACTCGGTGTTCATTTCACCCAGCATATCGTTGTCGTTCTTACCGTAGTATTGTAAGGATTTTCAAAAAATCACATTTCTAAATAAATAGAATCCTGCTTATTCAATCATACATTTAATACTAGTTTTTTTTCTTTTTTATTTACAAAATTAAATATGTAACATCCCAAAACGACCGCATATGACAGCTTATGAATCGGCCAAATAGCTTAAAACGAAAGTTGAATTTCCATTTCATAATACAAAATTAATAACTTAAAAAAAGCTCTTAAAAAAATTGTTTTACATACTTAAAAAAATTGTGGATTATGGTGTACAAATTCCCGCAACTCGAATGTACATAAATAATTTGGTTACTATAGTCTACAAAAGACGTGAAAGGTTGATGATTTTTGAATTATTTTCTGCAGCTGTTTAATAGTAAGGTTCTGAAAGTGGATTCTGATAGAACTCGGGGAAAAAAATTATACGGGTCTCGGCGTTTTAAAAGTGTCAAATTTTTTTTATGTTCAGCAATTTATAGTAGAATTAACGTATTAACCCTTTGGCATCCACCATTATGTTTTTTTTTTTTGCCCTTTACGATAAAGCTTCCTTTTTGGCCCATTACGAGGGTTGATAGAGGGTTAATATGTTTAAAAAATATGTTGCCTATCAAATTTTACTATAGGTCACTGAAAAACAAAAATCTGTAAACTTGATTTTAGTAAAAATAAACCCAAATTTCAAAAAAATGTTTATTCGCAAGTTTATTTTATATTGCAAAATAAACTTTAATTGATTTTTCAATAAAAAAAATTAAAAAATATAAATTTGTTCTCGAATTTTTACTCATTTTATGCATTTTGGTCATTATAATGTACAAAATTCCAAAAGCTCTACAGCCTTTCTTTCAATCTTTTTTCGGTTTTTGTTCTTAACAAGACGACCATGATAGTCTAGTGGGTAGTGTACTAGACTTTCATCCGGGAGGTTCAGGTTCGATTCCCGTCTTTGGTGGTTAATTCTCATAACCTTTTTATATTGACTATCAATACGAAGTGTATGAGAATTATAAGAAAGTGTACAAGTACACATCTTGCTTGGTAATGGCAAAACCACCAAGCTGATAAAAAATTGCAACGCCGTCGATCAGAAACAACGTTAAACTGTAGGTCCAACTATATGGTATCACAATGGGCCGTTCAGGCCTAAGTGTGTCTTTCGACAGCCACTTCAACCTAACCTATTTTTAACATTGTCCAAATTTTCGAGTCAAGAACTACAAAAAAATGTTATATGTCCCGAAATAAAAAAGTTGTGGCAAATGGTTAAGTAATTAGATAACTAAGATAAGTTGTATTGGATACATAATTAGATAACTAAGATAAGTTGTATTGGATACATAATTAGATATGTCAAGGACGAAAAAAAACTAAGATTTGATGCAAGGACATTTGGGCAATACCATGGCATAGGAATAATGTGGTTGTGATTTGAAAAGTGGGCATGGAACCTTCCACATAATCTGAATTTTTATTATAGAATATCCGTAGGAACCATTTGTGGTACGGCAGTAAGATTTAGTATGGAAGTATTATTTGTAAATGCCATTCTGTTGAAAAATTATATGTTGGCTTGAATTAGTGGCACTTACCATTACCAACGAATTGTTAGGGAGCCAAAGTAAGACAACCGAAACGTGTGTGTGAAAGTAGGGTATAAGGCCGTTCTCCCACTTGAGGCCACATGACTGCGAGAATAGCCTTAGTGTGGTAATCATGCGGAAGTATATATATATATAATTGTAATAGTGCGGAAAAGTTGCAACTCGTCAACACGAAGTTAGAGGATTTTTTTTGAAACCGTTCACGTATCGTATTCAAAATTTACGAATTTAAACAGAAATTGAACAAATATACGAAAATCGTAGGAGTTGTAAATATCAAGAAAACGATCATTAACTGAGATTAGCTTACCTTTTTGTATGCCAATGATTCACGCAGAAAACATGGCCTCGCAAAGAATTGGTGGCGCTGTATCTTATTCTCTGGTGGAACTTTGAGTATGAGACTAAAATCGTTACGTGGAACTGCTGTAGCTTGTAACAGCTGCACATTGATACGATAAACGACCCCTATATAATTTTCTCCCTTTTGTGTGGCACGTTGCAGCTTGTAGATATATTTATGATGTGGAAATTTCGCATTGAGCAATTGTTCCAATAACTTGATTACAAAAGTGTTTGGCTGTGGAGTTTCCCCGCCGTCCATGTCGTTTGTAGCGCTTTCCATTTTCAACTGAACGTTTACTTTACACGTAAATAATCTTTTCAAATCGTTAGAGATTAATTTTGTGATTTTTCGCCATTTTCTATTTTTTGTTGTTGTTGTTGTTGTTGTTCAAAACCACAATAGAAGGAATTAAATTGAATTCTTGTGGTTTTATATATCACATCACACTTTCAATTCGAATATATAAGTAAATAAAATTCATATGTGTAGTAAATATAGAGAAAATATATCATGTAGTGAGCACCTCAAAATCATGAATCCTAAAATCTCCAATTGACAAAATCTCGATTTGTTCATATCTCAATTCATAATCAGCAGCTTTTTAAGCCTTTTAACACCAATTATCATTGGGTAACTTTTTAGAGAAACAATCCGCCATCATTATTTATTTTATTTATTTCTCAATTTCTCAATCGATTGTTATGGACCTATGTAATATCACTTGTTACGTTTGATTTCGAGATTCACAATGATCACGCAGTTACAGCGGTTTATAGTACAAAAAATATGTATGTAATGTGCGATCCAAATCTACGAGAAACTCCTTTGGTTATCTAATAGATTCTGCAACAATTATTCATGAATACATTAATTAATATTTTATTTATTTTAGAGAAAACAAAGCACCAAGACACCGTATAAAGCAAATCTCACACGAGTTCAATTAACAACACCGATGCAACAAAAACGCCCATACTCGAGTTTGGCTACATCAACGTGCATTAAAAACAATACATTCTCATGCACTCCTAGTAAAATGAAAAAAATCGATTTGGACAAATTCAATCGAACAGACATGGGCATGACACCCAAAGAGAAGCAAAAGTAAGTTAAGCCTTAAAAAAATAATACATTGAATATTTAATTAAGTAATTTTTTTTGCAGGATAAATACGGGAATTGTACGACCTTTCATACCACCAAAAAACCCAACATCAGCGCCAGCTTATACTTTTGAGGACAGAGAATCTCTTTTCGATGGTACAATTGATTCACGTGCTTCATTAACGAGTCTTAACATTTCAACATCAACGACTGTAGATGCGCCGGCGGCGACAGCGCCACTATTACTTAACAATGCCAATGGAACCATGAGGTTAGCTTGATATACATGGAAATTCATGAAAATATCATTATTGAAATATTATTTATCAGTTTTAGTCCAATCGTACGCAAATGCATTGCAGAAATGGAAAATGTTATGGACAATAGAATGCTAAAATTTATGGAAACTGTACGAAAAGACACAACTTGTAGTCATCGCAATACAGCAGACACAACATATCAACCATGGCCATCAGAAAATCAAACAATTTCAAATTCAATACGCCAGCAACTGAAGAGCATTGTGCAGGAAGCTATGATGACCAGCAGTGTAGCGCAGAAAGAATCGAAATCACCGGTCAATCAGAATGCTAAATGCCAATTGGTAAGATTTTATTAATTTTATTTAATCGATTTTCTTTAAATTTTGATTACCCTAACAGTTTGCTAGCGTCAGTCCAGTCTTTAAAATACCAGATGTACCGATCAATCCAAACTTGAACGGCTTACGAAAAACAAACCATAGCATTTTGGACATGTCAATTGAATATGAAACTACAATAAATATGTCCAATTCAGAGACATTATGCGCTGAACAAACTATTGTGAAAAGGCCATTACGCCGCTCTAGTCGTCTTTCCGTGATCAACTCAAAAGTGCTCTTCGTTGCTGACCAAACTACACTCAACAAATCAATACGCCGGTCCCGTCGCATCTCAGAGTTGATGCACAAATCAATGCTACCGCCTAATGAACAAACATTGATGAACGGTACATTAGGACGTTCCCGTCGAATTCCAGGCTCATCGTCGTCAACCAATGCTATTGCTTCAACATCATTGCATTTGTCTTCGACACTCAATACATCGTCGGTGTCACAGACACGCAGACGTAGTAAATGTAGTAAACCTGCAAGGCGTAACGTCAAAGTAAATACTATTGACAAATTAAATAATAGTATTATAGCTAGCTACTTTGATCATAACAATGCTTCCTTATCAACTAATAAAAAAACTGCTTTGACCAAACATCGTGCCGCTGTACTAAAATTGCTAAATACTGGTTCTATGAAAGAATTGCAATTGTTGCCTCAAATCGGACAGAAAACGGCATATCTTTTAATGACTCAAAGGTAAATTGAGATTTACATAGATATTCTTAATTATCAAGACTACGGCACTATTTTCTTTTCAATTACAGAACTTTAAAAGGGAAATTTAAAAGTTTAACTGAAGTGGAAAAGCTCCCCATATGGAGGGGAAAAGCTTGGGAGCGTTTTGCTATGGTAAGGCAATTAACTGTTGAATGAATGTGAAATTTTTTGCTAGTATGATTAAAATAATTTTTGTTTGTTTTTTTTTTTAGGCCAATATTCTACAATAATTTATATTTTGATGTTTATTACTTTATTTGTCTCATAGTAATTTTATGTTTATGCAATAGGTTTTAAAAAATAACAACTTCCAATGTTTCTATTTACTATAATTTATGTAAGCAATTAAATATCTACAGATCATGGTTCTTCAAATTTAAAATCAAATATAAAACATTAGTGTTACCAAAAATTATAGGATTCAAAAGCTTTTTTATGCAAAATGCATTTTATATTTTTTTAGGGCACTTAGGTTTTGGAATACAAAAATTAATTGATGAACTAATTAACGATAAAAATATTAGATGATCATTTAAATTCCTTATCCTATACAAAATATTAGCATTTTAATCAAAGTTTTTACAAAAATATAAATATTTCATGCTAAGTTTGCAAAGTTTTCAATGTCCCTATTGGCAATTCGGACTGTCCCAAAATTTCAGATCTAAATTAAATATACCTTTGGCTTCAAGACTGCATTAGCATATAATCAAACTTTTCAAACAAAACAAATTTTGGAAACGCGCTTCATATAAGCGGCCCCAATGTCCGCTGTCACAAGCGCCTTTCACGTGCGCGTGAAATTAAAGTAAACAAAATTACTTTAAAACCAATGCTAACTTTAGATAAATTGTTGTTAAAAGAAAATCGAAGGCGATCGCTTGTAGTGAGATCGTGTGCAATATTCAACTTGCACTACAGACTACCGGAAATTGAAAAAAAAAAAATATTTAATTGATTTAAAAAAAAAAATGATTGAGCCGCGTGTCTGTAGTACAAGTATTTGATTTTCTAACCCAATTACAACAACAAACAATTGCATTATTTTCTTACGTAGTGTGAGTGGCTTGGTTCTAATGCAAAAAAATCGGTTTTTGCATTATTGTGGGGAATGTGTACCTCGTAGGTTTTGATGTTTTAGAACCCCTTCCATAATTTTTAACAAGGATCATTTTCTCCAAAGACATTATAATAATTTTCTCTTTTTTTTTATTTTTTTTATTTCCATTTATCGGAAAAGGGAATATAAAACCCCATTGTCAAGAGGAAGTGTGGAGATGTAGGGAGATTGTAAATGCAAAAATTGTTTATCTCTTTATACTTAACAACTTTGCTTCAGACATCAAATTCGTATCTGCTAAGGTAAAACAATTTCTTAATAGCCCCTGAAGACCCTATTTTTCCAACTTCAGATCAATATAGTGGGATAACTAGATGTAATGAAAAAAAAAAAAAAAACTGAGTACGCAGTCGTGATTACCGATCCGAAATTACTATAAAGCTGTTGGAAAATTTCGCGCATAACACAAAAGTTGAAATTTGGTTGCATTGTGTAATCATTCAAAAATAGAGATTATTATACCACATATTAATTGGTTTTGATACCGGAAAAAACGTTAAAAATTTCTAAAAATTAAGATTCAAAAAGAAATGGTAATTTTCTGAGTCATGAAAAATCTGTAAATGAGTTAATTTATGAGTCATAAATGTGTCCAAAATAACTCATAGGATCATCCAGAAAATGGTCATAATTCATTCAAATCGTAGTCTTTTCTGACTCACATTTAAGACTCATTAAGAAGATCCACCGGAAGAGAAACGCCCATTAAGAGTCATGAGCTCACTTTAACTAACGAACCACCAACGCATAATTAGTATATTCCCTCAATATAGTTTAACTCAGCGTCTACACCTGCCAGTGCTGGCATGCCAATGCTAACACACTCACATTTTTTCACTAATACACTCAAGAAAGCATATTTCGATGGCAATGAATTCTGCCAGTGATTTGATGTAAGCCGACAATATTTGACGTTTCTACCATTTGTGAGAGAAAACAAAAACAAAGTAGAGCGGAGTGAGTAAATTATTAGAAATGAAGTGTCTGACATTTTGTTAGAAATGAATTGGCATGATAATTGGCAGGACGCCTATGTCACAAAGACAATTTTTCTGTTTTTTGACAGATAATACATATTCTGAATTGGCAAGCCAGCACTGGCAGGTGTAGACGCAGTGTAAAGCTTGACTATTGTGCATGTGTGGGTGGCCACCACGATTTTTCTGACTCATTTTTTGAAGGTGGCCATTTACATAATGGCATTTATGCGCTCTCTCAATGTAATCTTTGCAGTAAAATTAAAACCATTTTGATTGAAGACCGCTCGTGCCAATACGGCCTTTGAAAATTGTGTAGATATCATTTGCATACCATTTCAGATCTTAAATTGAATAGTAAACAAAATGATTAATAAAATTGTAAGTGATTTAATTAATAAAAAGAAAAAAAAATGCGAACAAATTAAATGCTCAAATTTCTAAATTCTCATCTTTCACTCAATATTATTGCAAACAACGAACTATAAATAAATTTGTTGTATGTTTGTAGATGTATATATTTCAGTGTAAAATATTTTAATAATTATTTTTTATTATAGATGTATATATTTGTCTCAAAAATTGTAATTAAACTTAAAACTTACTCGTAAGAAAATGAGAAATTCTGGAGACTTGAAATTTTTCTTGAGATAACGTTAGTGAATTGAATTATAAATATTCGGATATAATTTAAGGCGACATTACAGTAACAGAAGCTTGTAATAGCACTTGATAAAATCGACGCAACGCCTGTTACGTCAGCATGAGGTGTATACTATCAAACAGTACTTTGGGAAGTTAAATTTAAGTAGATACTTATAACAAAATATGTTTACTTTTTATTATTTAATGGCTGGCACGTCTATAATTAAAATTAAATAATAAGACTTCAAATTTATCAAAAAAAAAATTTAAATTTTCAACTTTTGAAATCATTTTCACTTTATTTCCAAACTGAATAAAGTGTTAACTTTTATTTGGACTTTACGGTATATTTCTTCCTAGCGCCCTTGCGAGAGAGAGAGAGAGCTGTAAAAATTACTAATACTTCTTATATATAGTATAATTATTATCAATTAATTAATGCAAATATTTGTTTTTTTTTTTAATAAACAAAAACAACAAAAGCACATACAGTTTGCTGTCTAGTTACTGATAAACACAATGTACATAGAATTAACAGAATAAACAAAACAGAAAAACATGTAGCTCTGCACGATTCTATAGCGAGATTTAGCGTAAATTGTGTTCGGCAGCACTGCCTGTTCGTCCGTCCACTATAAATAGCAGAATCAAAACAAAAAAAAAAAAAAACTAAACGCCAATATACTGATGCAATACATATATACATATCTAAACTATGACATTGGAATGCGTTTGCGGCGATCGTGATCCACAAAAAGTTTGACGGAACCCATTAAAACCGCAACCGATATACATACATATGACTGTATGTAAATAGGTATATGCGTACCAGTGACGGAATTTCCAACTAAATAAATGAGCGTGAATGTACCTAAAAGAATATACTTTATGGGTTCATTGTTTTTGTAAGAAACAACAAGTGGTGTGCGATGTGGTCACCTGACGCGGAGGACGTGATGTTGTATGATGGACAACAAAGAAATGTCAAAGATAATCTCCATAGATATAGTGTAAACATGAAGATTACAGAATATATCCAATGCGATAAGCACAATTGATTTAATTTTTTAGAAAATATATGATTTATTGGTTTTAGGTGATCCAAACTCCAGATTCAATGTGAGCCAGAAAAAAGCAGGGATAATTAAAAAAAAGTGTTTTATCACTTTGAAACATCTATTTTTATGAAAGACTGGGTTATAAAAATTTATTTTAATATGAAAAATAAATGCTTGAAAATAGGTACAATAAACCAAAACTGACATTTTAAACGAAATTTAACTCAAGTTTTTTGTTAACTTGCCAAGTTTTAAACATTTTATATTCGATTCTATTACAATTTAACATCAGTTTTACATAAACAAAATAAACAAAAAAACGGAAGTAAAAGCGGAGAAAAGTTTTTGCTCATCTAGATGAACACGAGGAGAAAAATAAATTATTAATCTAATCATATCAAAAGGCTCCAGATTGGTCTTGAAAGTTCGGAAATTTTAATCATAATTTTCGATTTTTGAATAATTTTCAGCCAAAATTTATTCCAGAGCTCACAGCTCTGTTACTGCTGGTCATAAAGGAAAACAAAGGTACATAATGAAAAAATAACAAGAAAAACCTTTTTGTATTATGTTTCCCTTTTAAAACAGTACTTTGGGCAGTTAAATTTAAGTAGATATAACAAAATATGTTTTTTTCTGTAATTTAGTTTTATAATTTTTTTTTTTTTGTCCAATGGCAAATTGTACCTAAAATGTTCCAAATTGTACCTAATGTACCTAGTAGTTTGAAAAAGTCGAAAAAGGTACAATTGTACCTATTTTTCTATTAGTGGTGCGTTTTCGTATTCGGTGTATGGTCTTGCCGCACTGATAGATATCGCTGTTACAGTCACCATCAGCGTAGCTGTTTGCGTTTTAGCCGTTCTGTTATTATTTATGACTCGCATCGCATTTGTTCGTCCACATTTTTGTTTACTTTTTTATATTTTTATTTTGCAACTTTTTATTGCTTTGCTATTTTATATTCGTTAATTTTTGTATATTTGCTTTAATATTCTACACATTCAAAGCTTTGTAAGATATGATCTCATAATTTATAAGGTACCCCGATTTTAAATTCTGTAGAAACCAGGTTGATTGAATTTTAAAAAATCCATTCTCCCAAATAAAAATAAATATGTGACAAGCGTAGGGCAGGCAGACGTACTGACTTTGTCCGTACTTGTTAAAATTCTGATTTTTCAAAATTATTTTTAAAAATACTGATTTTCCAAAATCCAGAAATCAGTTGATTGATTTAGATTTTTTTATTTTGTACTGATTTAGTAGTGAGTTCCCTAAATCTGTAATTATAATAAGAAAAATGTGCTACCCTAGACAAGAGTCCAAACAGCAAGTGCTTCAAAATGGGCTTCAAGTGGGCAAAGTTCAAAATATATTACGTTGTAAAATATGTAGCTATAAATTAAATTAAACATTTGATTTGATTTCATTTTACATCAATGAAGCTTCTTGTGGTGTAATATTCTTAATGACAATATTGATGGTCAGAGGCTGACACCTCCTAAGTAGCTTTTTACCACGTAACGGGAAAAAGACCGGCATTTTATTAAATTTCCAAATTTTAACAAAATCCTACTGCTACCATTTAATAACAAAAAACGAGATTTTTCCTTCCTTGTTGTAGACAACTGGTTCGAGTGTAATCTTATCCACAATTACACTATCCTGAGTAAAAATTAGGCTTCAAATTACTCAGTAAAATAGAAAAAAAAATCTAGTCATAACTTTGAAAAATTAAAACTTAGATTTAATTTTCATAGTCTCCTAAAAAATAATAAAATAAACCTTAAAAATAACGTACAATTCGTTAAAAAATTGTAAGTAGCTCTTCTGAAAAAAAAAATCATGAAAAGGAGCTCGGTAGGACCCCTTACGAGTGCTGTTAGATTTCGAATGCCCTTTCGACTGCAAGCATGGTCGGTGTTGTTTGTTCTGATGAAGTGCCTACATAAAATGACTTGATATCGGTAAACCTTGTTGTTGGAAAAGTTGAGTCTCTTTCACTTTGTGCCATTGGCGGATGGGGAGCTAGAGCCTCTCAGACCCTGGGCCCTGAACCCTTTTTGCCCTTTGCTACCGTATTGTAATTTTAATGAACAGGTTCAAGCTGCCATGGCAGCCTATGGTAACCCATGACCAATATAATAATAGTCAAGCGTGCCATTTAATAGTCTAATTAAACTTAACCAATTCCCCAGTGAGTATGAAAAATGGGCGTGACTGTATTTTTAATTGCAAACAAAAATTCGATGCTTAACTATGCGTAGTTGCGATATTTCTTTCATTGATTGTTTTGTTGTTTTCTTCTTTGATTATCTACAAAAATAATTTCATGTTTGACAACTTTATTGTTGTTTTTATTATTCTTGTTTAAAATTATTGTTGTATTTGTGTGTGCTGTTGTTCTTATTTTGCGTCCATTTTAAGCTGCTGCTGCTTTTGAACTGGAGTGGGGTGAAAAAAAGAAACAGTTCTGTTCTCCCAAAAGAATAAAACAAAATGAATATTCATGCAATTGCAAAAACAAAAATACACGCATACTCACTATGAAACAAATTTAAAAATACAGAAATTTTTAAATTTTTTAATTGCAAAAAAAGCTGAAATAAAACGAAAAATGTAAAAGATATAAAAATGTATTTTTATGTATGTATACAATTATATTCGTAAATAAATGTGAAGAAAGACCGAAAGCACACAAGCAGAAGAAGTAAAAAATTATCAAACACTTGAATATTTACAATATATGTATCTGTGTGTGTGTGTGTATTCACATACATATGCGCTTATATATGTGTGAAGTTTTTAATGCGTATATGTGGCTGTGCATCCGCTGCTGCTGTTGTTGTTGTTCGCTGTTTAACAAGGCACAAAAATGAAAACAAAAACAAAAAACCAAACTAAAAACATAACCCACAACAAATGCGCAGACAACAACAACGAAAACCGACCGGCTTCTGCTGCTACAACTTCTGCTGTTTGTTTTTGTTGCTTTGCTGCTGATGGTGCTGTTATTGTTGCTGCTGCTGTTACATTCAGGACGGCGCGCGAGACAGTAAACAACATTTTTAAACGATCGTCAACAACAAGTTTAGCTCAGTTCATCATAAACAGCGATCGTAGTCGAATCGAAAATCCAATTGTTAAGCGATTTGAGAAAGGAATTCCTTAGCATTCCATAAAGGAAATCAATCCATTCACCAACCAATCAACCACAACTCAAAAGTAATTTAATTAAAAAGCTGAGCGTTCTCAATTTTATTGTTTAATATAAACGCGCTAAAATTAATTTGCATTTTAAGTGCGTTGCGTTTGAGTTTTTTTTGCACTCTTCATCTTTTACGACGGACGAGCATTTGTGGTGTTAAACTGTACTTAATAATTTATGCAGTTAAATTAACGTTGCTTTCTGAAAAATTCTCTTTGAGAAACCTCAACAAACATTGGACATATTAAACATTAAACATTTGCGTAACTTTTTTTGTGTGCAGTTTTTACTTTTTTTGGATATTTATTTAAAAGTACAGCAACCCAGCAAAAATGTCGCAACCTGTGAAATTATATTTTGATTTTTTAAATCAATCCAGTCGCGCTTTATATATATTGATGCAAGCTTCCAAAATTCCTTTTGAAGCTATACCAATTTCAACGCTCAAAGGTGAGTAACAAAAATAATACATTCTCACATAAATATATTGGCCAATAACTTATAAAGAGGGGGCGAGAGTCAATAGGGGTACTCATTTTACTGCGTATTAGTTGTGAATACATGTACATTTTACGAATTTTCAAGGACGTAGTAAGCTTCCAAAATAGACGTGTTGTAATTATATTATGGACAATCTAACTTCATTCACATATTTTGAAATAATTTCTCTAATAAACGCTTGAGTTATTTTTTTTAAACATCAATAAGATATCGTTAAATATAGCATTATATAACTATATTTGTATTCATTACGTATTGCTTTTCAAGGTTTTCAATTATGGGCTAAAATAACATTTCAAATTTCAATTGTTTTATGTAAGGGAAATATTGCCCTTGAACTTTGTTTAATAGAATGTAAATATAAAAAACATAATAGGTAGCCTAAATGTAAACAAAGTAGTAACATTTTCAGTTTTATATTTTTATGACTACATTAAAAATAATTAAAAAAGGGCCCAAAACATTGTGACATCATTACAATAGTCAATCATTCAGCGACTAAGGCCAAAGATTCCTATGGGTATGAAACTATCAGCTCATAAATAGCAGACAGATGCTAAAAAAAACTGATAGGGTTTCTTTAAAGGCTAAAGCCACATCATCAAAAATCACTTATTGCGACCCCGTTTCCGATAATGGGGAGCAATGTATCAAATATGAACAGCAAACGTTTGAAAAAGTTTGTAGCCTAACTTTTAAGAATGAGAGTATACTACATCAATGTAATGAAGTGCACCACTCAAATAGAATCAATTAATCTGATTATTTCTAAATTAAGAAAATAAATATCATTATAAATTGAACGCCATCGCAGTCGATTATGGCCTCAGTCATTTTAGACTCAGTAAAAAAATACAAAATGTCGTCAGGCCAGCCTATATTTGGTTTTCCTTTGTATAAAAAAAATAATTTATTTAGGTGTCTTGTCTATTCTTTCTTCTATTATTAATTAATATAACAAAATAAGAGAAAATTCTGGCTATAAATCAAACCACATTTATAGCCGATAATTAGACCAACATTCAGACCAAACTTATCCCGGAAATCAGACTTAAAATAAGAGTAAAAGGAAAACCAAAAAATAAAATCAAAAAACAAAGTTTCCAAAAATAGGACATCTAGACATGCGTTTCTTAGAGTTTAGAGTTGAAGGTGGACTGGGCTGAACCAAATCACTCAACCACAAAGACCATTGTGCTATACCCAAGATAAAGTAGAAAGACAGGAAAGATATGTGAGGGGTTAAATGGGAAGAAGAAAGATCTAAGGTCTCTCAACCTAGAATTTCTTTGTTTCACTGATGAACCTTAGAAGCTCAGGAAGAGGGATAGTATGGACATTATTCATACTCAAGACATCACTATCCAACAGCTTTAATCTGATTCTCGTGAATGCCGGACAGCTACAAAGATAATGCTCCGTAGTGTTGTCGACCTCAAGAAACGATTGGCAGGTTGGCTCGGTGATGACGCCCATGTTGGGCATGTGCTGACCACATGGGTTATGCCCGGTGATGGCACCCACCACTAATCTCAGGTTCTTCTCAGTTTCAGAAGAAATTTTGCTAATTTCCTGTTAGGCTTTCTCACAAAGAACTTTGCGGTTCTGCAGGAGTCAAGCTTGGACCATCTTTCTCTATGGATAGAACCCACGAAACCGTTGATCCAACGCATGATCTTCCCAGAACTTAAGCCAAGAAAAGGTTCCGGACCCCATGGTGTAATTGAATAGCCTTCATTAGCTAGTTTATCACTCGCGTTTCTAATAAACAATTGAACTGTAAACAGATTTTGTAATGTTATATGCATTCATATTTTTAGGAGAGTCTATAGCTCCCATATGCCCTCTTTGAATACGCCGCTGAATTGGGTCAGGATGATTTTCACGTAGCTAAGTAGTCTACATACTTCGTTAGTAGTAATTGGCAGATGTTCATTTAGAACCCTGTCTGGAGGGTTGATAGTAAAAACATTAGCCGGTATCCGGTTGTTTTTGAAATCATGGAAGATGTATGTATGTTTTTATAAATGTCGTTGTGGATGCTGGAAATCTCCCTTCTATTAAGAAGATCTGGTAGGTTAGTAGAAATTATCGAAAGAGTAGTAACGGGTGTTTTTTTTTTTAGAATGATAGAGCTTCGGATAGAAATAACTGTAAAACCAGCTGCCAGTCTGCGTATCTTTCTTTGACCCGTTCAGAACGCAAAACATTTGAGGAAAGACCTTGGCTTACGGCCATATAAGATTCAATTGATCAGTAAACTTGAGCCGGGTCGTTTGTAGATTGGATCCTAAGTCACCTCCAAGCCGGCTCTCTGTTTTATCGCAAAATCATATTTAGCGGTAAGCCGTATTTTTAGCTTAACTGGTACATAAATAAACAAAATTTCCCTATTTGGAACGATAAAAATACGCAGGAGATCTTAGAGACTCCATTGCATCCGCAATAAGTGAAGTTACGTTACGGTAACCAACGTTACGCCCAATAGGGCGTACTATCGTCTAATGCTGGATGGAGAGTTTCTGCCTAATCTCGCTACCCATGATTGGTTTCAACAGAACCGCGCTAAGTGCCACACAACAGCTCAAATTACCGACGTGAAATGTTCGATGGCCTCATTTTGTCCAAAAATGGAAACGTCGACTGGCCGCCTTTATGGCAACGTATTTTTTAAATTCAGCATGCTTTATAATTTTTCCAATGCTCTCTCATGCTAAAGGGTTCTACTCGGCAGAACTCAACTCGCAATCTGCCAAAATATACCCTCATCAACGCATAATTGTCAATCTTTGTTTCAATTCAAGTTCATATTCAGTAGACACAGTGGGAGAATTTACCTTCAAGGTTTCAAAGCTCATTTCATTAGATTTTTCCTCTTCTCCATTGAAGCTTTTCTATTTAATACATTATATGTGTATTAATAGTGTTTTTTATTGCCTGAAAAGTTTCCATAGATTTAATAAAACTGGTGTTTCAACTATAGTTAATAAAGTTTTTTAATTCAAATAAAATTGTATTATTTAATGATGAGCATCTGCAGCTGTGCACAAATATGAACTTGTTTTGTTTTTCAAAAAAAAAATTTTTTTGGGGGCTTGTTAATAATTGCATGCCATCAAAGATTAATGACTTTTTGATATTAAAAAAAAGATAATAATTTGAACTGGTCAATAAGAAAAAAGTGAACCTTATCGTTTTTTTTTCGATAACTGTGATATTATTTAATATGTAAATATTGTTAATATATTGTAAAGAATAATAAATGATTGCAAGTTTTGATGAAACATTTTTGAAGAAATATTTGTTTATTATAGAAATTATGATTAATCGTCATAAAAGTTTATTGCTGCAATATTATTCAAAATAAATTACGAAAATGTATTAAAACTTATCAATGAATGATGACATTTTGATGGATTTTCATATATTGCAATATTATGTAGATGATGATTTATAATGATAGCAATATACTCGTAGTTATCATACTGTTCTAATAGACATTGTTACCTTCATGTACGAAAATAATGCATAAATGAAAACCACATAAATGAAGCCAGGCAAATTCGAAATGTTCAATAGTTATTTATATTTATACTCAATAATTATTTTTTTTTTTCATATGTAAGTGTACAAAAGTACAGTTATACGTATGTGCAAAAAGCCCATTATATTTTTATTCATTTTTTACTTTTTAATTTCGAAATAAATTCAATTTATAATATATTTTAAAATCGTCTGACTCTTGTAAATAAAGGTGTAAGTAAGTATTTGTCGTATTTTTTTTAGTAGGTACCCTACCTATAAATATGAATTCAATAAATATAAAGCTACTTACTCCCAAAATAAAGACACTTGTGCAATTGTTGTTTTATTAATATTATTATTATTGTTATTATTTAAAGAAAACGCTTTTATTTACATATTTAATGTTGACTTTCTTATTTTTCGTTAGTTGTTCTTTTTCTGTGGCATATTGTTGTTAATTGAAGTTTAAAAATAAATTTACCTAAAGTCTCTGTAGTGCGAAAAAATTCCCCTTTCTTTTTTCGAGGGGAATTTTTAATTAGGGGTTCAATGTGAAATTGTTGTGAATATTTAGAAAATAGGCGTTTTTTGTTTACAAATACTATTAGAAGTGTATTGAAAAAGGTAACTACATGCTATGTGTACCATTAAGTTCCAATATTTATAAGATTATTTTACTAAATGTGTTTTTTGTTTGGTGTAAATATTGCATAGTATATTATGGAGAGTTTAATTTGTATGTAAATAAAAATATAGTAGCATATTTCTTTATTTTATTTGATGTGATGGTTTTGTACGAATGCTGAAGTGTGTCGGGAGCAGAAGAAAAATAAAGATAAACAGGTTACGCGTAACCTTAACGGTTGAAATATAAAAATTTCACTTCTGCCGGGGGAATTATTTTTACGTGCGTGCCATCAACACATATTAGCTCTGTTCCCGTACGAACGCGTTCGCCCAAAACAGCCCAGAAAGCGTTCCCGTACTCAAAAAACTTGCAAATGAGAGCAGAGATGAGAGAGTATTTGTCTCCTTCTTTTTGCACGAAATAGCCCGCACTTTTTCTTCGGGTAAAAATGTTAAAAGTGTCAAACAATCAGCTGTTTTATATTTATCAGGTGTTTTGCTTTTGTGAAAATAATTTGAAAATTTGAAATTAATAAATAAATAAAGGATTTTTAGAAAAATAAGTGATATTTAAGATGGAAAATTTTTAAAAGACATTTGAAAATTAATTAATTGTATATTAGTTAATTTCTAACTACATTCTCTACAAGTTAATGACGCAATTGTCTGTTCAACTTCTGACGCTGTAGAAGCTTCTGCCATTTCTGAATAATGCAAATGGTGATTGTGAACCCGAAGATTCTACAAAAGTAGACATGCGAATAATTTATGTTTAATTTTTTCATTATTTATTTATTTTCTTGTAAGATTTAACAATTTTTATTTTATTAAATATCACAGAAACTTTGTTTTTTGAATTTAACTGTCGTTAAAATTTGACGTTTTGTTTCGTGCAAGAAAAGTGGGGAAATATCGATACTGTACACAAAAGTATCGACATAAATGTACTCGATACTTAAAGTCTCAGGTTCCGACACCTATTGTAAAAAAAAAAATATTAAAATGTGATTAAAAAAAATGCGAATTATGTGTAAATTTTTAATTTTTATTAATTTTTTTGAATATTTACATAAGTACATAAATAAATAATAAATGCATAAACCTATGTATATAAAAATATATATATATAAAATGTAGATATTTATTTAATATAAATACATATCACACCCTAACTACAAAAGTGACACAACTCAAAATTGAGTATTTTTTGCTTACTAAAACTTTTGTTTTGGAAAGTAATAGGTAATTTTTTGATCAGGACATTTTATTTTCGACGTGCTTTAAATAAAAAGAAATTAAAATATTTGGCTTAATATATTTCCTGTGAAGAAAAAATGTATATTCTTCTAAAATTAAACAAAAATTAAGAGTAAAATTATAAAATAATATGTTCGATATTACATTTGCTATGAAAATATGTCAAACCCGGTAAAGAGTTTCGGTAATAATATTATCTTTTGCGGTAATATACAGAATCGATCTGTAAAAGTATACAAAAAGTATAGTGTTTCTCATATTAAATAATTTTCTTGAATTATTTTGTTATTTTTTTACTGAAAATATATCACATTGATGTACTGAGCAGAAAGAAACAAAAATTAGAAAATAGGATGGGTCATGAAATGATCCGAAAGGAGATTTTAATTGAATTGATTGAATTTTTTCCCTTAACAAAGTATTTCGTCACCAAATATCTCTGCATTTTTGACCTAGTTTTTCCCACGAAATTTCTTCGTTTTTTCAAAAAGTCTTAATTCAGAAGTAGCGGCGATCATAATAGCTGAGCTATTTATCGGAGAACTTTATCTCATACTCTCTTCCTTGGATCCGGTAGGGGCATACTAAGAGTCTGATAATAAAAAAAAAACCAAGATTGAGTTTTAGTGTTGCATTCACAAATATTTCTAAAATAATTTTGATTTTGAGTTAACTTATTTTTAGTTTTCTTTCATAAAAATGTATTTATTCTGCAATCTCTTCGAATTATTGAATGTGTTGAATAAGGTACGACTATAGTTGTACACCATCGTGTATTACTTTGCATCTATTTCAGGAATATACAAAATGTGTTTCTTCTCAAAAAAACATCAAGCGACAATATTTTTTCTGCCTTTGACTAGTATCTATTGGTTTGTATATTTTATATTATTCTAAGATGAAACGATTTAAACTACTAGCTAATTAAATTAGTAACTAAATTTATTGACAGAAAATTTCCATTCATTTTGATTTCTAGTTATAGATATGTAAATTGAAGCGTATCAAAAAGACTCATTTGTTTCTTTATCGATTACACATATTTGACCAACATGCTTAATCAGAAACCAGACTATACTTTTCCGAAGATTTTTGATACGCTGAAGTTTTCTTTTTTGTTAATTTTCGTAGATCTGGAAATCTATTGAAATAAACACAAATCTTTAATCCGTAAGCCTTTACCCGATTACTAATTACTGCAAAATGCGATATTTCAATGAAAAAAAAGAAGATATTTGAGCAAACTCAACGGCATTTGAAAGAGAAAGATATGTACTTTAAAATGGCAATTGTACTTTTTTAAAGAAAAAAATCAGAAACTCAAATATGTGTAAAAACAGTGTTTTTTGCGCTTTAGGTTAGAATATTACTGGAGCAATTCTGTGGCCAGATTTGGATTCAGCGCATCAAAAACCTTCGAAAAAGTATAAACTAGTTTCTGCATAAATATTTTGTCAGCCTGTGTTATTCATTTTCTTGGGTCAATAGATTCCATGCTTCGCTTGAGCATTCCAAGTCGTATCTCGTTTAACCTCAAACTAAGAGTGTGTCTTATCTTATTATTTCCTCTATTAAATTAAAGTTAGAAATTGAAATTATTTCTATTTCTACATCTAAATATGAAATGAGTCGAATGTTTTTTTGTTGTTTACAAAT
The DNA here is from genome assembly GCA_963691655.1 of Toxonevra muliebris. Lineage (NCBI taxonomy): Eukaryota > Metazoa > Arthropoda > Insecta > Diptera > Pallopteridae > Toxonevra > Toxonevra muliebris. Next base: position 117,664,358 of record OY829326.1, on the reverse strand, counting down.
GTCAATATTTCGTATAATCTATTTGCATATTATTCCTCATTCACCTGAATGCACACCCAACTATATATAAAAAATACACAGAAATAAACAAAAAATATCTGCAAAATCATCATCAACATTTGCTACTAAGTATTTGAAACGTGTTGTTGGGAAACATTTGTTTTTTCTTTGTTTTTTGTTTGTTTCTAATATTATTTTCCACCAATTTAATAATCTGAAATAGAACGAACTTTAGACCACCGGTGTTTTTCATACAAACGCTTTTACTGATAAGTAGATAATATTGTGGTTTTTGTTGTTATATTTATTGTATTTACTGATATAGTTTATAATACTATAGGCGCACAAACACTTGATTTGGTTCATCTTTTTGATGTTCAATTTAGTTTGAGACAAATTTTGTGGACTACGTGACTTGTGACGTGTGTTTTTCTGTATATATATATATGTAACTACAAAACATATGTATAGATAAACATCCAAACATACAAATGTTTACAATATAATGAAATCTATTATTTATAGAGTAAAGTTTTATTTACTTTGATTTCTAAAATATAAGTAAGTAATACATTTTAAATACCTACTCATAGCATGTAGATTTGTAGGTATACATATTTCATTTTGGAATCAGTGACATCGCACTGCAGCATAAACCTATATACGCTCTAATGCGATTGTCTATTTGTATGTCTGTTTGCCAGTTTGCCTACATATTTATTATTTCGAATAGTAACGTTCGCTTGAATGCATTTTCAGTTAACGCATTTACCTGACTACCTTAAACCCAACTATGCAATCATATGCAAACATATTGTAAAATAGACAAACCGATAGACCTACATACATACATAGACCTACATATGTACATACGTATAAAAAGACAAACAAAGAAATAAATCTCCGAGTTATACATATTTACGAATAGTTAGACTTTAAACTTATACAGTTGTACGGTTTTCTAGCATATATGCTAAAGTAGTTTTCTATTTTATTTACTTGCGCGTACTTTTTTACCCCCACCCGTAGTTAAATTATCATATTAATTTGAATATTTGGACTTTGTAACGAGCGGGCACTCATACTTGTTAAATTGATTACATATGTACATATTTGCTTATAAATTTTATTATTTTATGGTGCGGTTTACGCGATCGTAATTGTATGTACACTGCGTTACAAAATTATGAGGCCAATACGAAATGGTTTATATTTTTTATTCTGATTACAATTTTAGATAAACTATACCACAGCCCAGATATTGTTTTGAAGTCTCATTTTGTGTACAGTGTAATTATCTAATAAGTGAAATAATCTTCTTAATATTTTTTTTACAGCAGCTTTGTATAATTCTGAATTGAATTATTTTATATACAGTATAAATCTAGAAGATATGGAAACACAATTGAATTAAATTTAATTTTTATAAAAATGATTTTATTGGAAAAGAATTGCTGAATGGCAATATCATAAGATGGCGTAAATGTAAGAAGAAAAGTACAATAAAGTAGGGGGAGATACCAGAAGATAATAGCAAAAGAAAGTTGGAAAGTAGAATAAAGAAAAATAAATAAAGTTGGACTTAAACAACTTTGTAACAAAGTAACAACATTTAGATCTTGAACTGACCATATAATTATAAAACATAGTGTATGTAAACTGCCTTACCTTCAATTTACTTACCATATAAGTTTATTTTATAATGAAGTTTTTTGAACTTATGACTTAATGTTTTTATAGTGACTGACTGACTGACTGCCTTTAGTTGGAGCGTAATTAAAATTGCATTATGACAAATTTGCATGCCTGTAGCTCTGAAAATATTTGACGATATTGATTCTAGAAATTAGTGGAATAATGAACGTAAAATTGCACATTACAATTTGTTAGAAATTAAAAATAAGTAATAACTGTGAGAAACTTAAGTTAATCTTTTATAAAAAGCTCACATGCATTCATTATTTCTAATTGATTGTACTCATAAATTACATTCTAAGAATTGTGAAATTAGTTTTTATTCAACTTTACAAATATCACACGAACACCTTTCCTAAATTGATTTATAATTACAAAATGCAAAACTGAGAATAAATTTTGAATGGTGATGTTTAGTTTTTGAAATAGAACTTTTCTACTATTTTCGGATAATTTCGGACTTTGGAAATATTTTGATTTGAAAAATGTTGGGTTCAGTATTTCAAGTTATCAGAACATTGCTGTAAAGTAGTAAAGTTGCATTACTACACGGAATTTTGTTGAAAGCCGACTTTCATTGCATTGTGTTATCTTGAGAACAATTTAATCTAGATGTAGTTATGGTCTTAAGTGGTTTTAGTTATTAATACAATATTGTTTACAGAAAAATAATAATATAGATTTCATTGCAATAGCGCATAGACCATAAAATTTATTATATAATCGAAGAGTGCGTCATAAAATTATAATTGTACTTTCATTTTGTGGAAATGGGTTGCTAAATGCAATACATATATATACATACGTTCATACATACATCACGAAAAAAGATATATAAATTAGCTAGAGTCACCTAGGGTAGAGAATTAGTAGTTACAAGTGGTACAGAATAGCTAAAAATTTGAAAGACAATCAGAAGAGAAGCTTGCGGAACCGATTTTTACAGGGAAAAATATTTATCAAGCTTTACTCATATAATAAAAAGCTTCGTATTCCTGAGCTGGTAATTTAATTTGTTAGAGATGACTGCCTAATGTTCGCCAAAATAGTCGCACTTTTAATTTTGCACTTCTTAAAATTTTAGACACCGATAATTGTTTCGCCAATATAAGAAATTAAATTAAAAAATTTAATTTAAATTTATTGAAAATTAATTAATAACAATTCTTAAAATAACTAATAATAATAATCAATCTAGATAAAAATTTAAAATAAATTGTACCTGAATTACCGACCTTTTTTAAATCTCTTACTGCTTTAAACTTACCTTTTTCGTTAACAATCTTTTACTTATCGTTTACTTACCTTTACCTAATAGCCACCCCATTTCACCTTTTTTATATAATCTTGGATCCTTTGGGTACAACTTTGGGTTTCTTCTCGAACGTAATTTTAACCGACAAATGCGCCAATATATAATACTATGTTCTCACTGAGCCTAAATTGCGTAGTTTTGGCAAATGATTTTGAACGAAATAGCAATCGTTCACATTGTGAATTTGGTGTCGATTATGGTTTCGTTTTTTTTTTTACGACCTCGATTGTCTAGTGGATAGTGCACTAGACTTTCATTCAGAAGGTTGCGGGTTCGATTCCCGTCTTGGTCTGGTGGTTAATTCTCATAAACTTCTTATATTCACTATCGATATGAAGTGGATGAGAATTATAAGAATGTGTACAAGTACACACCTTGGTTGGTAATGGCAAAATCACCGAGCTGATAAAAACTTGCCAAACAGCTGTTCGGAATCGGCGTTAAACTGTAGGTCCTACCATCGCCACTGTGGTCTAGTGGCTGAGTGCCAGACTCTTATCTCTGCAAGACCTGAGTTCGATTCTCGGCTTGGGTATATTTCTTATCTATCTTTCTTTCTCTCCGCCTTTCTTTCTTTCTTTCTTGGGGCTTTGGTACAATAGATCTTATAGGTCGCAGTGCCTGACTTTCGAGTCATCTTCTTTCAAATAATAACAATGGTCTCGTTTGACAGTTCATTGTTTATTTCTTGGAAAATTATTGCTAAATATTTCGGTCTTTACCATTTGAATGCGAAATAAAAGTGCGTAGGAGAATAGAAACTTTTCAACTTTGTCGCGCTTCAAGCATAACAACTGATTGTCAAAATAAAAAAGTGGAAGAATACACTGAATTATTTATAGAACTTGTAAAAGAATTTATTTGTTTTATAATTTAAAAGCTTCAGTGAGCTTCAGAAGTGCACTTTCTGTTCATATGTTTCTTTGTCGCGCTTCGTCGTTTGCTACACTAGATTCTCTGCTTCAGCTGCATACTTCACGCTTCACATTCTGTTCCATGCTTTACTGTCGCAGCTCTTCCGCTATTTGTTCATATGTATTGCCGTTTTTTGGCACTAACTACGCAGCTCCTCCACTTTTTCTGCCCTAACCCGGGCTATGAGATCCTCTTCCCGCGCACTCCTCAAATTTCTTTTATTTATATTTTATATAGAAATATCAGAGCAAATTCATTTCAATATTTATTCCAGTGAACGCATTCACGCAGGTTGCATTTGATTTTTTACTCGATTTCAACACAGTTACGTTGAAACCACTTTATTTCCGTGGTTTCGTTTCAGCCGAAACCATAGAATCTATCGAAACTACTCAATTTCTGCTCAATGGGAACATAGTATTATAGAACACTAACGCTTAAATCAACATGCTAAATTATGAGCTGATCATCCAAGCGATCTTGCAATAATACTTTAACGAAAGTGGCCAAATTTTCTCTAAATCACTCCTTAGTAGTCGAAGTAGTAGCAGTAATATGTTATTGTCTCAGTGAATATTAATTGAAACATTTAAATCTATGAACTTGGGCCCATTGTGATGACACGTACTCTATTTAAGTACGAGTATCTTTTAAAATGTTGTGTTTGCTTTTACCCACCCCATATCTGCTATTACCAATTCCTATCTTGATTTATCAAGTCTAAACATTTCCCCCACGTTTGACTCTATGACATTCAATGAGTCAGTTAAAAAAAGGATAAGAATCTTTTCCACCTGCTAAAAGATAAAATAAATGTTTTTAATTGGAATATCGAAATTTACCTCCGTCGAGATATGATAATTACGGTTTAAATGGCAACAAACCTCAAAAAATGAAGAAATCCTTTATTTTCCATTGGCATTAATAAAAAAAAAAATAATGTAATTAAGCACAAATTTTGAACCTGTCGTGAACTAATTTTGTTGTTTGTTTGTTTCTTTATCATTTTATTGATAAGGCAAAAAAAAAAAAAAATAATAAAAAAATAAACAAAAATAGCACTCTAGATTAAATTTGTTTTTAATTTGACATTTTTTTGTTTATATTATAAAATATTACTCAGAAATGCTATTTTATTTTGTTTTGGTTTTATTTTTGTTCATGTTTAAATGAATGTTATCGATTCATACGATTAGACAACAGCAACTTTCTAAGTTATTGATATATGCTTTCTATTAAATGAGCCCATAAAATATATTTTTGTTTGATAATAGTTACTAACTAACCAAAACGTTTTTTAAACTATTTAAGTATATAAGTTGAAGTACAAAGTTGCTTGAACTTATCTAACAAATCACGTTGAAATCGATTTTTGCACAACAAATTATAAATTGTCGGCATGAGTATATCACGCTATAGTATCGTGTGTCTTCATAGCTCTCATGCTATACAAATATTTTTATTATTTATAATTCCCATGACCTTATTTTGAAATTTTTATAAACATAGATTTAAAAAAAATATGTGAATCCCAAGGTACTTACATATAATAAAATTAGAAAATGTAAGTTTCTTATGTTATACACCAGGTTTGACACACATATAGAATTTTATTAAGTGTATTTATTATATTTGCTTGTTTTTATCTATTAGATAAAATGGACGGAGTATAACAAAATCAACCGAACTTCTACTCTGTTTCGGAAATATTAGCTTGGACGACTCGGCGTTTCAGAGAAATTTTCAAAAAATTCAAGTGTTGGGCAATAAAGTTAATATGTATATCTTAACCAATTTAAACGGGTTTTCGGGTCTTATCGTGAATAAGTTTTTAATTTCCCAGAGTTTATTTTTAAATTAAGCTCATAACAGTTAAAACTTGTTTAAACCCTAAAAATTGATTAAAATAGGTCCACCTCACTATTCCACCCAGTGCTATACCAATTCTAATTTTCGATTGAAATCGAAATTTATATTTCAATTCTAAAAATGTGTGCTGTGTAGTAACTACTTTAAGCCAATACTGGGTATTTTTCAGTTATTGCCAGTTAGCGAGTTGAACTTATTCGATTCAGTTCACTTGTCTTGATTGAATTTTAGACTATAACGTGGCTTCTTACTTACACAGTTGGCACTACAACCGATGATCGGTCTTGGTCGCCTCAATAAATCGTAGTATTTTTCTCCCGAATGCTCCCAACAACTTCCTATCATTGGTCGTCATCGTCCACATCTCATCACTACATTATTTTCTTTCGGCGTGAAAGGGATCTGCTTTTCAATTGCCCAAACGTTGCTTCATAGGTAAAATTAAAAAAAATATTAAAATCATTCTTTACTTTTGATTGTTTGTCTACGTTTTTCCCCATTTTGTCATTTACTGCATGCCGCTGTTATGGCCGCAACATTAAAGATGATATTTTATGTATCTGACGCAACAACAAAGATTTGCTGTTTTTGCCAAGGTGAAATTGTTGTAATCTTATATATGATTTCACCATGGAGTTGCTGGTAACTCCACCTGGTATAAATTCACCTTGGAGTACATTTTGACCAAAAACACTGCAACGAGCTCAATGTACTCACCTCAGCCGATCACGAGAGAAATGCGATGTGTTCGTCGAGCAGCGCATACCAATGTAACCATGTAGTAAACATTTTTAGTCTTTATTCTAAAAATTCGCAAAAATTTCAATCAAACTTCAACTAAAACTAACTAAATGGAAATTGAGATAGAAGAATAAAAAATATCAATTTATATATCATTGTCAGCAACTAAATGTCCTCCTTTGAATAAAATATAAAAATTTACCCATCGAATAAATAAAAATAAAGGTACGGGCAAGTATATGCTTTAACCTATCGAAAATGGGGTTTTTTGGCCCTAAGTCCAGATTTTGAGGCTCAATTCAAAATTCTGAGTATGCAGTTTTTTTCTGCTTGACTAAACCTACGACACGTGCTAACCTCGAAAAAAGTATATTAAAATTCTTTTTTTTGACACAAATATTAGCAGTATACTTAAGTCAAAAAATGTTTACTAAATATTTTAAAGTCTAAATTCAACTCATGTTTACACTTTTTCTTTCCATCTTTCAGGCGAACACCTTACCGGCGAATTTCGTGATAAAGTCAATCGCTTTAAGCATTTACCCGCCATTACCGATCATGGTTTCATGCTATCGGAGAGTGTAGCCATTTTCCGACATTTGGTACGTGAGAAAATTGTACCCGAACATTGGTATCCACGACGTAATCTTGGACGCAGCCGCATCGATGAGTTTCTCGAATGGCAACAACGCAATATGGGAGTATCTTGTACTGATTACTTCCAGGAGAAGTGGTTAGTGCCATATTTGCATAAGACGCATCCAAATCAGAATAATGTGAGTTAATATGTCGTAAATTCGAAAATACAAGCTGGAAACAAAAATAAAAAGAGAGAGAGAAAAGTAAAACAAAAAAATTATGTGGCAATAACTTTTCTAACCTTGACAATGACCGTTATTTTTGAAGGTTTCTTTTGTTTTACTATGTATTTGTGGTTTATTTCTTTGTTTCTTCTTATTTTTTCATTTTATGCTTTCATTTTCATATTCGCCGCCAATCAACACCAACATCAACACCAATACCAATACCAACACCATCATCAACAACAAATAATATTAAAAACAACAACAGGTCAATAACGCAACTGAACGACTCGATCATACATTAAACGATTTCGAGAAGTTATTTTTAAACTCAAAGAAGTTCATGATTGGCGACAACATTTCATATGCCGATCTTATGGCAATATGCGAAATCGATCAACCAAGTATGTGTTCATAAAAATATACAGAACATGTAGTTGATATTAATTATTTATATTATTCCTATTTGCTCATTTTTTCTGAACAGAAACCCTGGGCTACAATCCTTTTAATCATCGTGTCAAACTTACTAGATGGTATGAAGCGGTGAAAACTGAACTTGGCCCCTTCTACAAAGAGGTTTCGGAGGAATTTGAAAACAAAGTGAAAAATGCCGATAAGCGTAGCCCTGAAGCGGTTTCGTTGAAGCAGTAAATACATGAAGAATTACCTACATACTATGTTTGTTATATATATTTTTTTGCTTCATATATTTTATTTTGTTTTATTAGATTAGATTAGAGATTAAGTTTTATTATTATTATTATATATTGTTATTATGAAAAGTACCTAAAATTAATTGCTAAAATTATTATTTTTTATTTATCGCTACTGTTATATTCTACATATACATAGTTCACATACGATACTTACATTTTAAAAATTTATTTAAAGAATTGTGCGATTATAAGAAGAATCACTATGTATAATTAAGTCAAGGCGCTCATTGGCCAAATCGGTTAAGTTCACAACACAAATTCCCCAAATTAAGCAACTAAAATTAAGTAGTATGGGAAATGTTTAAATATCGAAAGAAATTTATTTTTTATTACTGCAGCCTAAGCATTGAAAGAATGTTTTTTTTTTTTGGAAATTGTCAAATTAATCGTTTTGGTTTGTGAACGGCTCTTATCATAATAAAGTTTTGTAAAATTTTCTTGTTACATTTTTTTTTTTTATATTTGTATTATTTTTTATAAAAGAAATAATAATAAAAAATCGATAAATTCCTGCTTAGTATCAGTTTTTTTGTGCAGGTTTAAACTTAAACTTCGAACTCAAAACCGAAAAGTTTAAATTTGTTCTGAGAAACAGGTCTTTAAATAATTCAATTTGCAATAATGGGGATTTACTATTTATATATTTAGGTATATGTATATAAAGTATTGTTTTAGGTCAATGATTTCTGTTTTCATATTTATTCATATACATAAATTCGTTAAAAGTTTGAAATGTTTAAGAAACAAATATTTGAATTGAATTGAATACATAAAAAAAGATTAGTTAAGTATAAACAAAAGGAATAGTAAAAATTATCAAAGTGGATAGTCGATAGTAGTTATAGAGTAGCAAAATATAATTTTTAAAAAAATTTTCGGACAGTTGTGTACCATTTTTGGGCGTATCTTTTACAGCGATCACGTCCTTGCTTTTAATTCTCTTGGATCTATTTAGTTTTCCAAAATTACTTTTCAAGGTAGTCAATGTGTACAATTTTCTTTCCTAATGCCATAATATTTTGGGTTAGATAATGATTTTTAATTTCCAGTCAATGCAATTAAATGCAATTTGGATACTGGAATGGAGTTATGGATTTAAGTTTTGCAGTCCTTTAAAAGTCAAATACTTGACAAAACAAGAAGTTCATTCGAACGATTTGACAGTGTGGTTTATTATAATTTTAATTTCTTTGGATTTTATTATTTTTTACCAAATACAAAGTGGAGATAGGTAGGGGCTAAGGACCAGTTCGGATTTTGCTACTTCAGTGTGTTTTCCTCTTTCTGTGTTATATCCATATAATTATCTGTCCTACGAAGAGAATGAATGGCCACCAAAAAAAATTATTTTAAAGAATTTCTTAATTATTTTCGAACTGATTTTTTAATAGTTCATACCATGGTAGAAGTATTTAGAGGTAGATGCATTTTTTCAAAAAGTAGCCATTTTGAATTTTTGGCAAGTAAGAGGATCCTTTTAGAGGTTCAATTTTTTAAATGTATAGAAAAGAGTGAGTTAATAGTAGATTGCATAGCCAGATATACTCGTAATTCTGTCTACAATAGGTTCAGTAAATATCAGGCTCAAATATCACTAGGCCCGACTGCATCTCCCATAATGAATGACCCAATTTTTGCCCAACCACTTTTTAATTGTCTTAACACTTTCTTTCCAATGGTAGCCGTTTTTTTCGATTCGTTTTCGTTTTTTCAAAACAAAGAATGCGATTTTCATTTCGAAAAGTTAAGATTCCGATTGATTTCATAGCATCCCAATTTCCATCGCCCATGATTTCAAATCCCTTTCTTACTCAAAATGGTCCCCTTCCAAATTGTTCCTATGGGGAAAGGGTTAATAAAGCAAAAGAGTGTGTCGGTACTTACATACTTAGCTGGCATTACAACTGATGATCTGTCCTTGCCGGTCCAATAAAGCTTCGCCAGTTGGACTAGTGCTAGTTAGTAAGGCCAAGTTTCCCTGTACCTGGTCTTTTCAACGGAGATTAGAACGTCTCTTTCTGCGCTTTTCAACGCCATAGGTCGAATAAAACACCTAGCCAGCGAAGTCGCTTTTTTATAAGTGCATTTTGTTGTGCTTGGCTACGTCAAGCGCATACGACGTACTGCTCAAACAGCTCATGATTCCGTCTTATACGGTACATATTGGACCATAGGTCTTGCGGTGTATGAATGCTCTTAAAAGCCTCTCATCATTAGTGGTCAATTTCAACGCCATCCATTATGACGTTAAGAATGAGGGACTTATAGAACGTTTTTTTCGTCCTTTGAGAGAGAGGCTCTACTTTTTTTTCAACAACCTACTTAGCCCATAGTAACACCTGTTGGCTGGATCTAATCTTTGTTTGATCTCTGTTTGAGGCTGACGTTATTGTTGGTGTTAATGATAAACCAAATCCTTGACGACTTCAAAAGTATAATTGCCAACAGTGATATTTTGTCCAAAACTACGTCACTCTTTATTTATTGACATTTACTAAAGGTTGAAGAATTCGCATGATGTCTGAAACTTCTTTTTGTATCACAGGCAAGTTCAGAGCTAAAATTTCTATAACTGAGACCTTCCCTCCTATACTTTTGTCATTCATATGATTTACTTCCCTGATCTCCCATTTGGTCGCCTCATGAAACAAAATATTCTGGCTCTATCAGTAACCTGATGTGATTTGGATCTTGTGGAGAATACGTCGCTACCTGTTTACAGCTTGAATCATTTTCTTGAACATAAGTTTGGAAAAGTCGTACGATAGAGACCAACCTAGTCTGAAACCTTGTTTGATTTTAAATGACGTGTAGAGGTCAGCCCTGTGCAGTTTTTATTGCGCAGATATCATCGGTCTGTATCATTTCGCAAAGTCTGAAGTAAAATGACGCAATTTTTCAACGGCTTCAATTTGAACAATGCGAGAAACTTCGAGTGGGTTAATGTGGATTACTATGTTTATATGGCACTTGCATGAAAATTTATTTCCACATAGATTTTACTATTTTCTTCAGATAAATGTACTTTAACTGAACTATACTTTAATACCATAAGAAAGGCTTGGCACTAAAGGACAGTTTATTTAAAGGACACCTTATTTTTGACTATGATTATACGCTACTGTTTATAGTTGTTTAACAATGGTTTGAAATTACGAACGAAGTACACCGGCCGGCATTGTTTTTCATATTTTCTTATCGTTTTTTTTAATTTAAAATAAAAAACAATTTGTTGAAATTTTATTGAGCAAATGAAGTGTTCCACATTACCCCACCATACCCCGCATTGGTCTAATTTTCTTCTTTTGAAACCACATATTAAAACAAAGTTGAATTTAATGCCTTACCGTTAACCTGTAGGCGCTTTTTGTCTTTAGTGAGCCTTAGTGAAATTATCCGAAAAATATTTTTGTGAAATACTTAAATCTTTGTAAACTCTATTAAAAGAGACTTTTCTGAAATTTGTTTAATGGGCTAAAGTGTCTTAAAAAAATATTTTCCGTAAAATTTGCTGTTGGTTCTCAAAGACTAGGTTCATCATAGGTTCATTATTTCATGCGGTTTTTGACTAAAATTTTAAAATTTCAGCCCTCTCTAGAATCGTGACCGTCGCTAAACTAGCAAACCCCAGCGAGGGTTTTATCCGGCTATGGTAGTACTATTACCCACTTGTCGCCGTTTAGTTGAATCATGACTTGTGTTGCACTGTGTAATTATAAGTTTTATAATGATTCACTAGCAAATAAATAAACAAACAAAAAAATAATTAAAATATATCCCACTTCGCCCCACTTTCTCCCGCTAAATAAAACAAATTTTGTATAAATTAGCATTTCTTTATTTTTATTACTTTGTTCTCTCATAGATTAAAACCATAAAATTTTCTTTTTTAATTTATTATTATTATAATTTGAATTAACCAAAATAACTTACTTGCTTACATATGTATGTGTCTATGTGTGGGTGTGTATGTATGTGGCTGTTTGTTTGTGAGTGCAATCCTAACTAGAAGTTAAAAATATTGAAGCTTATTATAAACTAATTGGCAACAGAAATTACGCGAAATATTCGTACCTGTAATATTGAATACTTTCAAGATTACTAAGCACATCTTAATCATTTGTATAAATAATTTTATTCTAAATTTAAAAAATATACAGGTATTTATTTTATTTTGCCATTATTTTTTGACAATTCTTTATTATTGGTATTGTATAATAAAATACATAAATTGCACATACAAACAAATTTTAACAAATCACAATCGATCGATACTTACAAATTAATTTGTGATACGTAAATTATATAGGAACAAACTGTATATGTAAATAATCTAAGGATTCACTCAAAAGTAATAAATTTCAATTCAAAGCATTTATGGTGGCAATTAAAATTTTCATTGGATTTACGTATGGGTGCAATTAATCAATTAACTATTGCATTAAAATAACTAAAACTGTCATTTGTTCAATTGTAATTGCTATATTTGGTTGTGATTTTTGTGTTTGTTTTTATTTCGTCCAGACTTGATTGAAACACATAAATATTCACAACAAAATCTTTAAATGTTTTACATACATATATCAACCTTATATTTGCATTCTTATATTTTTATTTATTTATTTTTTTAATTTATTTTATTTACTTAAGCGTGTATGTACTGGCATTATTTTTCTTTGTATGTTTTTTTTCAAATGTAAACATTTTTTATTATTATTATTATCATTTTTTTTTTTTTGAATAAGTATTTATTATTAAATTTTTTTATTATTTGTTTGTCTGTTGTGTTGAATGTGTGTGTGTATGTCTGTCAAAGGCACTGCATCCTATCGAATATGTAAAATTTTGAAGAATTATTTGAGCATGTCATGGTTTTTTCTTTTACATAATACTAAAATTTCGTTTGCCCTAATCTGAAAATACAGTAGAATCCTTATAATTGGATAAAAAATATAAGTCTGATATAAATTCAAGCGCTTCTAGAGTTTAACTCTATATTCATTCAGTTTCCAAATTAAACTCATTCGGAAACGATGTTTATGCCCATATTCCAATTATTCTCATATCCAATAATCAGGGTTCCACTGTATTTATTTATGCGTACCCATCCACATACATAAAACTATTAAGAATGTCAATCCCAGTTCAGCTTTTCAGAACTAAAATTATTTCGGTAATGCAGAATTTATATTACCATAATTTGAAAGGTATTCACTTAATCTAAAGTTATTTTTAGAAATGTTTAAATTTTATTCTACCAAATGCAAGTTAATAAAATATATTTAGCTTTAAAATACCCTTACGGAAAACATAACGACACTTGTTTTGGGTATTCAATCTTCTAGAAACAAAAAATATAATATCGACATATTTTTAAACTTTGACTTTTGAATTCCAAAAAATTGGAGTCCATAACTCAAAATTTTCATTACATATTAAAAAGGTTCAATGAGTACTGGGTCGAAATCGGTATAGGCTCTTCACTAAACCTGAACCCTAGTAAATTTTAGGGTAAGACATTTTAATTTCCAATATTCCGTAATAATTCTTAGGTGGTTATTACTTTCATTTAAAAAAATTACTGCCTAATCCTTTAAACACAGAATGATGAACTACTGAGAATTGTCTCATATTTTCACCCATTTTTAGCCAATTTATTAGTCCCTTCTGTTTATTCCTTTTGTGTTCAAGGCCCGGACAAAAATGTTCTCATAGTTTTTGAGGAAAATATTGAATTGTATACAAAGCTTTTTCGCATGTATCTCCATTTTCTTAGCGTCTGGTTATTGGCTCATGGGGTTCTGCTTTCCTCCATAAATATATCAGTTTACGTATAATTTTAGTCTTGCCATTGAATATCTCCAAAACTCGACCTAAGTCGTTTTTGTGATATTCGCTTGATTCGTTTTCTTTAATGTTCTTTTATTCAATTTCGGAACTGAAAAGCTCGAACAAGTTTTAAATGGTAACTTTTGCACTATTATTTTTTAACTTTTTAAAAGTTTTCATCAATTTTCGATTGTCGATTTTTGATTGATTTATAACAATTTTCAACATTATTTCACTGGGTTTTCGGGTTACCGAAGTTATGCGGTTCTTTGTAGGGTTTTTACATTAATTTAAAAACAAAAATAAAACATGAAGGTGTTATGAGATTTACATTATTCATTCGAATAAAACGCAGCTATTAATTAGCTAGTTGTGCTAATGAAACGACCAAGATGTTAAGTCTCTTCTTCGATACATTTTTAATCACAATGAAACTGTTCAGCGGTTGGAGGTGAAACATTTAAAAAAAATATTTAAAAAAATGATTGTAAAGGGTGATTTTTAAGCGTTTGGTTTTTAAATTAAAAAAAAAAAAAACAGAGAAAAAGCACAAAATTGTATGAAATGTTTATTTGAATGAATAGTCGAATAAATGAAAATAAAAATCTTAGCTAATGTATAACAGAATTAAGGAACGTATAAAAATCATTAGATAGTCAAAATCATTCAGTTACTAACTATCGATAGTAGAAATTACCTCATAGTTCCCATCACTATTAAAAGCTATTTGATTGCAAAATGTCTTGAGCTTACAAAAAATTATCAATAAAGGAATAAATAGTATATACCATTAGGGATGTGTTATCCCTAATGGTAACTGATGCTTGTTTTTCTTCATATTTTAGATTTTCCAAGAAGTTTTAGTTAGTTTATTAAAAAATAAAAAGTAGAATAAACGATTCACAATTTGATTTGGTGTTTATGATTTAGTTTTAATTTCGTTTTTAGCTTACTTCTTCCACCAACAGATATTTTAATACACTTTGGTTTTGTTTCTTATCTTCTTTCATTATGACAATTCATGATGGATATTCCAGGGTTGTTAAACAACATGTTAGTTATAACCGTAATTTTCAACAGGGATGCTATCTAAATTTAAAATTTTCAGATGACCTTGAAGATTTCGTGCGCCTTGTTTTTTTAGCATTCACTATGGAGAAATAATAATTGTAGAGTAATTTTGACCCTTATACAGTACGACAGTAAGCTATAATTATACGCTAGAGCGAGTGTAGAATAAAACACAGCTTATATTTATTTTTGTACCAGTTGAAAGACGTTCTTATATAGTACTGGAAAATCAATCAATCATAAGGTTTTCTTACCGAAACAAATAGAGGCCCAATTCCTTCATGGTATTTTACTGGGTTAATAAATTTTTTTTTTTTTTTTTCAATTTGAAGTTCACATTTTCTTTTTACTACAAATGAAAACCCTCATGCTAGAAAAGTTATACCGCGTATTGTGTTATATGGGCAAAGAATCAAAAAATTGATAACTATTGATGGTGGGCCTAGGGATTGACATTCTTCGCACTATGTATTTAGTAATTCATTATCATAAAATTCAAATAAACATTATTTACTTATACTCGTACATTCTTATGACTAACATTCAAAGCATCAAATATATTCTTATTTTTTCTGGCTGTAATTCGTTTTCATTTTTTTTTTTTGGTTTTGGCTTGCCTTAATCTTAAATAAACACATTACATCTATCAATTAATTAGTAAATACTTTGGAACTATTTTGAGGGAGAGTGAGAAAGGATATTTAAAAACAAATTCCATTCATTCAATTCTATTAAGAGTGTAATGAAAATTATCACATTTACACATTAAAAAAACGCATGTTTTGCCCAGCTATTAAGTTTTACATATTAATTTATAGAATAATAATAATTATGCAGCGTTCGATTGATTAATTAAAAATAACGCTTTTTTAAGTATTGTTTCAAAGTACACAATACATTGAACATATGAAATCTAAATCTAATCTGTAAGTCTAAATGTATGTAAGTAACTACTTTTAATTGTAATAATATAATCATAATAATAATAAGTAATAATTAGACAATATCATAAAATATATTTAAGTATTGTATTCTATATAGTTTAATCACTATTTAAAGTTTTATTCACAATCGAAAGATTTTAAGCAGGTTGCATTTATGGGCTTATATTTTACTCTAGGTGTATGTACTATGTATAATTGTTAAAATGTCTTAATTTCATTAATCCTTTGAGCCTCATTTATCATTATATTCTATACAATCTATTCAGTTTCTTTCAAGTATTCGGTAGTTAGGTAGAGTAGAGTACATGTGTTTATGTATCTATTATATACCTACATATTTATAGTATATAAAGTTCGTTTTGTGTGCGCATCTGTGAGATTTAGTTTTACAGATTTTATAAAAATTAATTATTAAAATTACATACATTTTATTCTTATGTAGTATATGCAGCTATTGAAGTGTGTCTCTAAGCGTTTTTACTTTTAAGAAGTTCATCTTTTACTTTTGTTTTCAATACTAAAATGTACAAATAACTTTATTGCGAATACTGATCTTTACAATACGGTGTCCGCGATCTCTCGGTAGTTATGTTGGCTTATAAAAAAATTTTCAAAGTCTTTATATCCTATAAACTTGAAGTTTACTTGAAATCCTGGCTTTATTACAATTGAAATTTTTTGTATGGTTTTAATGTTTTTAGAGTTATACCTTACACTTTTAGCATCATACAAAAATCTCTAGACTTATATTTTCGAAATATTCTGTCAAAATTCCTTTGCAACTGGAATAAAAAATGAGCTTCAATTTTAATTTTTTTGATTCAATATTGCAATAAATTAAAGTTCCGAAATAAATCAGTCCTATTCTAAATATTCCGGAAATGAAGTCCCCGGGTTAAGTTACTTATTTTTCCTTCTTTTCTTATAGGAAAAAATTTAGAATAGAGCTGAACATAGTTGATCATGACTGGAATGTTCTTTAACTGGAACTTGGCCTGAAAAAGGAAGATTGAAGTGAAGCATTCATCTCATGTTTGTTTCGGAACTATTGATTTTTTCGATTTCTCTCCTCACTTCCATATATGGTTGAGATTTCTCGAGAACTCTTAGAAGCCACCACATATTTTATCACTTTACCTATGCTGAATTTAAATCTATCATATCGTCGTCGTTCTGGCAGAATTCACTAAGTCCATTTTTTTAATTTCTGAGATGAAGTTAGTTTATGCAGTGCATGGCGCCCTACGAACACTGGCAAAACTTGAAAAGTTAGCAGATTGGTACACACATTAGTAAACGTTATAACTTTATCATCAAAAATCGAATTTATTATGTCATTCGAATTATAGAAGCCAATTAATACGGATCCAATAAAAAGATGAGTTTGGACTTAGTGATTTCTGTTTGAACGACGACGATATGATTACGTCCATCAGTTCAGATCATTCTTTCCAGGTTTTAATCTCAAATTACAAAAAAAAAAAACTCAATTTTTTATTAAAAACTAATTCAAATAAAGGTATTTTTTTATGTTGTCTGTGTTCTTTATGAGAAGTAAAAATTATCACAAACATAAACTTGCAGTCCCAAATACAGACAATTTGAAAGCTAATGTCTGCTTATTTCTTAGACGAAAATCTCATAAATTTCTAAATTTACTTTTGTATGTATGCATGTATGTCAATTCACAGATTTTGTTTCTTTTTTGTTTTTTTTTTTTTAAACGTGTTACCTAATCATTTAATCCATTTCTTCATTTTGTTCACCCTCTGGATCTTCTTCGTGCTCGTTTAAGAGTGGACTATCATCACCCAAACGATTGGGTGGCAAACCAGTGCCCGGTGTCGTGGGTGCTGAACGTGATATCCAAATTTTAAGCACACGTCCGCGATTGGCAAATAAATTAGCACCAACAACACTGCTGACTGGGCTCTTCAAAATGCAGCGATTTGACGATGGCATTGATGGATTCGCCGTCATTGGAATATACATTGCCTTATTGGGCTTGGGTGAAAAAAATTTCTTTTTGGTTTGTTGCAAAGTTGAGGGGCGTTTGGAAGTTGAAATTGCATTTGATGACGATGTAGGTTTGCTACACAGAGATGACATTGACAGCTTATGCGATATAAGGCTAGCATTCGGCGACACTGGTGAACGAATCGTCACATCAGTTGTCCCGGAATTAGTTGGCGATGTAGCGCTGATGGTGTTCGGTTGTTCGGACATGGTAGCGTAACGTTGTAACTGCGAATGGTGTGAGTCTGTGGAATGGAATTTTGAATTCGTTGGTGATGACATCGTATGGTGTAGAGTTGGTCGCTGTTTATTTAATTGTATAATATCCTCATAACTAGCATCCGCTTGTAATTGACGTATTTGATCTAGAATTTCTTTAACTTCTCCAGTTGGGCTGGTGGCTTGTGGCGGTGAACTGGGCGTACCAATGTTGGCGAGGCTGCTAACCCCCGAGCATGTGCCAGACGTTACATAGCTTCGCAGTCCCTCTTCAGCATATTTCTTTGCCAATTCGTTCATGCGCAACGGTGAGTCGACACCGTTGGTGAAGCTGCTGGTTGAGTGCACGTTTTGTGGTTGCAGCATTTGGCAACATGTCTCTAAGCTACGACGCAGCATATGTAAGTCTCTAAATTCAGTGTCTGTTCGATTTGATGGCACTGGAACTGCTAGCGAAATACCCGCAATCGAGTTGCATGAATTATAAACAGGATCTCTATTTGACGACGATTCAGCGGCGAATTGAGTAGGATTTGTGTTGGTGCGATGCAATGGATTAGGTTTAATGATGCAACCATTACTATATATAACCGGAGTGCCACCGGATTGAGGATGTACCGCCACTGCCGTCGCTGCCGCCACTGTTGGCGGGAAGGTAGCAACAGTTGTTGTATTCTGCCCAGATGTAGTATCAGCATCATTCGATATACCGCCAGACGTTACCACATTACAACTATTGCTTACAAATATATCACTGATGCTGCTATTGCTATTAGCAATATAGCGAAAATGTTGATCGCTCTGCGATTGTATGAAGCCAGCGAGACGGCCACAGTGGTCACGTGTACCATTACCACTAATCACACTACCGCTACGACAGCTTTCACCGGAATCATCGTTCAGATGAAGGTTCCCACTCTCCGAGGTACGTAAGTGAGTATTATAGGGCGATGCACTTGTCGAATGGTTCCCCACTCCTCCACCCACAGCACCATTAATAGCCACCACAGTATAATGTGGAGTGCGCCCTTGATGTTGATATACCTGCTGTGTTGCTATATTAATGATGCCGTTGGTTTCTTGTTGACCTCCGGCACACACAAGCTGCGAGGCTGAACGTGGCATCATATACTGTGTATGTGGAAAGTGATGCGAACTGAAACCAATTTCAGGACTGGCGGCACGTGAATATGGGGGTGGCACCAGCGTATTGGCTTCGTTGGCATTACAAATGAAACTAGAACTAAGCGAATCGACTGTGCTGGCGGCGGATAGCGATCCAGCAGGACGTACAATATAATTGCGGAAATATTGTACCATTAAGTAACTGGAACCGTTTTTACCATTATCACTGTTGCATGTGAAGACGAGTGGATATAGATCGGGCTTCGAAGTCACCTGAAAGAAAAGGATTTCGTTAGTTTTTTGTAAAGGGAGGTTGAACAATTATTTCATATGAAGAATTATTTCCAGGTTGACTTCAAATCGAAAATTAAAATTCAAGCTGAAAACGGCATACTAATGAGTTAACATTTGACATGCTGTACTGTTTTGAATTGAAAGCTCTCCTTATCTTTGATTTGCTTTACTAACCTCAGTATATGGGGGTGGTGGATGATGAAATGAATTGCAACGACTGTATTGAGGAGGAGCATAACATGATCCAGCCGAGTCTCCTTCAGATTGTGGATGATGCTCTGGAAAACCCCAACCGCATAATGTACGACGTTTTTTCCATAGAGAATACGCGCAAAGTATTGCCAAAATTATGGCTACAACCACGCACCTGAAATGAAAAATAAAATATTCATTAATTAAAATAACAAAACAGAACAAATAATATTAAGTCCTTAAATAGAACTGAGACCTACTAGGATCTATAACCTTACGCTGGATAGGTGTGTGAATCTCCAATGTATCATTTTGATACTAAAAGAGACGTCCTCCTGACTGTTTTGGATAGTAATCAGTGCAAAAAAAAAAGGAATCCAATTTTTTTTTAATAAAAAATAAATTCCATATGCAAATTGGTTTCCCTGTGGGATTTATCGTTCTCCATGTGTGAATTGCTGTGAAGAGATAATACTAGACGATTTTTCTCTATATGTAGCCGATTTGACTATCTACTAACTCAAACTGAGACTAATCGAGGGACATGCCCAATTATAATTTTTTGTTTATTGAAATTATGAATTATTTATTTATTCATAACTTTCAAAGAAAGGGCAAGCATTTTAACTACATAATAACAGCTTTAACGCCAAATAATTAGTTTCGACACTTTTATAAAAAATATTTCTGAATTTTAGCTAATATTTACTGTTCACTTTCGAATTTGTGTTGTTTTATAAAAAATCCCATAACATTTGATTTAATGCACCAAAATAGAAATGAAAAAATACTATGTAAGTAGATGCCGCACAATCAAACCGCCATCGGTCAACGAGGAGACTACGATTGCAATGAAGTGCTGCGCAATGATGCATGTCACCTTTATACTATTGTAAAATGAAACTCAAAAACATTATAGACAAATCATTGGCATATAAAATACAGACATAATGATGAGCATGAGGTGTACGATTATTATGTCATAGAAAATAGTACGGGTAAATTTGCATATTTCTTATTAGCTTGCAATTTGTAGATGCATCAGCAAAATAATTACAACAGAATGAAAAGGATGTGACATTCGAACCAAGTACCCGTAGTAATGTTTTTCAAATCAATCTGATATGACGAGTAAGTAACCTTCATTGAAATCCTCTTGAGGGATTTTCATTGTCTTTTAAAATAACATATCGTGCAACAACAACAGCAGCAGCGTAAACCAGCACTCTAATTAGTTACTAAGGACATTGATTGATTCAATAAAATCAATATACATAATTAAATTAAAAATTTTTATTACTATTTTATTTGTAGACTTACCAAAAGAACCAATGACTTATAAAAAATAAATTAAGAACATGTTCCGATGGTGGTGGCAATTGACGCGGCCCACTTTGATACGGTGGACAGCATCCTTGTGTACAGCATTCCCTTGGCAATGAGCAAATATGACCGCCTTCACAGAAGCGAGCTGCAACCTGTTTAAAGAAATTTTAAATTAATTCTTTTCACATTTAATGTATAGTTTTTCTAAATTTTGATTAAAGTATATTTTTATCTGTGTATCTATATTGTACTGTCTCGATTGAAGGACTTTTTTAAGATGAATACAAAAAATGCACAACAATGCAGGATAATATTAACCGATTCCTGATGGTGGTGAAAGTTTAGAGTTTGATCAAAATTTAGT
This sequence comes from Toxonevra muliebris, assembly GCA_963691655.1. Taxonomy (NCBI): domain Eukaryota; kingdom Metazoa; phylum Arthropoda; class Insecta; order Diptera; family Pallopteridae; genus Toxonevra; species Toxonevra muliebris. The sequence continues at coordinate 117,642,921 of OY829326.1, read as the reverse complement.
ACTGTTACTGAATTTAAGAAAAAAATGTCCACTGCCGTATTATCATTCGGAGGGTTGAAATCTTCACTTATCGATGAAAATCTCATACATTTTGATCGTGGCCACAAATAAAAAAAAAAAAAATTAAAGTGACGACAAAATTAGAACCTCATACTCTTCGGAAATCTATAGATCCGATAGTAATCGGGCGTATATCTTAAAATGCGACGAAGAGTAAATAACCCTTAAAGGGGTTATATACGTTCTGCTGGGTCAAAATAAATTTTATTGTATAATCTCAAAGGATATACTTTCGAGAATATTTCCTCATGGTCGGAGCACTAGAATTTTAGTTAAAGTCATTTATAGCGCGCTATCTCTGAAACATTAAACTCGAATATCTCGAAATTGCATTTTTTGACAATTTGAAACCAAATTTACCGATCAAATTGAAATTTTGACTTGTTTTTCTTAATTACAATAGCTAGCTCTGAAAGATTTGGACAAAAATTTATGTTTTACCGGCCGAAGAACTCAATTTTTAGGCTCCACGAAATAACTCCTAAGTGAAATAACTCCAAACTGAAAAATGAAATAAGTCCTAACGCTAAATAAGTCCTAATGAAATAACTCCTGACAATAAACGAAATAACTTCCAATACAAAAATGAAATAAATCCTAATTTTTAGGGGTTATTTTATAATGAAATGAAATAATTCCTAATACAAAAATTAATTTACTCCTAATTCAAAAATGAAATAACTCCTAATTTGAGCAAAAATAATTTATCCTGTAAACTTTCCAAAGACACACCACGAGATACTTAGGCTGAATATGGATATTATTAATTTTGATATTGTTCCACCCTTTATAATAAATTCATTCTGCAGTGACGGCACCTAAACGTCTAATCACCACACTGTTTGGTTTTGCGAATGGAATAAATCCAAAGAAACTATTTAGACTCTGTGAAATTCGACCGAAATTAAAAACGAATTAAAAAAAAAAAGGAATTTAGGCCAAAATAAGTTGTTGGCCCAATTTCCTTATTTTTTTGGAAATTCACCCAAGGAACTCGGGCCAAAACATGTTGGTTAGAATTCTTTTTTGATTTTGGTTGAAATGCACTTTAGAAAAGGAAGTTCGACCAAAAATTTTTTCGGCCCAAATTCCTTTTGAAACTAAATTATTATTATTTTTTTAAGTAAAAGGAATTTAAGCCACATTTTATTTTTTTTATGATTTGAACAACAACCATATGAGCTACTACGACGGCAGTTACAGAAAATAGTTTTTCAATCGAGGTAAATTATATTAATTTTTTTTGTATAGGTTTTTGAGAATTTAATTAATTTAATTTTTTGCACTTGTCCTTAATTTGGAAAGGCATCATTGACTGTAGCCAGATCGGTGTGTTTGAATCTATATTTCCTATAAAAAGCAAGACTCCATCTAGCAAATATCCTATAGTACATTTTGAGACCTTTTGTGTTTATTTAAATATCTATTTGGCAACATTGATGAACTGTCATTTAACTGATTAGAATTTGGTGGAAAATGACGAGGTAGAAGGCGAGGCTTTTCCTTTTAAACAATTTTATGCAAAAGGACTGGCATTGAGAGGTTATGTACCCTCATTTTAAAAGTTTTGTCGAAGTCTTATTGGGTCCGCCTCACAGTAACGCTATCGCCAAAAAGTTTTTTTTCCGCAAACTAAGCACATAAAATCAGATAAATTTTGATAACATATCGTTTTCCCATTACACTTCAAAAACACTTCACTTTTTTTAAAAATCACTTCGAAACACTTCAATATTTTAAAAATTTCACTTCACAAAATAATTTCAAAACGACAGCCCTGCTGCTGGCTTCTACTGCTTGGTTTAATGGGTAGATTAGCACCTACTGGGCTCCATACCATGACGAACCAAGCTTCATCACCTGTTATAATTTTACTGAAGATCTCTAAATATTCGCGACATAACCATGGCATTCAAGTCCAGTTCTTCAACAATCATTTCGTGTGTCAATATTGGACTTTACCTGAGCCACACTTACGTCATCAGTCTAAGATTTTGGACGACCTAAACGAGATTCGTCTTCCACACAAAAATATTCGGGCTGGAATTTCCGAAACTACTTCGTGACAGTCTAAGCGGTGTTGCATTCTCTTCATATGCTATTTGGCACTCATTAAATATTTCCATCGGCTTGAGGTTACGCCGTAATCCGTAAAGAATGCAAACCGCATCTTTGCTGTGATGTCGGTGGAATTTCTACCGACTCTTTCTTGAAATTTAAAATGAAATATCGCAATATTATGTCAAACCAACTAACATTTTGGGATTTGTTAAAAATTTATTCAGTGTTGCCAACGAAACGAAATATTGTTAGCGCTCTCGTACTATTCAATACTTTCTAGTTCGTTTAAATAAAATTATGATTTCATACCAACAAATAAAGTAAATAAATACCCTTAATTTTCCCGAGCTCATACGTTTATAACCCCTTTAAATAAGATTTCGTATAGAACAAATTTCAACTTAAATCGTAATATAAAATTTTAATTAATTCATGTAAATACCAATTCAAATCAACTTAAAATCTACAAGCAAGTGAATTATTCTCACAAATTGCTGTTTGTGTATATTCTTGGAACAAGAATTATGTCCCACCCCAAGAAAATATTTAATACTCATGGTTGAATACTTATGAATGAATGACGTTAAATTCATTATTAGATACTAGGAATAAAGCTCGTCGCTTCAAAATACAAACATATATTTTTTAAAATCGCAATTTGGAATTTATTATGATTTATCTAATAGTTTAGTTGGGCAAACTTTCATTGTTCCAAGTTTGAACGCCTTCGGACTTAATTCAGAAACATAATTAAAAACAAATAAATTTTTTTGGAATTGAATAACCGACTAGTTAACTGATAGACGAGTTAGATGAACGCTGTCTCATCATATGGGAAAAGGACAATGAACGAATGACAGTATCCATGTCCATATCCTTTTGTTAACTAATAGAGAATGAAACAATTGACTGTCTGGTTGTGATTGTGCACGTTCAAACGTTTGCAAGCATTTGAATTTGAAATTGTATATTTGCAATCGCAAGTGGAGGATTTAGTATTTGTGAGGTTCTAATACTTAAATTTTCAGTGAGAATTTGTATAAAATTTTCTCTACCAACTTTATTTTCTAAAGTATTGCATTGCATGTTTTATTGTTTTTGTTGACTCCTTTCAGATCGTTTCAGTTGTAGACACTCTTTACATCTTTTGCTGTTTAGATATATAAGTTTCTTGAAAGTTTTAAGTCTATTTTTTAGATCATAAGTATTTGTTTTCTTTGTATAAGTCCAATAAATTGTCCTTGTGTTCGATTCAATGCATTTAGTATATTAAGATGGGCATGGGAATTAAGAATGGCTTTGGATGTAGAGCACTTGCTGCTGAGCGCTTTGCTATTAGAGCGCTTTGATATTAGAGATTCAATATTTTTTAGGTCCTTTAAATTTCTTTTTGATTTATAGTCAACGATCAAAATATGTTAGGGTTTTTTTTTCAAAAATCCCGCCCTAAGATCCGCTAGTGCTCTTATTTGATCCATTGTGATTTAAATTATATTAAAATGATTTATGATTTATTTATACAGCATATAAAGTAAGGAATATGTAGATTTTAATATTGCCTGTAGGCCCATTCTATTCGTGTACAATATTAATAAATGGGGAAAAACTTGGCCTGGGCTATTATTAAAATTCAGTAATTCTTCTTTTATTAATAAACAAAATTATCAGCAAAATTCTTTCTGAATTGCTGAAATGCTGGCGCCCTTTTACCCTAAAGCTAAATTCGCCTCTGTGAATTAAATAATAGTTTAAAAGAAAACGAAAATGAAATGGCAAAATAGAAAAGTCATTGTCAAAAGTGTATACGAATGAACTTATATATAACACATACATATATATATATATATATATATATGTGTATGGGTATATTGACATGTGTATGTATATATTTTTCAAGATATGTGGTCATCATCCTTATTATGAGATTCTTATTCTTTGGGAAGTCAATGCAACGATAAATTTGCATTTACGTATGGTATATGCTGAAATTACTTATGTTTTTAAATAAAATCTAATTATAAATAGATAAATGTTAGTACTTACGAGTTTTGGCATTTGAATAATGCCAAATAACAAAACTACTACATAAACGAAGAATAATATCGACGACATTTTCTACTACTATTTATATTATTATTATTATTATTTGTTTGCTGTTGCATTCGTTTTGTCACTAACACTATAATGTGGTTGTTTCTGTTGATGTTGGGGTTGTTTTTGTTGTTATTGTTGTTTTTGTTTCTACTGCTATTGCTGCTGCTGCTACTACGACAGTTGTTGTTGGTGTTGTTGTTATTGTTGTCCTTGGAAAAACATTGCAATTTTTTTTCATAATTGCGTTATATCGTTGCTGTCGCTCTCGCTGTCACTGCTGTTGTTAGCTATATCGCTAATTAATTGGTCTACTGGGAGGATCCCGTGGCTGTGGCTTTGCCTGTGGTCGTAGTCGTCGTGTTGTAAGGAGATTTATATGCAATTTGCTTGTTGTGGTGCAGCTTCTTTCGTAAAACAATATACAACAATGTAAATACGAATCCTTTGTGATTTCTTATGTAAACTACTCGAAAACATTTCTCAACTCTCGCCTAAATGTAAAGGGAAAAGGATTTTCTTTTTTTTTATTTCATCCTATTTAACCTCGGTGGAGAACAACGTAATGACGACACCACCACATCGAAATTCACAAGGCGTAACATTTTTATTATCCTTTCTCATATCATTGAACAAATTTAATGTTTATCTACATCGTGCTAAGTTTATCTACCAGTATTATTAACATGTTTTTGTTTATTATTTCTGCAAAAAATTTAAAATTTTTTTTTTTTAAATATCTTAATTGTTTATTTTATGCTAATTCATTTTTTGTTTTTTTTCCACTAAAACTACTCGATACACTTTTTACTTCACGAAGTCATGAAAAAATACTGAAAAAAGGGAAATTTGTATGAGACATTGAGCCGCCCTCTTGGCGTTACCACCCCATTCATCATTTTCAACCACCTCAAAATTGGGGTGGTTGGTTTCGTTAGGAAAATTGGAGAAGAAAATCAACAAGCGATAAGTTGCGGCATTGCCATTCGTTGTATTTGGCAATTATGCATAGCAAAAATTACTATTGGAAATATACCGTATATATGATAGGTCAGCGATGCACGAGTATAGTACTTGAAAAGTTCTGTTTGAATCTCCTCAACTTTGAAATCGATTCAACAATTAAAATTTAGATATATGTATGAATGTTTTTTTTGTTTTAAAGTTATATGATTCCACTTAAAAAAAAAACAGGGAACATAACTTTATATCTATCTTTATACACAAAAAACACTCATTTGAAAGTAAAATTCTATTAAAAATAGAGCAACACACTTTACGCTTATAAACCAAACAGGTTAATTTCAATAAATACCTAAAATTGTTGAATCCATAACTTTATTTTGGAAAATGGGTAATTTTGAAAAACAAAATTCATTATTTGCATCTACTGAGCGTACACCAGTGAAAAAAAGAAGAAGAAGAAATTTAAAAGGATCAGCCAAAGATTCTTGTTATAAATACAAAACAAAAGCATTTCAGTATGTAAAAAGTTCATTATTGCAACATTTGATATTCAATTTATAGGACGACTACATATAGCTCTCGAAGCAAAGTTAACCCTCTAGTTCCCAAGCCAGCCTCTTCTGAGATTTGACAATTATGACAAGTATTCGCTCAATAAATTTTGACAAATAATTTTGTTTATGAGAAAAAACTCTCTTACCCCATTTTTGTCAGCTGTACTCAAATAAATAAATGAAATAAAATATCAAAAACCAATAAACCTTTCGTTTGTTGTTTTTTTTTTCTGAAATAAAAGCTCTCACAATATTTTGTAGAGTGTGGTGCTATAAAATATTTAAATAAGCAAAATACAATACTTTTACAACCATCTTCTTCATAAATGTCCTCTTTATATTTTCAATAGTTTTACCGATTTCCAAATAATTTTATTTAAATTTCGGAGAGGTAGATTTGAATGGCGTACATAACAAAAAAAAAACTGTAAGTTTTGGGTTAAATCCTTGGTTCACATTATGCACATGGTTGTTACAAACGTCTAAAAATTTTTCGGGCTTTTCAAATTATTCTATTTTATTTACATATTGTACTGGTAACAATGGGTTAATACTTTTTTATATTCACTTCTGAAATATCAAATGTTTTGAGAGAAGTAAGAGAATAATTTTCGAATTCGGCAGACGTCAGTGAACAGAAAAGCGGGTGTCACTTCTATTTATTTCACTATGGTACAACATATATGTCGAAAAATTTTATGAAACCAGTACAACATTTCTCATCTCAAGATTACAATTTATACAAATACGAGCGAGCAAACAACTTTAAAAAAACTATATTTCAACATAAGAAATTGAGTATACATTAATTCAAATTCAATACTAACCATATTTAAGGAACTGACTTTGTTTTCCAATTAGAATAAAATTTGAAATTATATTATTTTTATGATATTCAAAAATGGCGCTTACGCGTCAGCAAAACGAAAATGAATAATGAAAAGAAATGAAATTATGAGATTCAGCGCATTGTTGTATTTTTGTGTATTAGTCAGAGTTGTATATTATTGTCTGCGGCGATGTTGTAATGTCAAAAATGTGATGGCCTGAATATGAAGGTTAAAGTTATCCCAGAATCTAACGAAAAGAGAAATATTTCATCTGTATTCTAATTAAAAGCAAAAAGACCGAAGCTAAAGCATTAGTAATTTCAATCGGACCTGGAACCTAATCCGATACAGAAAAAATCAAAGTATTTGGAATTTCGTTAAAAATGGCCATTGCCATCTATTAGCAAATTTGACGAAACTTTAATTGCGGTACATGCTCCAGAACATTTACTCTTAAATTTTTCATACATAACCATCTTTAAAAGGTAAGAGCTTGAAATTTTTAAAGTAATCATTATTTAGTTAACAAATTACTGTTTGGTTTGTTTTTTAAAACATTCTATAGATTTAGCTATTAACTGGTATAATTCCAGAAGTATTTTAATTTTTCCATATTGTGCTATATATATTGACTCTATCTACTGGACTCATAGAAAGATTGTATGATATTGAGAAATGAAGCTGCAAAATTTTAACGATAGATTTAGTTATAAATATAAGTGGAACTATTTAATCACTTTTCAGTACCTTGGGATCTATATGACCCCAATCAATATTAAGCACAATAGCACTGCCATAATATGACCTAATTTCCCCAATTATTCACACCAGGAATGCTAACTTATTTTTAATCTCACTCCAATAACCTCGAGAAACTCCTCGATTTTCGATCGAACTCCCCGCACTGGTATAATTTCATATTAAAAAAGCGCTACACGCACTTTCCATATAAACATTTTACAAAAACGAAATTGACCTCAGTGAGTGTTGTTTTAAGGCGACCCTCAATTTTCTCGGTATAAAACTTAACCAATTTTTATGGGGCTGGTAGACTAATAGAAATGTACTTTCTGACTCCGGAATTCTTAACATATAAGCTTCAGCCCACTTTTGGACATAAAAGTTCTCAAAGGAGAAAACATGAGATTTCTTTTTACTCAAATAAAAAACTTTGTTTTGAGAAAAACGGGTTCAATTGGTTTTTAACACATAAAATATACTTCATCTTCTTTATGATGGCTGACCGTAATTTGCAAGTTTACAGATTAGTCAGCAATGATTAAGAATTATTAATCAGAAGGTGCTGCTATGCCTTTCTGAACGGCCGAAAGGGAAGTCGAAATGCCCCGCGACTGTTTTGGCCTGACACTCGGCTGATAATCGTCTATATATAAGAAAGCACTCTGCGTTCTCTAAAATTTTTACAGAATACTTTCGAAATACAATACTTGCAAATAGCACATTTTTTTAAGAATCGATGTCTCCAAACTAAAGAATTGTAGGGCCTAATTAAGAAAAGATGAAGATTTTAAGACCCAAAATATAAAATATTTCATAAGTTCATAAGATTTGCATTACATAAAATTTGACAAAAAATATTCTACAGACTTTAATTACTAAAAGCTGAACGACTTTAAATTCCCCGAAAAAAACAGCTCATTCCCCGATTCCTCGCACCTAGTAAAATTCACAGCAAATCGGGGAATTCCCCGCAAGTTGGCATCGCTGATTCACACTGAAATTATCAACAAACCCATACTGATCTGCAAGCAAAAATGTTTACGGTCACAAATTTCCAAGATTTTTGGGATGAATGTTCTTTGCACATTTATTCTATAGAAAAATCTCTGTGGTCTTTGCAAACGCAATGTTGGTTAAGGTACACGCGGTTAACTCTTATGTTGACTCCACTTTAGTTAAACGCAAGCAGCACCCCTTTCATCTGGCCAGGCAACTAAAAGAAATCATGCTCAAAATGTTGCATTCACAATTGTATTCTTTTACCTAAAATGTAATGACTGCCGATGTCAAGTCGTGGTCACTTTAGCAATATAAAAACAATTTAAAAACATTTTTTATATTTTTGCGTAACAATGCAAAACAAAGTAGCTTATAAATAATTCAACAATTATTCGCAATCATTTATTGTGATGGTAACTCTACAACAAAAATAAATAGGGCTGCCATAATTATGGCCTGCCACTTGATTTTATTAAACATCAAATACTCGAAAATACAGCACGCTATCAATCATATATATTGACTTCCAAACAATATTATAAAGAAATATTAAAAATTCTTGAATTTTTTAAAAATTTAGAGGTTTTACTTTTCCATATTGATACTTATTTTGATTTTTTCACATATTATTTTGCATCAGCAAAATATATTGACAACAGTTTGAGAGATTATATTTTCACACATATGGCAGCCCCAATTTGTTCTGGCATTTTAAAAAAAGTATGGAAACGCGGTAGTTAAGCGGTTGCTTCCTTAAATTTGCTATTATTACGAATGATTTCGACAATTGTGTAAATATTTTTGAGAATTAGTATTAAACAGAATAAATGTTTATTTGACGTTCAGTGGATTCAATAAAAAAAATGAAATTTCGACTGCAAACAGCGACGTTTCTGCTGTTTGTGGCAGCGGCTTCGAGTGCTCAAGTTGTTGATAAACTCTTCGACAAAGGTTAGTTGGATAATTAGAAAAAATTGGATGTTGGATTTTGTATAGGAAGTTATTTAATCTAACTCTCATTTTATTGCAGTTAGTTACCTGGAGGCGGGCTCAATAATTGATTTTCGTCCAATTACACGGCATCGTGGTTTTTTTGAGAGTGATCTGCGTACTTACTGCTACAGTGGCGAAGAGAAAACGTTACGAAGGTATTTCGAAAGCGTTGAACTTCATCTAGAGATTGACACCGATGACTATACACAATACGAGGGTGGATCCCCAGCTGAAGTGCGGGAGCACTATGATGAGCAGCGCTCACTTTTCAGTTTCAGCCTCTTTTCGCAGAAGCGATCGCGCCTTCAGCTTTCGCCATTCACGCAGCAATGCATTGGCATTGAAACAATGCAGCCATATCGTGTACGTTTGCAGTTGCTACGTCTCGATTTCTGGCGTGTGTTGCAATTGATTGTAGGTGTACTTTTTTTCATCTATGCCGGCCATCTGAGTCATAATGCTGTCTTCTATTACATCACTGGTGTGGCGTTGGGCATTTGCTCATCGTTTATGCTGCTTATTTGGTTGTCTAGTAAATTGGTCCCAAGGTAAGAGAAGAGTGAAATTTCTATAATATTTTATAATTATAAAAAATAATTTTTTACTTTCAGGCGTACAATGATGTACGGCGTGCTCATCGGCGGATGGACAGTAGGCATATATGTCATTCAGCTGCTGTGGGAAAATCTACAAGTGATCGTGCTCACTTATCGTACTTATGTGTTCTGGTATATACTCATCACCGGGCTGGTATCGTTCTTCTTCTGTTATCGGTTGGGTCCACCTAAAAATAAACGTTCAAAAAATATTATCAAATGGTTGCTGCAATTGATGGCGTTAGTGCTTATTTATTTTTCGAGCAACTACGAAGAAGCTTCATTGTCTGTTATGATAATTACCATTGTGCTGCATTACTTTCCTCGTTCGGTTTTTTATAAAATGAGGGCAATATATCTGCGCCGGTTCCCGCCGAAGCGACGCCTACTTAGCAGCGAAGAATACTACGAAGAGGGAGTACGGGAGACGACTAAAGCACTAGAAGAATTGCGTTCTTATGCCAGCAGCCCTGACTGCAAGCAGTGGAAGGTAACTATTTGTGTCAATTTACAAATCTAAAACTTTGTAAATAAACTTTATATTCTCCCCCATGCAGGTCATATCAAAATTACGCGATCCTATGCGTTTTGCTGCTTTTGTTGAGGGTGCATCACATTTACGCGATGAAGAAATACTGAATTCTGAAAGTTTTAAGCATGACAATGAAATAAATGATTCCAGTGAAGATGATGACGGAGAAACACTTGGACAATATCCTAATGCAACTAAAACTTATATAAATCGTAGCATACATCAAATGTCCTATCGTCGCCAATCTATTTCAACACATGAAGATATGAGTGAAGATGAAGATAATGCTGTTGTTAGTGCTGAGCATGCCACCAGTAGCAATGGCTACACTTTACGTCACACGCCAACTTTAAATCATTCACGCCGTTTTACTACAAACTCATCATCAGCCCTTACCAGCTCACCCATCTATCATGAATCATTATTGCAAAAACGTTCTAGTGCGCAACGTATACCTACACCTACGCGCTCCGATCGTGCAGTTCCTGCAGTGAAATTAAACAATAGCTACATGAATTTGCGGCATAGTGGCAGTGTACCTCGTAACTTTGAAAAGCAGGAATATAGTGGAGAGAGTGATTATTGAACAAAAAAGACTTTGTAATTGCCTAAAAGAAACTAGAACTAAGAACTTCATGAGACTTAACACATTTTGTAACAATTTCTGTTTAATAATCGCGTCTTCATTTCATTTGTATTTTTTAATTTATTATCATCTGTATATCTGATACACACTCTCACTCTCTTCGATTATATTGTAAAAATGTTTCTTTTTCGTTTTAGAGAAATAAATTTTTGTTTTATATATTAATGTGTTTTCGTTTAGATGGAATGGATTTAGTTTAGGCTAATTGGTATGAATGGAAATTATGGTTAATTGAGAGATAAAAATGAGGATTGGCAATAAAAATTAAATAATTAAGGGTTCGCCTGGTATAACGGGTCAAAAATTCGAAATTTTTTTGTTTAAACCGATTCTATAACGTCTTTAGAATATATATGCAAACAGATTTTTTGAAATTCACGGTCGAATGAAAGTTACAGATGCAGAACTTGGCAATTGAATTATATAGAAGATATTCCTAAATTTAGCGCTCAAAACAAATTTACTCAAAAAATTATTTTTTTTTTTTTAAATCGTGAATTTTTAAATTTTTTATGATCAAAAAATTAATTCTTTTAAGTATATCTACAAACTACAATCATATATTTTACAAAACTATATATTTTTGCTTTTTCTTAGAAATTCTTAGAAATTCTCACATTCATTGTCATAACTTGCTATATTTTGTACACAATTGCATTAAAAAAAATTTGAACTCTTGCATATGTCAACAGCAAAAACACTGTAAATTGCAAAAATAAATATTGAACGGTTTTGAAAATAAAAACCAACAAAAAGTACTTGTTTTTAGCGTTCAATACCAGGCGAACCTCTTAAGCCATCGAGTTAGAATCAGCAATTGAAGCCTTATTTTCTATCACCTCACGTTATAATTAGCGCTTTCTACCGCATTCTGAATTTTTCAATGGATGTAGTTTACGTAGGTCAAATCCGCAACAATAAAGAGTTGGAGAAGCTTGTAACGGTGAGGAAGTAAGTGAGTTGGACTAATCCCGCAATATTTTTTTTTAATAAGTTTAAAGTTTGTATCGTAATGTATCGAAGTCCTTACTGAAGTTCAGTTTGTGTATCAGGTAGGCTGTACCTAAAATTCGGTAATACTTTGCCAATTTTTTGTAATACCAATACCGACTGTGTGTTATTCGAGGATGAATTATATTCAATGTTTATATTGAAGAGCGACCGGCACGGTCGAAAATATTCATAAGAATAGTAAAAGTAATAAAGAAAAAAAATTAATGGATGGAACGGTGAAAATAGGGAAAGGATAGAAAAAGGAAGGAATAGAAAAAGAGGAGTATTGGGAAAGTGCCCAAACATAGAAAGCAATAAGATAGGAAATAATTTGAAATCAATTTTAACTCAATTTTTCACTACAATCAGAATTGTTTCAGAATCAGGTAAACCAATATTTGGGGAAATTTGTTTGTCAGTGCGGTAATGTTATCATTGAATTTCGTTTTACTTTGATGAATATCCACATCTGAAAAAGGCAGTTCTTTAAAGTCTTCAAAGTTGCTAAAAGTTTTAGCTTAGTTTTCCAATAAAATGTTAACCTTCAATATATAACGACTCCAGGTGGTTTTGGAGCATCCTATTTATTTGTAGGTGGAAATCTTACATAGATACCGCAGAACTTCAGTTCTACCTGTATCCGCTACCATGGCTGCTGTTCTCCACTACTCTATAATATCGCACATCTGTGACGTTAGGTTGGCCACTAGGTTCTCTTTTTCACTCTTGAAACGTGGGCATTGAAAGAGATTGCGCAAATTGAATCTTCTTCATGTATGAAACGGTGTAGGCACTGCTTAAAGCATCTGTGTAATGTAAAACACCTCTTCTCCGTGTTTGCGCTGGATCCACTTGCTACGTCCGAAATAATATCTAAGGTGTAACAACCCTTTTTGAACTTTATTTCCCTTTATTTCGCTTGCCAGTAAGTCAATTTGGATCTTGTTTGCAATAATGCAGATAGCATTGCCTGATAGCGTATAATATGCGCCAGCTACTTGCATGGCACTGAGCTTGTACGTTGAGCAAATGTCCATATGGGTGCTGCATATAGCATCATTAAATTGGTTACTCTTGACAGCAGTTGACGCCTGTTTTCTCGAAGGCCTCCAATATTCCGCATAATGCATGTTAATGCTTTATTTATTTTACCTCCTTTTTTAACTGCCGCTGGGCAGAGCATGAAACTCTTATAACTTTTATCAAAAAGTCTTTAAAATAAGTGTTTTTATAAATTTTTATTTCATAAGAGTTAAAAGTGATTATCAGAAGTAATCCTTTTGAAATAGTTCTTTTTTCAGCTTTGAATTTAAACTATTAGGCAATAACTTTTATTTTAAAAGTAAAATTGTAAGAGTCTTCAGACTTGTATTTTTTTGAAATTATTTTTAAAAGTCCTTGAAGACTTTTATTTTAAAAATTTCTTCAAAACCAATCGAAGACTACAGCTTATTCCGTTCTTATTTCTACAACTTTTTTCGACTACTTTTTTCTACTACTATTTACTATTACTATATTTCTGTGATATTTTACTAATTTCAAACAGTTTTTATAATTTTTCAATTTTAGAGGCGGTAATAGAAAGTAGTAGGGAAACTGGTTTGAAAAGTACTGAAAAAGTAGTAAATGATATTAACAAAAAAAAGTAGTTTAAAATAGTAGTAGGAAAAGTGTTAGTAAAAGTAGTTGAAAAAATAATAATAATGTTTCGTTTGGGGTGGAGTGCTATGTTCTTTGGTCTTCTTTCTTCCCTTCTTTCTTCCTTTACCGTTACTACATTTCTTTCTTCTTTCCTCTTTCACCTTTTTCCACCTTTTTCTTTTTTTCATATTTTTCTTGTAACAAGTAAAACAATTCTTTATTTGATTTTTACTTTCTTTTAATTTTTCTTATTGTTTACTCTCTCTATTTTTCTTTCTGTAATCAAACTTGGCCATATCTGGCTTTTCGATTATATTTAACTAAATAAAAAAAAAAATAAAAAAATAGTAGTTGAAGTAGAAAATATTAGAAAAAGTACTAGAAAATAGTGAGAAAACGTAGTAGCAGAAAAAAATAGTAAGAAATTTGTTGTATGACTCCGAAGACTTTTAAAAATAAAAGTTTCCGCAGACATTTAGAAAAACGAGTTTGAACCAGGAAGACGCTTAACTTTTATTTTTATAAACAAACTTTTACTTTTTAATATAAAAGTTTACAGCCTGACCCATACAGGGTCACAACTGCATATTCCATTTCTCCACCATTGGCCTCTGGTGGCCTCGAGTGTGATGTTTATTACAACATGTATAGCGTCGACAGTTGATAGCGTTCTTCTGAAGCCGAATCGGCGCACTGAAACTTTCCTCGTCTTTCGAGTGACTCTTGGATCTTGTCGTATATGACACTTTGCAGGATTTTGCCGAGTGTTTCCAGCATAGACAAGGGACGGTATGATAATGATTGATCTGGCTGCTTCCTGGTTTGTCGCTTGCAACAGTCTGGGCGCGTCCTTTCTACCTTAAGCTGTGTGCGTTGTACACAAGAACGATGTTGCGAATTTCGTAAGGAAGTTTGTGCAAGGAGTGGCATATTCAGCCACGTATATTTCCTCTTGAGTATCTCATAATTTTCTGTTATATTTAGAAGTGCGTTTTTCCTACAAAACTTTTTATTTGTTGCGCAAAACATTAAGATTCTTCAAAAACAGTGGTTAAAAAATATACGTTGTTTCTTTGATTTCATTTAAATCAAATAATTAGTTTTCGTATTGAGTTGTTCACTTCTCAAAGATAACTACTGATTTCTTCATTTTGCCCGAACATATTTACTAATTATAGTGAAATTTTTTAAAATATATAAAATACTTAAAATTTGAATAACACTATATAATTTCATGAAAAATTTTAAAATTTGTTCCGTAAATCTAAAATCAAAAGAAAAATGCTCAATAAAATATTGCAATACACATTTGCATAATCAAGCAGGGAAATTCATAAAAGTCTCACTCATAGTTGAAAAAAACAAAAAAAAAAAAAAACACGCTTTTACCACAATTCACGATTTGCTAAATTTGTGAATGCAACAACGCATCTCTCAAACATTATACTTTGCAATATTGATTATTGGCTATAATCACACAGTATTTGCACAGTGTTAATGTTTCTGCCTTAAGGCTAATTTCTCACTTTTTTAGTCGAATAAAAAAACATTCACATGAGCGACAAACAGATAAACAGACGGACACACAAAATCGTAAAAGGCAATTTTAATTCAAAGGTGCAATTAAAAACATACAAATTAACATAAATCCATAGCGACCATAGCTACACCGCGGTACACCGCCCCAACCACAGTGGCTGACACTGCCACCAATACTATTGCATAGAGTCATTCATTGTACTGCATTCATCATCATAAGGAAATGCACTGAAAACGTTCGTATTTATGTATGTATATATGTAATACGTGACATGTTGCTGGATGCAATATCAATTTAATAAAAAAAAATAAGACAAAACTTTTTAAAAGAGTCAGACATGAAGTCGCTTGCCGCAAACCACCCGCACCGTACCATCACCACCACCGACATTAACTTCATGGATGGAATTGATGCTGAACTCCAGAGTCTAGATAAAATACTACACACTCTTTCTACTTACTATCAATATGTTACATAATCACCAAACAGCAACAATAAACGCCAGCTGGTGACTAACTGCAGTCGAACAGACATTATATACACATCTGTGGTGCATCTCCACCAAAACATTAACCACCAACCAACCAATGTTGATTGTCTGCACATATTTTTCTCTTTTGTTACCATAAAAAAAGAAATCATTTTCTCGTCATCATAAAATACAATAATATTTTCTCATAATCAATTGCTTTGCTCTAGTAGCAGCAAACCAAGGAGTACTTTATCATCGCCAGCATTTTGCAGCCTTTATGATCTCTACTTTTTAAATACAAAAAGGCATCATCATGCTAAATGGCGGTAGCTGGTTACCATACACTGTAGGAGGAAGTTTTTCTTTTCAATTTTATTTGTTTGTTTTTATGATTTTGTTGAGATTATGTGTTATGTCCGGGATATAAAATCTGTAATTTTCAAACATCAAAATATTGCATAAGCCCTTAAGTGATGGTACGATATTACAAATTTGTGCAAAGAACTTGCGGTTATTTTGGAAATTTACATTCGATTTGAGAATTATGAAAGCAATCTTATCTAATTATCGTTTATGGCTGTTGTCATCGACAATTACCACATCGTTAGTAGCAGCTAAATTATACATGGATAAGTATGCAAAAGTTTATATTGCACATACCCAGCCAACAAAAAGCAGACTTTTTTCGAAGTTCGTATTCAATGAATTATTTATGCCTGGTTTTCATTTATGCCAAATTCAATTAAATTGGCAACATATTGTAAATTTCATATAAGAAAATTTTCCTTTCTTTCTCTCTGCCAATCGAAAATGACATACTGGAAACTAAGCATTAGGGCCAAAAAACATCCGACAAAAAATTAAATCGTCTTTTAGATAGACAGTTTAAAGCAGTTTTTTTTGTCGAAAAATGCTCGATTAAAGATTTGTAAATGACTTCGATATGATACAAGTTGTCGAACTGGAATGAAGCTGAGTGTCTGTGTTTTGTTTTATTTCCATAGCTTTTTTTATCGTGAAATTTTGTGTAAGGTTTGTATTTTCGATCTTATTTTTTTAATTAAATAGTTAAAAATCCGAGTAAAAGCAAATATAACTCTGAAACTTCAAATTTTAAAAGCGCAGATATAACAAATGAGGAAGTGCGTCTTTGAATAAGTACAATTGAAACAACTCCAATATTGGCAACCCGAACAGAGACAACCAACAACAATTTTGGCAACAATCAGTTATGAAGTGAATAGTTACTCATTACCACTAGCGGATCCAAGGGAGGTGGATTTTAATTTTTTGTCCCTTTAAAATTTTGTTTGATTCATGACCAATGATCAAAACGTATGAGATTTAACCCCAAGGTGGGATTTTAACCCCAAAACCCCCTTGAATCCGCTACTTCTCACTACCATATCACCAGCAACATCATGAGCAAAAGCATCTACTAAGTTATTTTCGCCAACAAAATTAAAAAACTTATACATGCATATATACAAAATTCCATGTATTTTTTTTTCTTACATTTTTCACCTATGTTATTATTAAGTAATTAATTTAACTTTGTTCCATATTTTTATGTAAATTAATTTACCAGGGAGAGAGGGGTAAAAATAGTAACGTAAGACATTTATGACTCTAGTGAGTGGACAGTTTTGAACAGTTATTTAGGCAAACATTTCACTTTTGAAATGTATATAGAAATCTGTTTTTAAACTTAAATTAGGAAAGATAGAGTTAATTCTCGATTTTCTATTCTTGGTGCTATAACAAAAACTTTTTTTAAAATTTCAACATTTTCACCTTAAAAATATTTTATATTAACAATTAGCAAATATATTATGGAAGTGCATGTTTACATTGGTGAAAGCATGCAAGCCTGTCTGAAAGAGAGGGGTAGAAACAATAGGTAGTAAGGAAAAGGCAGGCTAATTGCAATCTCTTTCTTACTACCTATTTTGTCTACCTCTCTCTTTCAGACAGGCGTTCATGCTTGCGCCAATGTAAACAGCCACGAAGAAAACCTTCGAAGACTATGAGTTCAATGAAGCAAAATATAATATTGCTAGATTTAGATTTGTCGACCCTTTTTGGGTCGATTTCATTGATTTCATAAAAATAATTAAAAAAATGATATACTTTTCCTGTAAAATCAATCGTATCAATATTTCCAGTATTTCGACTTATACAGCTTATTTGGCAGGTGAACGCAAAAGGGCCGACTGAAGTTTATCTCGAAACTATGTTTTTCTGCACGGTGGGATACAAAAAACAAAAACGAATCGGTCGAATAGTCTCAAATTTTACTATATTATTCAGTAAACCAGTGCTTATCGCTGGAACAATTTCTTGTACGTTGAATACTTCTTACTTTTTACATACAAAAAGTAATAAAAAAATGGTCAGTTTTCGTAACATAAATTTCAACAACGCGCCATTTTGACAAAATTTTTTAGTTTTTCCATTCTTGTTCCTGCGATAACTACACTCATACTGATTGTAATTTTTTTTTCTTTTTTCAGATCAGTGGAAGATCCAAAACATGACTCACCATGTTTTTTTGAACAGGGCAACTATAACACCTATTTTAGTTTTTCTTAAAATTATAATTTTTTTTAATACTGTTGTAAATAATTAAAGCAATAAAATATATTTACAAAGTTTAAATACTATTGCTCATTATTTTCATTTAAAAAAAATCGTAAAAACTCGTCAAATTCAAGGTCGCTGGACTAGAAGATCCCCTTAAGGTAAATTAAAGTTAAACGAAATATTTAAGTTTTTGTGAAAATTATTTATTTCTGGATTACGATTTCAAATATTAGATTACGATATAGATAGGTTGTTAAAAGACCTATATGCAGGCTCGACAAGAGGGGGGTGGGTGAGGGGCGGTTTTCACCGGGCCCGGAGTTTTTGAGGGAGCCCCGATTTCAATCCGAAACCTAAAATCCACAAAAACTTTAACAAGCGTCTATGCGTCTGAAAATTGGATTACAAACCATGAAAATTATTTATCGGGTTATCACCACCGGGCCCGAATTTTCTTTCGACGGTCCTGCCCATAAGAACTATCACTATAATCACTGAAGATGAATCGTGGCGAAATCTGAAACAGCCGTCTGATTGCCTGTCTCTACATACATTGTTTTTACTACAAACGTTTATTAAGCCTAATAAATACCACTTAAAGAAAAAATTGAAATCATAAAACGTACGTTTTCTACAATATAGAAAAACCCAGAAGACTTAAGTGTACCAAAATATTGTGTTGAACATCAGTTCTTCATAATCACATCAGATACGTCTACAACACTGACTTCACGTAAATGCTGCAAAATAAATGGATTCCGTTCTTCGGCCAAGCCGAGGCTCTAGTTATATTTTTTTTCAAAGTTTGTAACTAACAGTGAAAACTTGGGTTAAATATTTGCTCATGTGTTACTGAAGATGGGATGTCTGTAAAATCGCAGAGGAAGTCATGGAAAAATATAAAGCAACTAATGGGTTTTTCATTGAGCGTGTCTGAACTTTAAAACAAAATAAAAAGAGTTGTGTGAGAAATATGAAAGAAACCTTTATTGCGGATCAAAGTATATTCAATACCATTATATTTTAAAAATGTAATCATTCAAATAACTGGTAACATTTCTTGCAACTCCAAATTAGCGACCGCTGTGTGACACGTTGTGCCGTCTTGTTGAAACCAAATGTTGTCCAGGACCATGTTATCGAGTTGAGGTAACAAAAAGTCACAGAAAGGCCAATTCCTTGTGTACGGCCAGTAATCGAGTGGTTTGAGTTTTCAGCCACACTTTCTGCTACAGCAGCAAAATCTTCACTTGACCGCGCGTTTCGGCATTGTAACCAGGCTGCTCTGCAACCAAACCGCTTTACTCAGTTTTCGCGATAATTCATTTAATTGGTCGTAAATATTTTGTAGCTCGCGAAAAGTTTGGTGATCAGAACACGAATTTTTATAAATTTTAACAATTTAGACGCGTTATTGATGGTGACTATGACAGAACATAAATGTCGAAGAATGACAGTGCTGCCACCTGAGTCGTCAGAGCAATAAACTGTCAAAGTTCGGAGATGGCTATTGAAAAACACCTTTAGAATTAAAAAAAGAATTCATCATATAATACAGATTGGTTTGTTGGTTGGTCGTATATAAAATAAGTTAATGTGGCAATCGGATGCTATATTCATATAATTACGACCTTTGAAATTGTTAATCTTATAAAAATTTAGTGGTCGCTGTAACCTATTGGCTAATGTGTTGGACTGCTATGCAGAGGTGCCCGGGTCCATATCTGGGCAAGCTCAAAAATTTAAAATTGAAAATAAAAATTTTCTTACACGACACCACCTCTTGGCTGGTAACCTCAATCGCAAACCTCCAAGAGTAAAAAAATGCCTATGAAAAGCTTTTCACTTCGCCGTTCGGATTCGACATAAAACAGTAGGTCCCTTCCATTCATGTATAAATATAACTCACACAACATGAATGGATGCGAAAAGCTCGGCCTTGGCCTTCCAGGGGCTGTTGTGCCATAATAGTAGCAGTAGTATAAAAATTTAGTTAAAACACTTGTTTTTTTTTAATTTATTATTTAATATTGTAATTACTCCAGCATATATTTTTAAAAACCCGGTTTTATCGGTTTTTTCTCTCAATTTTAAAATTAGCAACCGGTTATTTTTTCAAACTGCTACTATTCGAAAAAACCCAAACCGGTTGTTGAAAAAAGTCGAATATTCGATCACCCTACTAATTAATGACAAAAACACATTTCAGAGAAGAGAATTTGGAAACGATTACACTTTTGCTGGTTGGGTATATGTAAATGAATGAATAAATCGAATTTCAGATATGTATGTGACCTGTTGGTATACTGGTCTCAAATTCACTATACCAAACAAAAACCGGTAAAACAGACAACGCAGGTTTTTTGCATTTTTTTCTTATTGTTGCTGTATACATTTTCGTTGTTGCAACAAAAACTATGCCTTCTATCGGAGTCGAATGGATGACCAATTGGTAACCTTTTTTACTATTACTATTGTCTACTATGCGCATTCAATAAAAGGGGAGAAGGGTGATATTTTAAAAAAGTTTTTAAGTTGTAGCCTGTCATGTGACTAGCGTATCATTAATAGCTTAGTTTATATTCATAAATAGGAACTATATAAGGACTATAGGTCATTAATAATACTTTTGTCATTCCTTGAAAATCAGAAAGGCAAGACAAACAATTCCCGATCTCTCTTAATTACCCTGATCTAGGGTATCTATGCTTAGAAATCCTCCACAAGTCTTTATTGGTGACGGCCAGTTACTTGCCTGTCAAAACAAAACCAAACGAGAACTAATAATCTATAAAGTTGTTGTTTCAATTGTGAAATCATTTGTCCACATTGCCTTGTATTCCCCTAAATCTTGTGTGTGCTAAATTTCAAAGATGAGCGCGCATTTGAGTGTATACGATGAATTTCCCTGTTTTATTTACTATTTTTTCATTGTTTGTTTGTTTGTACAATAATAAATAATTATTACTATTGGTGAAAATGAAAATCCACGGAGTTGTGTGATGTTGACTTTACTGTATATCTTTATTACCTATGCAGAAAAATTTCAGGCATTTTTCAATTCCAAATCCATTCATGCATATGTATATGAAGTGAATTTCTATGTCTCTGGAGTAAGTATCTAGTGCCTGTGATTACAGCATTCATTGTTCAAGTAAATAAATGGCAGAGGAAAGATGAAAGTATATGCATGGTAGTCAATGCGATGTTTGCGTTATTAATTTTGACTTTGATTATTAATATAAAATTTTAATACACTTATATTTATTTTTATTTCATTTTATGTACAAAAGTGCATAAAAAACTGTTTGTTCATACATCCTTATATGCATTTAAATATTACTTTTTTAATGAGAGTGCTAAAGTTATGAAGTAGAAGTTAAGAAAATTATTACCTTTGAACCTGAAAAAAAGGAAGGCCTGTCTGATTTTTATTTTTCAAATTTGATTTTGAAATAATTTTTTGAAGTTTTTGCTCAATCGAAAAAAACAATTTATGAATTAAATTTTTTTTCGAGAATAATAACACAGTGTGGCAAAAAAAAAAAATTAAATATACTTTTTTCAAGGTTTGCATGTGTCGCAAGTCTAATCATGTCGAAAAAAAACTCCCTACTCAGAATTTTGAATTGACCCTGAAAATTTGGACTTAGTGCCGAAAAACCCATTTTTGATAGGTTAAAGCATATACTTTATTTTTATTTATTCGGTGAGAAAGTTTTTATATGTCATTCAAAATTGGGAAATGACCCCGCACACCTTTGTATTTAAATTTGGTCTCCGTTAAAATGGATATGTGTTTTGATGTCCTGATCAAGAGTCGTTACGGCCACGGGGTCTGAAATTGTATCAGTTACAAGATATACGGTGATTAAATTTTTATATGGAACAAAAGACGACAATTAAATTCAAATAAATTAAAATAAAAAAAAGTGGCGGTGGTTATTAGAATATGACCTGAATCTTATCGATTATCGATCTTAATCGATTTATTCAAACCAAACCTATTGGAAACATTTTTTTAGATTTATTAAAATATTTCAATAGATTTTTTTCACCTTACATTCAACTTTTCTCTATTTGGGAACTTTTATAAATTTTATCGCGGAAATATCTACCCTTACTCTACTCAACCTTGCTTTCCGATTTTTCGAACATATCGATTTTTATCATAAAATTTTGTAAAATAATCATTATTTTCGGTCTCTGGTTTCAAATGTTTGATTTGCCACCACTTCATTCTGATTCAATACCATCGACAACATTTTAAAAGCGTGGTTAAAACTGTAATTATAAAACTCCAACGGGTATCCAACATTCAAATCTGTGTATAAATGCTTTGACTCTAAGTCGATCGTAGAAAGTACAAATTTCCAAAATCAATTGTTTCTGTTTTTGCAACACTTTGTTCAAAATCTCTATAAATTACGCTGGTGACATCTAAACAGGATCGCACAACTCAATCCCATTTTGCAACACAACTCATGACAAAGATACATTAGAATTAGAGTTATTGGATTATTTAGTTTTAGTTTCGAATTTTTTAATCGGATTGCGAAATTAACCAAATTTGTCTAGATTATTAAATTAAATTTATTTCTAGTTGGCTAATATCACTGTGCAATAAAACTCAGATTGTTATTCCGTTCATGGGTTTTGTTTCGGATTCTAACAAAAGAATGAGGGAGAGAGGGCATGCGGATATGAGTCTTATTCTGTTATTACCTAGTCTTATGGGTTATATTGTCGAATTTTTTTTCCCAAAATGGGTTGGCCCTTGTATTTCGATCCAGTCTAATATACAGTGAAAACATTTTGAATACAAATGAGTTGTTAATCAATCTATTGCTAAACAAAAGAACCAAACTTCGGAACCCCAGCTTAACAATTTCTTATATTCAAAGAAAACAAAAATAAGTATTAAAAGCATGAATGCACACAAAAGCTTAACTCCTTAATTAACATAAATTAGAAGAAATAAATCAATTTGATTTGCATAGTAAATTTTGACTAACTAAATTACAATTTAAGTAAGTTGATTATTGTAATTTTGCTACTCAGTTCCACTGCGCTACTATCACATTTTTGAAGCGATTGTTATGTTATTATGCAATGGATAAGAAAGGAGCATCAGAAATTTTATTTCAATGCATTCAACCAAAAGAGAGGAAACAATAAAAGTTTGAATACAAGAAAGATGAGTTTCGGTGGAGTGTATTCGCCTTGTAGTCTATGTAATTCATACTTTCATTTTTTCTTCAATTTAGTTACATTTGAAAATGTTTGCGAGAGTGGGTACTCAATGTGGCACGAATTACGTGGTATTTATCTATACAAGTGCATGTATGTTAGTCCAGAAACTAAGTGCCGTTGCCAGGGGTTCCTTATTATCTTCTCTTGTATATGGGGGAATATCTTTGGTCTTTGGCATTCACTGTAACTATCAGCAACAAATGAAGCGAATATTTTTGTACACCAACCTAACCGCTTAGCCCAAGCTAACAATAAAGAAAAATAAGAAAAATGTTTTTCCGGCTGCAGAGCATCAGCAACATGGCTGGAATATGCAACATGATGTTTTTTTTTTATTTTTGGTTTCATTTTCGCTGCTTTGTTGTTGTATGCGTAATACAAGTGGTAATGTGACTAACACTGATTTGGTATAAAAGAATTGGCCCATGTGCAACATGGCGTCAGTGCGATATTGTTCGTTTAGTGTCGGTGTAGTTGCAAAGTTTCGCAAAAAAAAAAAAATATATATAAACTTAAAGCAGCTTCAAATCATAGCGTGAAATGAAAGTACGTAAATAACGTTAAAGTCGGTTTTCCTTTTTCTATGGCTCAAGGCATCAAGTGTTGTTGTTTTTATATCATTGTATTAAATAAAAAGGAATTTCCTTGATTTTTAAGAAATATAAAATTCACAGTGAATACATAGTAGGATATGTTTACCGTGGTGGGGCGAAGATGGAAATAACTCTTCGAAATTCTTAATACAACCAGACGTGGAATTTCACGGAGAAGCACTGAACTAAGGAATATTCTAACATTTTATACTGAATTTAAATGCCAAAGTGAAAAATTGTTCCATGGCCAGTTTTTACTATTGGAAATTTGACTGGCAATGGGACGTTATATGGAAAAACTTTATTTTATTTTTCTTACTTTTTGCCTGACCTGAGAATAAAACCCTGAAGAATAGTTCTTGCATTTACAATTTATGTCACGACGAATTTTTATAAAAGTATTTTCAGTGATAAAAGCTCACACAAATGCTTCTTGTGATAAAATTTCGATAATACAGTGCCAGTGGAAATTATGTAGCATAATTAACGATCGTATCTATTCGCGGTAGTATAATACTTTTTAGACTCTCAAACTGCCTACCGCTTTTTTATAAAAATATCGCGTTTATACTAAGAAAAAAATTTAAAATTTATCAATCACAATGCACAACTTCTGAGAGAACATTGGCAACACGGTGCGAGTATACTTTTGATAGATTCTTTTGTGGCAACATCGAAGGCGATTCTGATCGTCAAATGTAAAATGAAATATCTATTCGTTGATTTCTATAAATACCTCATAACAAAGCAAGAATTGCTTCGTCAAATGATTTCAAAGGACAAATACAAAACAACAACTGCAGAAGGATATAGAAATGAAGAACGAAGACGATTCAGATGATTGATAATTTGCTCCTCTTGTTAATTTTCTTTGAATAAAATTGATACCGCGAAATATATAGATTTTTCAAATCGATTTACTGTTTTTAAAAAATTTTTAGTACAAACACATAATTTTTGGTCTGAGAAAAGATACGAGCGTTAGGCATAACCAAAAAACTTATGAAAATATTTCAGTGTTTAGTGCAAAGTTGTGAATTGAAGTTACGCTTAAATTACAGTAGCACTGAAAAATCTTCTTAAAATTATTTGTTTTTGGTTGTTCATTAACATTACAGTTTTATTTTGATTACTGCATAATGTCAGAACCAAACATATTTGGTATCATTTAAAAGATAATACTCCAAATAAAAAACCCCCACGAAATCTTGGTGAAAAAATAATTAGTATTAGTGCAAGAGCAGCGCAAATTCGAAAAAATTTTCGATTTAGTTTTTTAGTTTGTTGAGTAAAAAACATCTAAAAAATGTGGTTTTAATGATATCCTTCCGAAAGTTCCAGCTTTGTATTTATAACTCATCAAGATGTTATTTTTTAATCCAAATTTGAAAAACTAAAAATTCTGCATTTTTTTCTGAAGTTAAGTATATATTTGTGCCAATACGAAAGCTGAATATTGATGAATTTTGTGAGAGAAAATCTTGAAAATATGTGAAAATATATTCCTGGATTTTTTCTTAATTTTAGAAGGTACTTACCTTTTTCGGAATATGCAAGATTTTGTCGACAAATATTTCAATTAAGCTCTTTTTGTTAACCTCCTAAAAGTATGCAATTATGCTGAAAAATTAATAAAAGTGTAAAAGGTCAAAAGTAGCATTTACTAATATCACTTTTATTCCGACATTAAAGTATTCCAATAAACATTTTTTAACTTTCTGAAAAGTCCAACGTCAGCATAACTAAACAAAATAAATGTTCTCCCATTATAGCTTGCCAAATATGACGAAAATTGTAACTTTAAGGTTAGTTTGTGGCGAAATATAAATAGGCTAATTAAAACTGACTTCAGATTTGAGTTTAGCGACCTAAAATGTAATAGCAGACTAATCAGAGCCTTTCTTCAAATCAAATCATTGTGGGCCGTTTTGATATCTGCTACGATTCCTCATCAGTGATCTTTTTGATGGTTCTTACTAGCATTTCAGTTTCATAGTCTCTAATAATAACATAAAAAACATTTATTTGCTATTTAGTTTTTATTTAATTTGACAAACATAAGTGATTGCAATGACTCCTCAGATGGTCAGAGGTCACTTATAACAAGTTTCAATGCGAAGAACGCTCTCTTAACGCTCACCTGGGTAGCTAGTACCGCGGGAGCAATGTATACTAATTGTGTCAAACACACAAAACCGTATTTTTCCCCATTGTTGGCATTTAAATTTTTTTGAATAATAGTAAACTCATAAATACCTCGTAAACATTGTAAACTTTATAAACATGCAAACTTACTGTCAAATTTCATATAAATTTTGACAAGTTTACTCACTTAACGAGTTTATAAGAATCCGCACAATGTTTATTTTGCTACTGAAGCAATTTATTTAAGTAGTTGATCCAATGGCTAAAAAACTGTTGAATTATCGCTAATAATCTTATTTTTTTTTTGTATTTCCAGGCCTTCATATGTTTACTCATTATTGGAGCAGTCAGTGTGACTGCTAAACCTAAACCAGGTGGTGGCTGGTCATCAAGTGGCGGTGGAGGAGGCGGTGGTGGTGGCTGGTCTTCTGGAGGAGGAGGTGGAGGTAGTAGTGGTGGCAGTGTACAAATAATTAAAGTTATAACTGAAGATGGTGGTGGTGGTGGTGGCGGCGGAGATAGTTGGTCAGGAGGAGGAGGAGGAGGTGGTGGCGATGGTTGGTCTTCTGGAGGTGGGGGCGGTGGATGGTCGGGAGGTGGAGGCGGCGGTGGTGGGGGAGGCGATATAAAACTTGTGAAAATCATAAGTTTAGGCGGAGGTGGTGGAGGTGGCGGTGGAGGCGGTTGGTCTTCTAGCGGAGGAGGAGGTGGCGGAGGTTGGTCTTCTGGTGGAGGTGGTGGGGGAGGATGGTCTTCTAGTGGAGGAAGTGGCGGTGGTGGTAGTTCAACCAAAATCATCAAAATAATAAAGTTAAGCGGTGGTGGAGGAGGCGGAGGCGGTGGCCACGGTGGTGGTGGTGGCGGTGGTTGGTCATCAGGAGGAGGCGGTGGTGGTGGTGGTGGTGGCTGGCAACCAGCTGGAGGATGGGCTTAAAAGAGTAACCGTCGTGCATTAATATGTGTAAAAAAAATAATTTGTAAATATTTTGTATATAAGTATCGTTTTGATTTTACCGAATTTTGTTTCTTGTAAATATGACTTTGACTCTGACTTTAACTTTATTGAAATTTATAATTTTTATAAAAAAAAATTATTTTGTTACCTAAATGTATAATCGATTTGATATTCCATCACTAACTTCAATTTTAG
This sequence comes from Toxonevra muliebris, assembly GCA_963691655.1. NCBI lineage: Eukaryota > Metazoa > Arthropoda > Insecta > Diptera > Pallopteridae > Toxonevra > Toxonevra muliebris. The sequence continues at coordinate 117,615,482 of OY829326.1, read as the reverse complement.
ATTCGCATCTTTTATTATTTAAAAATTTATCTAAATAAAATGTGAGATATGATCAGATTGTCACGTGTCATAATTACACAGGGAACGCATCAAGTTCCATCGATCAATCAATTTAAGTTTTTAATAAACAACAATTTGTTTTATTTTTTATCTAATTTTAACTTTATTAAATGTTTTCTCTAATAGATAGTTAGATTGCTACCTAACCATAAAATTGCTTAATGCTGAACTAATTTTTCTATGTTTTGCTAATAGCAACAAGTTTTTCTACATCTCACAGCAACATCTTCTTCTTTTTCATTCATAAAAGTTTTAATATTTCTTCTTTAAAAATTTGTTACTACATCTTACTATTTTGAATAATATCAATTATTACGAAAATCCACACATAATTTGCATAAATTAATTAATTAAACAAACCGTAGAAATTAACATTTTTTCAGTTTCAATTTCACAGAAGAAAACAAGTAAAACCATTTATTATCGGGCACAATGACTGTGAACAGAAAATACGACAAACAAATATATTTTTATTAATTTAAAATAATAAATACCTTCCCAGTGATTTAATTTTCCAGATGAAACTTTTTCTTAGGCTTTTAATCATAAGACTAACTATGGGACATTACAACACGAAAGATCAGTTCACGAGATATATGTATACAATTTGTAAGGGTGTTTTCTGCCGTAACAAGTATCTTTAAATATAAAAGGTATGAAACATTGAATATTTTTATAAATATATCAAAACCAAAATATATAAGAACAAAATATTCTTAGAATAGTGTGGCCTCGGTGGTCTAGTAGCAGAGTGCTTGACTCTTGTCTCTGGGGTCTTTGGTTAGATACCAGACTACGATATTTCTTATTTATCTTTCTTTCTTTCTTTCATAATTTGGGACTTTGGTACAAAAAATCTTATAGGTCGGTCTCATTTTCCATTTTCCATTCAATCGGAAGAAAATTTTTTACTGCCAATTAATCAACTATATAGGGCAAAGCTCTTGTAAATTTTCTGTGTTGCACTGTGTAATCGATAATAGCCAAATAAGAAAAGTAGCACAGTTTTATTTTTTTTTTTTAAATAATATCACATAAAAAGAATTAGTTGTACGAAAGTGTACTGAAAATCTAGTTTATGTACTGACATATTTCCGAACTTTAAAGTGTACTGAAAAAACTACGATCATATCAAAAAACCCGTCACTGATGTATACAGATAATTCCATGAGTAATGCTAAGAGAATTTATTTCTTATATCTCTTTTATTTGTCTATTTTTGTGTGTATTTACAAGCAATGATTTTTACATCTATGAATCTTATTGACAAATATATCGATATCCTCGACATACCACACAAACAGCTACGTCATCTGTTAGTTAAAGCCGAACTTCATATTTATACACCTACTATGTAATTAGAGTGGTTTTAAAACTATAAATGCTTTAAATAGAGTGATGTAGTACCTGTCAAACTTTCATATCAGCCTGAAAGTATGATGTACTGTTATTATTGTTTATGCAAATAAATAAACGCTATTATTTTATATTATATATATTTTATATTGCATTGTCATCCAGCTCTGAGCTATGTTTAAAGTTACAAGTCTCTAGCTCATCGGGAAGTTAGTTTAAAATCGATTGCGAAATTCCGCCCGAATAGACAGAATGACACCATTGAAAGCGAGTTTATATGAACGTGGTAATAATAAAGTGCAATGAAAAATCGTACATGCAATTATTTTTTTGTTTTTTTTTTGGAGTTTGAAGGAATAATAGCAAAACATTCTCTCGAATTTCTTACTCACTTTTTTTTTTTAATAAAATTGAGTTCATACGTAATATTTATCAACATTTATGGTTGTAAATGTGAATTTTATCAGTTTTGAATTTTATGATGAAATTCTTGAATATTTTAATATGGGCCCCTATGCAGCTCAGATGATTCGGACTTAATTCTTATTTTCTGGTAATTTTTTTATTATCTTTTTTCACTAATAATATAAATTCATTTTTTTTTTAATTTAAAAGTTTTTTATAATCTAAAAACAATAGATATTAAATAAAAGTACCTTACATCGTGGTCTTTAATTGTTTTTTCAACAATTACAGTGAATTTTTGGGAAGTGCCCAATTTGGGGTCACTTACATTACAAAGTCATACACTGTTAAAGTTGAATAAAGGCAAAACCTTTAATGAGCAAAAAGTAGGTACTCAGTATTAGAAAAAAATATCGAGTATTTACTCGTAGTTACTTCTATAGGACCATCACTACTTAAAACTACTCTTTTGCTTTCGCTATTGGGATAATAAAAAATTGTTTGTTTTAATTTTAAGATTTTATGGTTATATTGCATTTGACCCATTGCTTCACCGTTTTTTAGTTTTTTGTACACTTAGAGAAAAACCAAAACGTAAAAATTATTAGATTGTATGTAATTTAATATTTAAATTATTCTAAATTCAATTAGAAAACAATTAAAATGAAACATTTTAGCTTTACAATATAATTCCTTTTAAACTTAAATAGTATAAATTCAAAGTTGGATTGTAGTTGAATTTCTCATTCAAAGTTAATCTACTTTGAGTAGAAATAGTTGCTTCAAAAGGAAACTGGTTGAATCTATAATGGTTTCTATCCAATGAAATCGCAAAAAGTTAATTTTTCAATTTGTCAATTTGATTCTTTCAGTGTATAAAGATTAATGTACTGCCACTAATGCAATATGTGGTTTTTATTATCATGTTGCATTAGGTTTATCTAATTTTATACAATTAGGTTTTTATTAATTTTATTTTTGATGCATATTAATGAATCTTATCTTTTATTGCATTGTATTAATCACATCGTTCGATCGACCGTAGAGTGTACAATTTTTCTTTTCCTTATACCAAGTTAATATTATTCATGCTGGTATGATTATTGAAAGGTATTTTCCTATCCCACATTCACCACTGCATTTAATCAAAAATTTGAAGCCTCCAGACACAACGGCATCGTTCAAACAGAAATTTCGTACATTTGTCACTTCATAATTCGCAGTTAATGGCGAATATTATTCATAATTAATTTTGTTACGATTGCATACACACACACATACACGCACACTTTATACAATTTTATTAAAGGTTGAGACGAATTTTGTTTGTTTTAAGTTTTTGTATTTCAACGAATCGGTGAAAGGTTTAAATGCTACAAATAAATGAAAATGAAAATAAAAACAAACATAGTAAAATATTTAGCTTCCAATAGACCAGCAACAATATAGCAATGAAGGACGTTTATAAAATTGGGTTAATAAACTAATCGCACACATGTCAATAAATTTATTAACCAATAAATTAAAGCATTTTAAATTTTAGATTGAATTAAATTAGATTTACTACGCTCAATATTCAACAATTTATCGAACGTAATGTAATAAGTGAATATCTCGAAATATGTGTTAAATTAAAACAAAATCTAAACGACCATAGCGTAGTTTAAGATTAAAAGATGCAACGATATTGTGTAAAAAAGTTACTTTGTTTTTTTTTTTTATTATTATAATAACCAAACAGATGCATTTAGTTTTAAAGCGCCAATTAGTGGAGTATATGAATATGAGATTCAATGATAGATAGGTTGGGCTAGGCTAAAAGGAAGTGCTGAGGAAATTTGATCATCCATGAGGGCCAGAAATTTATTCATTATGATGTTCCTGGTATTTTAAACACTTTCAAATTTATATCTAAGTAGTTATCAAATCACCTAGTGCACTTGATGAACCTTATTAGGTCGTTTGGCGGAATGCCTTATAGTTCCTTTAGTTCTCTGAACATTCTATCTCTTAAGAAGCGGAGCCGACGGATCTGAAGATTGGAGCATTCACAAGGGAAATAAGGTAGACAGTATAAAGAAAAGTCTGCTGTATATTGATAAAATGATTGCAGAAATTGCAGATCACTGCGTTATTCATAGAGAGGAACGAGTACCGAATGTGCCAGACTTTGAAAAAGAGGAGAAAATTATGCTCCATGTAATTTGCAATTGCCTATCTCTAGCTACAAAAAGAACATCAATTACACTGTAAAGCATTTCGGGTTTTTTTCTGGGGAATTTATGAAACCAAGATTTTCTGAAAGTTCAGATTTTAAATGGAAAAGAAATTTCTCAGTTTTCCCAGGTTGACGATTTTAGGCGTTTGTTATTCATTTTGAAATTGCTAGTCTAATCTTTGGTCGCGGAGGAGTATACTAAAAAATGTAATTTAAATACAAATATTTTTTCTATGAAAAGGTCTTTACGGGAGTTTTGGAGTACAAAGAATCTGAATCTGAAAAATATTTTTACCGAAAACAGCCGCTGGGTGGTGCTTTGGTGCAAAAAACATGAAAAATTCCATATTTTGACAACAACTTCAAAATAAAAAAAACACTTAAAATCACCAGCATTGAAAAACTGAGAAATTACTTTTTTATATATAACCCAAACATTCAGAACTTTCAAAACTTGGTTTCATCAATTCCCCAGCCGACTGCCTTACATTGTTATTGTAGAATATTTCTTCTATACTTTAAAACCAATTTTTTCATTGTTTTTATAGCTACAAATGCATTGTTAACTTTTACCTGCTCTATTTTCCATTCCTTATTCTCATTTGGTTTAGATCAGGCAACATATCCACATCCAGAAATAGTTTGTGTTTATTAGCTGGTATTCTTACTGAACACTGAGGACTCAGAGAACACCTTTGCAAAATAAGGGAAGCTCAATATGTAGGTTCTGCAATGAGAAAGGGGAATCATCAGACATTATTTAGCTCATTGTGGAACACAGATCCACAAAAAAATGAAATGTCTGGGCATGTACCAAGCACCCAGCACTAAACTAGCATCCATTGATCCAGGCGTTGTACTCAAATCCGTACGGGAGACTGGACTGGTTGAGATGCTCTAGTCTTAGACTAGACAGAGGAGAGCCACGTGCAAACGATCTTACAGATCGCGGTACAATCAATATTAACCTCTCTAACGATATAATGCGATACAATACACAACCACTTTCGCTTTTCGCAATGTAACATACTAGACCTATCTAGGATTTATTAAGAATCAGTTTATTTTCGTCAATGGCAAATTCATTCCATAAACCATCAATCGTAAACTTGTTATCATAAATTTCAGTGAATGAAAATTGGAATACTGAACTTTCAAGGTCAAGTGAAATGATACATTTTAAAGTCGAAAATATTATTAACATTTATGTAAATTTTTTCTTTTTTAATGGTTGAAGACAGCGTAATCTTACATGTGCCATCATGTGTTTGTGTTAGTCATCATGTGATTGAGCACGTCTAATGGCCTAAATTTGTATACAATTCCAAACAATTTTTAACTATTATTTAACTTCCATCAAGTTGTTATATGCATATAAGTGACCGTAAATGGAATAATTATTTCGGTTGTAATTTATTTGTATACACATTATTTTTGTAGTTTTAGGGTTAAAGAAAGGGGAATGATCAGTGCATTTATACTCCAAACTTCCTATCCATTTAATAGTTTGAAACTCAATTTACTTATATTCCTTAGAATCGTATTTTTTGAGCTTCTCAATTTAGTTTACATTACTACTAGTTGTATAAAGACTCTTGTAGTACATTTTTTGTAATTTTTGAAATCAATGTCTGAAGGTACATACAATAAAGATGTTGGTTTTTTCAGTAGTGTGAATGGGAGCATTATCGTGGTGTAAAAAATAGCGACGCAGTTCCCCTTTTGTTTTTCTTTCTATAAATTTTTTAAAACCCGTGAAAAGTAATTTTCCGTATACCACTTAGCAGTTATCGTCTGACCGATTCCCACGGGAATAGCAGTTACAATTTCTGCCCTGGTCTTGCTTTAACTGGTGAATTTAAACCCTACATTTTCAAATGTTGTAGGGAAATATTGCCCAAAACAAAAAGTTAATGTTTTTGCCCCCGCGATTGATACATTGGGAAATTGTGAGTCCAGCGCCATAAACCGTTTTTCGATTGCGTACACTCCTCGTGAGCTAGATGTTCTGAAAGAATTTTAAGTTTTTCAACAAAAACCAGTTCTTATTATTTTTACGCTAATCAATAGATCTCACATTTTTAACAAACTGTTATTTATCAAAATCAGATGGAAAATGACTGATTCAAGAGAGGTTTTAGTAAAGGCTGGAGTAAATTCCACTCCAAAAATGTCTTATTTAATTTCCTGGTGCTCTATAAGAAATTACAATGACCAATTATCAATCATGGGGGCAACTTTATAATTTTTTCGATATGGTTCACCTCAAGCATTTCTCTTGTGTTTGGGGTGCCATGCCAAAATACCATATACATCCTTATCTTAAGAATTTACATAATTACTTATTTATTGTTTTAAAGTATTGAATCATATAATCTTTTCCAAACACCCCCGAAAAATAGCAACATTCATTACCTTATCTTTTTTCTTTTATTCTTGTCTGTCAGTACTACTTTTCGGCCGCATTAACACACACTTTTATTAAGCATTCGCATTCCAATGAAAGTTTTACAAATTTTTCATAAATTCTTATTTCAAAAAAATGCACAAATATTCGCAATGATAGTTTTATAATTTAAAAATTTTTATATCAAAAATATGCACAAAATTTAACAAAGATAAACTAAAATGCAAAAAATTACAAATAAAGGTTTGTTCGATTTAAAAAATAGCGGAAAATAACGCCATCTGTATATCAGATTTTGCATTTGACATACAGATGGCGTACTCTCCCATATAAAGTACATCTTTCTTTCAAAAAAGCGTATAGGTTGTATGGGAGGTGCCACATCCACTGTAATTTTGAACTCAAACTATGCATATCTTATGAACAAATTTTTGTTTCAATCAGTGCTGTGGTTTCGGCGTTATTTCGAGAAATACACACATATTTTCATTTAGTGTTAATTTTATAGCATTAAGAACATGGAAACGTATTCAATTCCTCACCTCTATCAACGTCGGTTGAGGGAGCGATGGAATATTAAGGGCGAACACAAATTTCTTTGAAGGATTTATTGCCTGCACCCTCATCGTGTGTGTGTGCATCAATGTGTGCACGAAAAGTTTCAAACTCTTCAAATGCGCTATTTTGGCACCTTGTGCTAATTTAAAAAAAGAATTTCAGAATTGATTTTTGCCTGCCACGGATTTTTAGTCATTTGCCACGGATCTGGAGCAAAAGTGAGAAGAGACGAAAAAACAAATAAATTAAAGCGGATGACATTTTTGAACATATGCAAAGCAGGATATTGCAATAGATTGGATGGCAAAGATTTGTATTCTTGGAACAAACACTCCGACTGAACGTGTTTTTTCTTCAATTAATACAAAAACAAATAGGTGCCAAACTTATTTTTTCCACTATGTTACAAAGTTGCCAGATTGCCAAATACAAAAATGTAGTGGTTACAAAATTTTATCAAATTTGCAAAGAAAATTTATTGTAACTAAATCTTTAGAATCGCTCTGTAAGCACCTTCAGGCAGTAGAAGGCTCGATTTTAATTGTATTATTTTCCTTTATAACATTCTATTATAAATATTTATATAATATATATTCTATAACATATTTTTCTTATATTTTTTGTTAATTTAATTTGCTAAAATAATTTAATATTTAGAAGTAAGAATTAAGAGAAAAAAATTGATTTTAATTTCAAGTTTAGACCAGTTTCTAACCTAAAAAATCTAGTCACGTTAAGTTATCTTTATCGAAATATTTGATCTAGTCCAACCTTTTTTCAAAAACTTTAGATCGTGAGCGGCTTGATTAAGTCAGGTTCCACTATATATAAGGTTTTTAAATAATGAAAGGTATCATTTGCCACTAAACTTTTATTATATCTGATATTATAACAACAATAAATGCATAAAAAATCAGATATTTATTTAATAAAAATGATTATAATGGCGTTAAAATCGGAGCGTGGAACAAAATCAGATTAAAAAATTAGTGAAAGCAATAAATGAATTCGTTGTAGATATTCATGATAATAAATACAAAAATAGTTCGATGTTTGGCTTTTGCAATTCACGCAAAATTTTATTATTATTGTTTTCTGAGCGTATAATTTACAAATTTTAAATTTGATAAACTATTCCAAGATGCACCATAATATACTAATACAAATTGAATGTGCGTATGATGAATGGTAAACAACGAGGGCATCGGGGGCCTTTCCAAAAGTAAATAGGTTTTGTTTTGTTGTTTATATTTTAGCTTACATCGAATTGCATTGAAATCCGAATCCATCGAATACGAATGCGTATCTATTGAATTACGATAATGACAATAGGAAATCAATAAAGATTACATGCACGATGATTATTTTATGCTTATAACGCTTTAAAACGCTTCAGCTTCAACGCTGTATGCGTAAGCCTTGGTTACGCTAAGTTAGTACGCGTAATATTATTAATTAAATATATTTGCACAATATTTTCACAAATTGTTTTCTTTTTTTTGTTTTTTTTTTGTCGAAAGAAGATTTATTATTGCAACTTATCGCAGCAGCGATAGTTGTTAACAACCAACCAAAACTGTAAACGATATTGGTAAGTATTAAACGTTATCATCATTAGCTCTTCACCAACAAAACATCATCGAGACAAATCACTTCAACCTCAAATAAGGTTGGGTTTTGAGTTACCCTTTCGTCGCCACCCCGCAAATAAGCGGTAACCATCGGTGAATTAATTGCTCGTGTGTTTGTTCGTCTTTCGCCGAAATTTATCTTAAATTTTTAACTGATTTGTTTGACTTGAACTTGGTTGGCCGTTTGTTTAGGTATATCTTCTCTTTCAACGAATGCATTTTAGTTTAATTATTAAATTGATATGTAAATTAAAAAATATATTTAGTAATTTTTTCTATTAATTTAAATAATATCCAATAAAAATCAATTCATTCAGTAGACAAATATACATAAAAAAATTTTATTATAAAAGATGAATGCAGAAATGAATTAAAGATGGAAGCGCGGCAGTGAGACGCAAAAGATTTATGAGTCCAATATACAGATTACTAATGGAAATTGAAATTCATTTCGTATTTGTTTACAATTTTTGCAATATTACACCTTCAACCAGTTAAAGAAAATTATTTAATTTTTTAAATACTCGGTTTCATATCAAATTTCATGTTTCGCTTTTCGGCGAGAAAATATTAATGATTTTGATATTTTGTAAAATTTATTCTCATAAAGTATAGATGAAAGTTATCATTGCTTCGATAATCTCGAATAACAAATTAATTTGAAATAATTTATCATTTTGTGATCGTGGGACTTTTTGTATGCCCCCCTGGAGATTCGTTTTTTCGATTGCGATATCCGTGTGTGTGACAAAATTGAATATTTTCGGGATTAACGTATTTTTGAGTGCACTTCCATAATTTCCTTTGGTACATTACAATTATAAATACTAGAGAACATTTCGTTATAAGTATTATATTTTGTTTATTTGTTTTCCAGTCATAGAATACAACATTTCAAGTAGATTAACCATAGGTATTATATTTTTTTGGAATAAACTCTTAATCATGGAAAATGAATTCAGTTTGATAACACTGTCCAACAAAAATAAGTGTGGACGTAATAAGATTCATGTACAGATACCAATCGCTGAGGTACTAACCTTCTAGATTACTTTGCTGGGTTTATTTAGGCGAATGAACCTACTTTTGTAACTTCAGTTCTTCACCAACTCTAATAAAGATAAAAATAAAAGTCAAGTGAAAATCATGAAATAACTTCTGCGAAGAATAAAATAACCTAAGTAGCAGTTCACGAATCCACAGAAAACTCTCTAAAATGCACACTAATCACATATGCGTCCCTAAAAAAACGGTGGTTCTTATACCAACAATAGCCTGGTTCTGTTTTACTAAAACACCCACAAACCATTCTTTTGCAGAATTTGGAAAAACATCTAACCACTCTACACTGGAACAGGGCAATGCAAATTTTCATTAAGAACAGAATAAATTGAGAATAAACCAATTTCATCTTTACAAGGCTCCGGGAACATATAGTATTTTGGCTTATTAATATTTTTAGGGCAAGTTTTGTGTAGGGACATATTCATGCTATTTAGAGGGAGGTTCAGATAAAATATATACCCAAAGCGGGAGGCAGACCTGCAGATCTACCAAAATCTTACCGTCCTATTAGCCTCATCTCTTTCCATTTAAGAACTATAAAAAATTTATTAATAGGCATATCATAAAGAATATTTGAAGCACGAACTTGTTAAATATAGTTGCAAGGTGGTGTAGAGATTCAGGGCTAAATGTTAATCCCAAAAAAAATAACATGGTTGTGTTTACTAAAACAATCTTAAAGAACCTACACTCTTTGGAGAAACAATAAAAACTAACATGGAATTCACATCTATATCGAACTCTGGACAAATCCAGGAAAGCCATTTGGACCGGGAAAATTCTAACAGGCTCTCAATATGGCTATATACAGCTATAGCCAGACCAATGATTACCTATACTGCACAAATATGGTGGAATAAGGCAAAATAAAAAACAGCGCAAGCCAAACTCTACAAACTTCAAAGACAAGCTACCGTCTATATTATAAGAGTAATGCAGACAACACCCACTGAAAACGTGGTACAGAAAATATTCCTAAACCTACAACTGCGACTCATATTCTTTAAAAAAGAAGCACAGCCGTTTACCCGTTAACTTATCTCTGAATCAGAAGGAACGGCATATAAAACTACTTATTCAGATCTAATCCAAGTAATAAACAAGGTTGAAAATTTTAGTACTACATTCAAATGTTTTCCACATTACAGCTTCTGCCACAAGCCCAAGTTAAGCCCAAGTTTCAGGGAAATATCATGTATGCATTACAGATGGCTCCAAGGCAAACGAAATACTTGGGGCAGGAGTGTACGGGGTTAATATATATATATACGCTATATATTTTCTCAATTAGGGTATTGATTTTTTTTTGGTTTTTCCTTGAGTTTATTAAATGTTTTTCACTTTGTTAGTATTTTAACTAACTACCTGAGAAAATTCCGATATTTTATTAACAGATTTTTCGTTTAATATTCTTAATTACAGTTTGACTTTTCAAAGTTCGTTCAAGCCAATCCTAAGAGCCAGTTTCTTCAACCGCATTCGGCTAAGCAATTTAAGGGGTTATACGCACTTAGAAGCATTTCTTCTGATAAGCCTTTTTTTTGCATTAATATAAAATCTCTGGATCGGATCATCCAAAATGGAAAAACCAAAAAGATTTAGTTAACGCAAACTATTATTTAGTAATTGATCGAATGAATAATCAAAAATTCTCCCAAAAGAATACTTTAGGAGTCTAAATTGGGGATCCTGATTGGGGGTCCTATTGAAATCTTTTAAGAATCCTAATATTTGGTGGGTAATCATGCCATATCATATATTGTGCAAGTGTTTAACACAGTTGCTTATGACTACAGTTTCTTGTGTCACAGTTTACTGTGCCTCTTGTGATTAAAAACAATCAACTAATTTTGATATAAGTCAATATATTAAAATGTTTGTTTTGTTTTGTTTTTTTCCAGCTTTATTTTGGTAAGCTTGTCCGTTGAACTGATGGATTGTCTTACCTTTCACAAAACAGACACATTCGTTGCGATGCAACAGCGCGATAAAAAGTAGGAGAGCAAAAAAGTAAAGAAACCCCAAATAACTAAAAACTGAAACTGAAAACAAGTGATACTCGCCACTGTAACGAATTGAAATGATCGCTTGCACGCTCTGCTCATCGCTCTCATACGTTCGGTCAATCGGTCAAACCACCAACCACCAACTGCAGATTATGGATGCGCGCAATGTGCGAATGAACGAATTAAAATAATATTTTCATTAATTCAGTATAAAATGTGTGAACGGGTTGCGCTGGCCTATCATTAGCTGTTGGACACCGAAACTATAAACACAACCAACGTGAAGATGAAGGTATGTAGAACACACAAAATATTAAAAGGATTACCAAAGCAAAAAAGTGGATTACCTATGATGGATTATTTGGATTATACACATAATTTTGGATTACAAGCTCGCAAAATATTCTTTTCATTTCGCAGCGTCTCTACATGTTATTTGGATTACTATTATTTGGATTACTCTTGCATAGTGGATTAGCTGATATCTCGTTGACGCTGCAAGACTCCGGCGATGGACAATCGTATTTGCCACCACCTATAGAGGATATCTCGTCCCAGCAGCATCATTCATTCCAAGAGTCCAACTTTGGTGACTCGCATTACCCAATATTCGAAGTGCATAATCATTTTACACCATCATCAAACCAACAGTTGCAGCATCAACAACAACAGCATCCAGCAACACAATCGAACTACGAAGCGCAAGGATATTTACCACCAACAACACAAGAGATTCACATACAGCATGTTAATCACGCACAACACGCAAATGATGATCATTTGGATGTATCCTTGTTGAGCTTTGTCGCTGGTGGAAGCGCCGACGGACAGCAGGTGATAATTGGTGAAAACGTGCCAAGAGCACCTGCCACAACTGCTTTGCCAGTACCAGCTACTTCGTCATATCAACATGAATTCCAAAAGACGAATATTCGTAGTGGCAAGTTATTAGAAGAGGGTGTATTTAGAGGGCCAGATTACTTGCCGCCGAATCGTAACCCCTCGGGGGCAACACAAAAAATTCGCATAGAGCACGTGTATCCCTCGCATACATCAAGTAATCAACAACTTAGTGATCCCAGACAATCGAATTTCAGGGCATCCGAATATCTGCCACCATCTGGAGCAGAGCCTGAAGCTGAATTCCGCGCGCCCGATTATTTGCCGCCACATCATCATAGCAACAATGAAGTCCAAAACGAGCCTAGATTTAAAGGACCTGATTATTTGCCTCCATATAAAGGCACAAAGGCTCAAACTCATGAACAGCATTTTGGCGCACAATCTGGTGGAAATCAAGTATATCGTGCACCAGGATATTTGCCACCCCAAACAGGAGGTCAGGGTAATCATCATCAGTCCGTTGGCCAAACGAATTTTAAAGGTTCAGATTATTTACCACCTCACAGAGAGAGTTATAAGGGACCAGATTATTTGCCACCTCATGTAGAAGCGCCACAGAAGCATCACGCTTCACAAAATAACTACCATGGGCCGGACTACCTGCCACCGCATGAAGAAGTGCAACAACAATATCATACTTCATATAATAATTATAAAGCTCCGGATTATTTGCCACCTCATCAGGAACACAATGTTGCGGTTGGTCAAAATAACTATGAGGGTCCCGATTACTTGCCACCTCATACCTCTGATGCAGAATATCGTGCTCCTGGACATTTGCCTCAAGGCTATGACTTTACCAACCCCGAAGAGAAACAAGTACAAAATCATGTTTTCCAGGCACCACCTTCACAGGAACCACCAACATTCCAAGGGCAAGGAGTATTGCCAAGCGGTTATGATTTCATCAAACCACCCAATTCCGAGCAGGCAATAGCTCTACTTCACAGTCAGCCATCATCATCTCCGGTAGAAGAACATCAGCAGCAACAAGAAGTAGTGGTAGGAACACAAATTGAAGTGGCCGAACGTGAGCAAGAGCCAGACATAATTTATGGTCACTATTCTCAAAGTGGTGGTGCTGATCTTGGCTCACATTTCGACGCAGAAGGGAAATCTGCACCTATTTCGACAGCTCAACCACAGACAAACTATCAAGTTTCACAGGGTGACGTTCAAGCAATATCAAATTATAATGGATTCGAACCATCGGTAAGTGCACAACAATACCAAAAACCACATTCACATTTAGAATTTGAATACCAACAGATTCCTTCAAACAAACCTCCGCAACAACAAGATATCCGTATTGATTATCTATCGCCACCAGTTGCACCATCCACGCAAAATCACATGCATAGTTTGAGCAGCTACATGACCGCAGTGCAGCCCTTTGGGCAACGCTATGGCGACGCTCAATTCACAGAACCGCGAAAGCCCTTTGCTCACTACGGACCACCACCAGGTCAACACGCAGTTGCACCTCAGTCCAGCATCCAGCAACCAGCAACAGCCATTGATGTGGCGCCTATGTTTCGCGAACAAGCTACACGTTCGCAATATTATGCACCCGGCATGTCCTACGGCGCCAATGCTTACACCAACCAGCACCAGCAGCAGTTCTTTCATGAGCCAACGACCTTTTCTTTTAACGAGCAGACTAAGCAAACCCTGCAAAGGCTTATGCCCAAAGATATCAAAGTTCAAAATCAAGTTGAAACCACAGCCCAAGCGCCCACAGCTACCAGTCCAGCGGTGCCAGCTGCCGGTCTTTCAGCGTCAGGTAAAATTCGCACCGTGCAAATCATCAACCCAAATCAAGTGAAAACGCTTAAAGTGCTTGTGACTTCTGATCATGCCGGTGTCAAGACCATCAAAATTCTCGGTGCTAGCAATGAGAATCCTACCGGTGAACATCACATCGTCAATGTGGTTAACGAGAATCATGTACAAACAGTGAAGATCTATAATGATCAGCAGGAAGTTTCTTTACCAGTTGCTACTACATCAGAAACATATTTGCCACCAACTGTTGTAGCACGTGCAACGATAAAACGTTCAGTGCGTGTAGCGTGACAATTACCGTCAATTACAGAAAGTAAACAGAGCACCAGCAGCCGCAGCAGCAGCAGCAATAACAAACATCGACGACATAGTACCGGAAAGGGTCGACATCGTTGTTAGGTGCCGTCGTCGTTATTGGCAATGCAATCCAGCAGCAACAGCAAAGGTTGTAAATATTGGTTTTTTGTTTTTGTTGCCATCGCTGCTGCGATATTGCATCGTTTTTTAACGCAGAACTGATTAGGTTTAATCGCTCTTCCAAAGTATTTTACATAACTTTCAGGCAACCCTTCATTATTTTATCGCTCGCTGTTGTTTGCGTGTGCCTCTTGTAGCATTTTATGTTTTCCGTTAGCCAACCTCAATTTAATCAACCTTCTTTCTTTCTCTTTCTAACTCATTTTTCTTCGTGTTTTTTGGTTGTTTTGATGTCTTCTTAAGTTTTAATTTTTTAACATCGTTTTTGTTATGTTTTATTTGTTATTTGTTTATAATGCCTTCGAGACGTTTTTATTTGTGCCAATTTTTAAGCATTTATGCATAATATAAAAATATTACAATTACTTTTGTTTTTTATTTATTCGGTGGGAATCACGGCCTGGCCGGAAATACGCTCTGAACAAATGTTCGTTCGCGGGAATTTAATGCGAATCGCGTTGATGCAACGCAATATTTGGTAATCTATTGAGTATTTATGCAAATGTGAACTTGCGATAAATTAGCGTTTATGGCTCGCTATGCATGAGCTATGTATATGGAAGGTGGTGATAATCTATTCGTAATCTCATGTTAAGAATATATGAAGAAACAACAACGAACATCATGTAGAGCATGCTTTTGCCTCTGGGTATTAGGTTTTAAAATAAAAACGTCAATTTGTTGACATTCAAGTTCACGTCTTTTTAACAAAAAAAAATGTGTTTCAAAGAAATAGCGATTATCTTTCATTTGGATATTAAGTTACTGTGATATATCCATTAAAGGTTTTAGATTAAACTGTTGTTAGGAGTTCCGAATTCGATTAGGTATTTCTTATTAGACTATTTCTTATTTGACTATTAGCAACAATCATAAAACAGGTTTTGGCCTATTCATAACATAAAACTTTCTTCCAACGTAATGTTAGCCGTCTTACTAAAAGAACAAAAACATTTGTATACCAACAGGCCCAACCTAAGTTTTTCATACAAATACAAATACCTTAACACAAACCAGCCACTATAGTCGTGGAAAACCGCTTTCGGTAGGCTAATTAACTATAGGTACGGTGACCATATTTTTGTGATAAAAATACAGAACAAACAAATTTCTCAATTTTTACTTATTTATTTCTAGAGATTTAGTAAATACTTTATCCAGTATGGAAATTTCTACAATTTATTTTATAAAACTTACTAAAAATCCCAGGAAAATTGAGGTAACAAAAAAATGTTTTTATAATTACAAGGAATGGCTTCAGATCTTGAAGATTATATATTTTCATGGCTTTTCTAACCTTAAAATACAGGTAAACAAATTTATAACGAGCTGGACTATAACTTATTTTACCAAAAATGCTATGCACAATATCTCTTTCAGTAAAACACAATATCTCTTTCAGTAAAATACCACGGTTACTCTGTTGGAAAAATACTGTTAGACAGTGTAATTTGCAATTCTCACCAAATAATATATAAATATTGTATTAAAACTTAAACTAAAAAATGTTCTTAGACCTTATTCAATTTATAAAGCTTTAAAGCACTCAGTGTATATTTCCTCAACAAAATATTTTTTACAAAATTTCAGCTCTAATTTTTATTGATTTTGATATTTCTCGAACTTTGAAATCCATTTACATAAATAATTTTTGGTCTATACCTTTTATTTGTTTGATTAGGTATTATTTTAACCCATTTTGTCGCGGTACTAAATGCCATGATCTAATTTTAAAAACTTTCAACACTTAATTTCCATATGTCTTCAATAAAAGATTTTAGTACCTACTCAAAAAATAAAAGAAATTTGTTGTTGAATTTTAGAGGGTATATCAGTTTTTGGTTGGCCCGAGAAAATAAGGTGACCAGGTGTAAGAAAAATTAAAAATGTTTCTACGCTACATCATGAGCAATAAGTATTCCTTGCTTATTTTTCCAAGTTTTTTTTTACAAAAGTTTGGTCAGCTATAACCTCTTAAAAATGTATGAGGACCTGGACCTGTAAAGTTATAATTTCTACATTAACTTTGTTATTTTATCTAAGTGAATTTCTTATTTCAATGCAAAATAATTAATTTTACTCTTTTCAGTTGATTTTCACAATAACCTTCCAAAAAAAAGTAGGCCTTTAAGGCGGGTAAAATAAAATATTTTGAAATTATCTAAATGCAATTTTAAAGTCATTATATATAGAAATATTAAACAGTGATTATTTTTGGGAAAAAATTATAAATGCATTTTCGACGAATTTTTAAAGTTACTGTACTCAAGCGAGTACAATGTTAGTAAAAGAGTTAATTCAAATTCAAAAACCTATATAATGTACAGCAGAAATACAGAACACATTGTAATATACAGAATTTATCATTCAGAACGGAGTCTTCAAACATAGTACTGTTCGGTAGTATATAGAACGGATGGTCACCGAAGCTAATTAATATGGATCCAATTAAAAAAATTTATTTGGACTTAGTGATTTCTGCTTGAACGACGACGATATTTATATAGCAGCAAGAAATGTAAAAGCATATGAATGAGGACTAACAGCTGAAAGAAAGATGTACTTTATATGGAAGACTGCGCCTTCTGTATGTCAAATGTGAAATCTGACATACATATATATAACGTTTTTTGCATTTCAGTTTAGTTTTACTAATATTTGTACGTTTTCTTGATATAAGATTTTATAAATTATAAAACTTTCATCGCATAGGAAAGATTTGCTAAAGTCTATATTTTGCTAAAGCCGGGCAGTCACACAGGAAGTGTTAGAGACTTTCGATCTCTTCGACGTCAATATGAGGGACACCCATTCTCGCTGCATGCGAGCAAATCACCTAGTGTTCCGTACAAAGTGCAACTTCCACCCTGGAAAAAGATACGAATTCTTTAGTTTTGGAGAGCTTATATTGAGGCACTCGAAGTTCGCCTCGGATAATCTTACCATCTTCCTTGGCGAGGAAGACGTTGACATCGGCATCGTTCAAGAACCGTGGGTTGGTGATCTAACCATTAAGGGTCTTGACTGCTGCTATTTTTCGAGGATGTTTTGCAAATATTATTTGATTTTATGTACATACAATACTTTAAATAAATAAATAAGTAATTATATACATTTTCATTCATTATATTATTGTGCAAAATTTTAGTTAATGACATTTTAAGATAAGCATGTGTATGGTATTTGGGCATGGCATCTCAAACAGAGAGGAAAAAATTATAAAGGTTTGTATATTAAAAAGAAAGTGGACATTATTCGACAAGTGTATTAGAAATACCTATTAGATTGTTATCGAATTCGCATCACAACTCATAATAAAATAAGCGGTATGATAAAATGTAGCAACAAAAAACTGCTATGGTGGCAATCCTATACCTTTTAATGAAGGCCGTCTAGAGACGAGGAAATGCTATTTAGACCCAAAAACAAGGACCCGAAAGCAGGAACCACTTGCAAATAGTTCATTGTAATTGTAAAAGGAGATTTCATTCCAAGAATCATCGAATGGCTTATGAGGTTATTACAGAGGATATAAAAAAGAGTAGACAAACTTGGAAACCCTATTATAAGTGTGTTTTTTGAATTTTACAGGAGAGCATTTCAAAGATTCAAATGCCAATAGAAATCAATTTGAGTTGTGCTATTTTTCCTTTAATAACTCGCAAACCACTGAACCGATATTCATAACATTTTGACACAATATGAAATCGGATATGAAGATTTCAATTATGATAATAACTCGAATTCGATAAGACTCGAATTGTGTTGTTATGCCTTGTGACCACAGAAATGTTCTATTTGCTGACGGAATTTGCTACCACAGGCCGCATACGATAAAACTAATTTTCTATCCTAGACCCACTACGAAAATTTATAGTACTGGCGAGACTAGACTTCAAAACCTGTTCGCAAATTTCTGTGAAACCCGCAACAACTTGGGCTGGTTTTATTACTACCTAGTAGTATTATCGTGTATAACATTTATAATATATTAATTTGATTAAATTAGAATCATAAATAATATGAGCATAGCCAATCCCAGTACTTCTTCTTTTTTCACTCACTTGCCTCTTCGTTTCATTTTCCATAGTGATTTATTCGAGATTTTATTTCATCATTAAACTAATTGTTATCACTGAACCGATTTATTTCATAAATCTATCCACATAGAGAGCCTAAAGGGTTTTATTGTATTAATTGTTTGCCTACATAAATAATCTTTTATTTTTTGTATTACTCGTAAAACACAAAAACTCTTTTAAAAATCTTTTGATAATAGCAATAACAAAAAATAATAATTTTAATAAAAGCATGTTTAAGCTAACCAATTGACAGTTTCATTAACTCATCATTATTAATATGTTGCAACGTTTTTGATTGCTCATTTATATTAAATTAACTTGAATTTTTAACTTAATGGGCTAAAGGTCATAGCTGTGTTGGCATGAGTGCGGCTGTTTTTCTTTAGCTACTCGTGTGCAAGTGTGTGTATGTTGCCCATAGAAATAATTATAATATATTGTATCATACATAAATTATATTTTGCAATCTATTGTTTTGAAAATATATACAAGCAACTTTAGTAACTTTTATAACAGTTGTTTTTATTATTAAAATAAAAGCTACCATATTTTTTAATGGTTTTTCTAAACAAACAAACAAGTAAACCACAAAAATACAAATAAATAAAAAACTTTAAATACTGAAATCAATATAAAAATGTTAGTGTTGAAAAATTAAAGTCAACTACAATTTGTCAATATGTGTATTTGATTTAAAATTGTTTTAACTGGTTTTTTTGTTTTTGTTTTTTTGTTTTTGTTTTTTTATTGTTTAGGGTATTAGTGTTAAAGCGGTAATTAATTAAAGTAAGAAAAAAAGTAAAAGTATTTCAGTGAAGATCGATTCATTTTAATTCATACACGCTGCAACTTCGAATGGCACGCCCATTTGAAATAAGTGTATCTCGTTTAAGATGAATTTGCATACAATAAAATTAATATTGAATATTTTTCTTAGATTTATTATTAATTTGCTCTATCATCAATAAAAACTATTTGACAATACACTGTCATTGGCAATTAAAAAATATTTTTTTCGAAAAAATGTTTTAAATGTGTAGTTTAGATCAGTCATCCATTTTCTGAAAGGTATAGGAAGAAGAAAAATTTTGTTATATTTATTTTTAAATTTGAACTTAATTTTCGCGATTGAAAACTTAGATTTTTTCGTGTAAATAATAAATTTAAATTTATTATTTTTAAAATTGCGACCTAGTCATTTCGACAAAAATGACGTTTCATTAAGCCTAATAAACAAACTTTTAAATTTATTTTGTAATTTTTAAAAGTCCAAAGTCGCCAGCAATAAAGCGCAGCTCAAGAAATTTGAAGTCCTATTGGAGAAAATCGAGAAAAGGCGAAAAGCGTTTGCAGCAAGCCCAAGGCCGCTAACAAAAAAAACAGTTCACAAGTGAGCTAAACAGTTTAGGGACACTAATTAGGACTAGTGAGAAATTGATGAAGGTTTGGGCGATCCTAAAATTTAAAACCCAAAAGAAAAAACACAATAAAGCGGAGTTTCGGGCGAAACCATTATAGAGATGCTTGATTTATTATTGTTCGTGAACATTTTTGACTCCATTTCCAAAACATTGAAGGCGTCTCTCCATCTTCTTCGGATTCTCATCATTCTACTTGGGCTTCCTCGTCTGAAGATTCATCGATCCATAGTTCGATGGAGCCCGTTTTTCTAATTTTGAAAAGCTATTAAATACTTCCACACACCAAAAAAAAACAATAAAAATGTAAAAAATCGTTTGAATTGAAATATTCAGAACAGTTAAATGTTAAACTGAAGTCACATTAGTGCTATTCTCAGTAAATTAAGTTACATAATATCAAAATGATCGACTTGGCGTTCTGATCGACTACAGCCGCAGTGCATAAAATAAAAAAAACACAACAAAGTTCACTAAAAGGTCTTTTTATTTCAATTTCAAGTGCATTTCAACCTTTATTTTCATTTTCAGGTCATTTTCAATAATTTTTCTCCATATCACATTGATTTTCTAACATTGCATTTTGCGAGATCTTTCAAACGAGAAATTTGTTTGGGTGTTAAGCTCCCATTTATACCCCTTGATCAAAAAGTTCCCGGAATTTATTCAGAAGACTAAAAATACAAGTTTATTCATCTAAATCTATATTGTCCCCTTCAAAGTAATCCCCATCGACTGCAACACACTTATGTCAGCGCTTGATCCAATCATCGAAACATTTTTTATATTCGGTTTTCGGTTTGTCCATCAGTGTTTTCTGCGATTTTTCCATTACTTCCTCTCGGCTGCTGAAACGCGTACCCCGTAATGGGTTTTTAACTCGATTGAACAGAAAGAAGTCACAGGGAGCCAAATCAGGTGAATTCGGTGGCTGTTGGATGGTATTTGTTGCATTTTTCGTCAAAAAATTACGAATAATGATGGCACTGTGCGACGGTGCGTTACGAGTTTTCTGTCCACAATTCCGGTCTCTTTCGGCGAATTGTTTGACGTAAACGCCTCATAACGCCCAAATAATACTCTCTGATGGTTAATTTGCGGTTATTGACCAAAATTTCTTTCACTTTATCAACGTTTTCATCGGTTTTTGATTTCGATGCTTTCATCATCTTCGATTGACTCACGACCACTTTTGAACCGCTCGTGCCACTGGTAAACGACAATTTTCTTTAGAGAATCGTTGCCGAAACACTTTTTCAACATTTCCAACGTTCGCACACCATTAAATCCGTTTTTTACGCAAAATTTAATACAATATAATTTAATAAAATTGTAAAAAATCGACAACACACACAGAGATGGATGTACTCTTGGCTACGTAACTTTTGCAAATGTCAAGCTATGACAACAACAGATGTACCAACTTAAAAAAAAAAAAACGAACTCAAATCGGAACTATGTGAGCGCCACACGTTGGTTATTCCGGCAACTTTTTGATCAAGGTGGTATATTGTATTTCTTAAATATTTTCTATTTAAAATGAGCAAGCAAAACTTAAGAGTTAATTGAACATGCATAACAGAAAGAGTTGTTTAACTAACCTACCTGGTAACCTTAGGTGATAAAACCTTCATAGTATAGTATTCCGAAAATAGCAAAATTTAACGAAAACATTTTTTTTTTCTTCTTTTTGAAGAACGTTTTGTTCTTTTCAATTTTTTTTTACATACAAAATCAAATACTTAATTTTAACAGGAATTTTACATAAGTACATAAACAACAACAAAACATAAATTTCAAAACCAAAAACAAAAAACTTAATTATTTTTAAAAATTTTCTAATGACTAAACTGAACATATTTTGTAATATTTTCATTTTAGTGTAAAAATGAGACAGCCAATTATTAATTTTTTAAATAGTTTGATTAACCCTTCCCTGCTCAACAATGCAAATTTGGTTTAAAAAAATATTAAAGATTAGCATTCTTCATTCTGAGCAACCTTTGTTCTTTGACTTTTTCAATACCTTAATTAGAAGTGTTGATATCTGAAATTACCTTGAGGATCATATATGTTTCGTTGGGCAGTATCAAGGAAAATAGAAATGTATAACTTTTTTTTAAAAAAATCTCTTTATTGAGAAAAATAATCAAAAAGGAAAATTTATACCAATTATTCTGTGTGAAATGTGTAGAAACAATTTCGTTCGCCTTTATAATATAATTGAACATCATATTTAGTACAAAATGTTATAGTACGTTTAGCACAACCAGGAACTTTTGGATTTGAATCGTCCCTCAGAGGCTGGCTTCATTTTCGAGAGGTGCCCTATGTTATCCAGTTTAATGTCTGCTGGTGGAATATGGAATGTATTTGGCCTGGATCGGTTTGCTTCTAATGCCCCTTCCAAAGGACGACTTCGAGCTGTAAAAATCATCCTCCGAAAAACCTTCATTATCTTCACTTTTACTCCAGGCATAATCATTCACATATTTATTCCATTCTTCATCGTCCATTAGTTTTTTTTATGTTAGAGTTTTTGCTGTTTGAAAATCTAAAACTTTACTTATGTCTGAAAAATAGCAATAACTTTCGACAGCTGGCGTTTTCTAATAACGTTATATATGCTCATCGATAAAGAAAGCTATAATCTACGAAACCTATATTATGTTTTGGATGTTGTACGTAAGATGGCGCTACTATTACCGCCTAAAATGGTGGGACCATATATGGCAGCATGGGCAGGGAAGGGATAAAGTTCCAGTGTTCATCTAATAGCAGCTAAAACACCCCAGTCGATGCCGATCAAAGGATATACTCTGTCAAAGTCGCTAAATGAGCCCTTAAAAAGTACTTTTTTTAATTATTAATAAAAAAACAACTACAACAAACAAAACTAAAAATATGTTACTCTTTTTATTAAAAAGTTTATAATTGCATAATTCTGTCAAAATTAATTGAGATTACAATAAGTTGAACATTTTATACCAGTACTAAACTAAATTGCTTTAACCGAATTTAAAAGATTATAAAAAAATATTTTACACACCTAGGCTAAACATTTTTATATAAATATCTTAGTTAAATATTTATTACCACAAAAAAAAACTACCATGAAAAAATAATTTTTCCACTATCAAATCGCTGTGCGTCCCACAGTCATTCGTCCCATAGACAAAAGTCGAGAAATTTACTTAACAATCTGGCATCAATTTATAGGTAATACTTCAACTAAAAAGAAGCCAAAAAATGTTCATTAAATAACTACATTAGGTGGTGCTGCTGCTCAAAGTGGCGTGACTTCATCCAAAATTTTAACAGTATTCAATTTCACCTTTATAGATGTGGATGTAAAAAAATTGTTGACGATACATTTTTTGTCGAAATATTTCACAGTTTCATGTCTTACATTAAGAATTTACCTGCAAATTTTTAATTTTTCCAAATGTTGCAAAATAAGTATTCCGTAGCGTTACAAATTTATATATTTAAAAAAAAAAAGAAGAAATTCTCATATTTTGACGGACCAAAAATTATAAAAGGGGAAAAATTATGAGTTGTTTTTTTTTTCCTAATATATAGTATGTACTTTCGCTTATCAAGATTAAAAGTATCAAGTATTAAAATCTCTTCCAACTTTTTAAAATAAAACATTTTGAAAACTGGTCTTGGGCTTGATATTTTTGCAATTTTTGATCAAAACTATTTTGTTTGATCCTAAAAGTATGCAAACCATTAGAAAAACATTTCAAATAACAAAAAAAGTGAAAAATTAGAACATAAATAAACATTTTAAATAAAACTATAAAATTTGTAATGGAAATGATAAATTTAAAAAAAAAAGGAATCTGTTTAGGTGTTCAGCAGTTATAGCCGGCCGAAAATGATTAAAACAGCAATTTCAAACCGTAAATTAGGCGAAACCATAAGAGTTAGAATAAAACTGATTTTGAGATCCTTCGACTTTTGTCCAGCCGTCGTATGACATCGAATCACTGTGTGACACTTCAATTTAGGTATGACTATAAGAAGGCTTATAATCCGGATACATATATAACTACATATATTTTGCACTGTAGGTTTAATAAAAAAAAATTCAACTTGCAACTTTTTATCTATGGAAACTAAAATCTTAATACATTCAGCTATTTAGATAATTTTTTCAAAATCTAACCAAACGCCGCCATCTTGTAATGTCAAAAAGGACTTAGGATCCAACTTGTTTTCGCTTTTGGTTTTCGGATTAACGCGTACATTAAAGTTTTGTATTATTATAGATACAGCCGCTTTCGTTTGTACCAGAGCAAAACGCATGCCTTGAAATATAAATGCATATAGAAAAGTTAAGTTAATATTTCAATACAAACCTAAACACGTTCTGGGGCCATCACCAAAACCTAAGAAAATGCCCATATCACGATAAGTTTTTAAATCGCCATTTTCAGGCATAAAACGTTCCGGTATAAACTTGCTCGGATTCGGATAGTAATCAGGATCATGATGAAACGCATACATTGGTATCATAACTGCTTCACCTTTTCGTAACTGTAGCTTTTGCCCATTTTCATTTGTGAACTCATAAGGCTCAGTGCATATTTTCGTTGCCCATATGCCGGGTGGAAATATGCGTAGACTTTCTGTAAAAGTCAAAATTCTAAATTGAAATATAAGTTCAAATCTACAAATATCCACATACCATGTAGACAAGCATCCAAATATGGCAGCTCATTTAATTTCTCAAAACTCAATTCACCATTTTCATTTAGATTTTTTAAAATTTCCGCACGTAATTTCTGTTGTGTCTGTGGCTCACGTGCTAGCTTTAAAACAAAAATAAACTGGTTGTAAGTTAAATAATATTTAGAAGAAATGCACTTACTAATAATAAACAGTGTGAAATCACAGTTGCGGATGTATCTAAGCCATCAATTAGGAAAGTCATTGAATGTGATGCTAATTCCATATCATTAAGATTTTGTTTCTCTCTTAATGTTATCAAGTAATTCATAACATCTTGTCGTTCCACTTTGTTCACGCTCCGTAAATTGTAAGCTTGTTTGATTAGATTCAAAAAGAAATTCTCACATTTTTTCGGAAAGAATTTTGCTCTATAGTATTTGATGATATCTGGATATATGCCTGCCATTAGCGAATAGATTAGAAATATTGTATTGTTTTCAGAGAACATTTTAACATTTTCCGAAATTGGTATTCGTTGTTTGGTGAAACTTTTCGCTCCGATGCCTAGAACACAATCGGCGATATTTTCACAAGTAAAGCGTAGAGCGAGCTGTAAAATAAATAACACACACAAAGTGTATGTTATATTAGAAACTTTTAATTAAATATGTATACTTTATTAAAATATATGAGACGAGTAGGTATGAATTGATATTTGTTAACTGTAATTTTATCACTGTTTACTGAAATTAACAGCTTCCTGCTGTTACCAAATAATCCGAAAGGTAAGTGACTGACAGAAGGGTGAGACAGTAAGTTAGCCTTCTTATCTTAATTACACTGTGCCACAAAATTGAGTTTGTTCCATCGGGCTGGCAATTTTACATATAGTTTTGAGTAATTTCGAGGTACCGGTACATGAAATCATGAAAATGGCTTTATTAAGCCTATACCAGGACGTTCTTAATTTTTATCTAATCGTTTTTGGTGTCTATGGAAAAGTTGTTTAGTAGAAAAAGAAGAACATTTTTTGTGAACACAAGAATCCTCCATCTAAGCTCCATACCCCAAATTTCGGGAATTTTTTAAGTAGAGTTTAAAACAATATTGCCTACAGGCTAAAGGAATGATAAAAATATTATAGTGTGTTTGGGAAAAAGTTTGCTTATCAAAAAGTATGGGGGTCCGAGAACGTCAAAATACCCTCCAATCCCTTATTCTTGGATTCGAGCTCAGCGACCCCAAATTACTCAAAACTACATGTCAAATCGCCAGTTTGATTTTGGCTGTTGCACAGTTCTAACCGAACACTGCCTTATTGGTAATTATATCCGTAGATTAGGTCTTCCTACAACGATTTCTGCAGAATCTGCAGGAACGAAGAGGAAGAAGAAACAATCTTCCACCTAATATGCAACTGTCCTGCTCTGGCAGAACGCAGACAAATAGCTCTGGGAGAACTTTTCCTTTTGGGAGACTCACAGAACTTGTGTTCTCTGAAATCAGAGGCTTATCACTATGGATCAAAAGGTCTCAGTGTGTTCATTTTCTTTTATAAATAGCCCCAACAACCTAACCTAACATTATGCATTTTGAATAGATAATTTTTACTTTTCCACTTATCGGGGTTATAAACTTTCTAAGCTTTTTAAACAATGACTCCATTTCCCAGTTCTATGCATTAAAATCAACCAACACTCATGTAACCCACAAGTCACTAAGGTTTTTGGATAGCAAAGTGACTGGAATTGTGCAGACATTTGTAGCAACTTTAAAATTATTAGAACTTGCTGAATTCAATTCGGAATTCCAAAAACCTTAAAAAGCTCAATTGAAAACTTTGAAACTAATTAGGAATGTTTTGAAATTAATTTTTAGAACTTTACTTAGTATTTTCTTGGTGAAACTAGAAATATTCTGAAATGAACGTGAAGAAATCTGAAAATAATTTAGAGTATTTCGTAACTCTGTTCAGTTTTCTGAACATTCTGAAATCGTTTTCAAGTATTTCGTAGTATATCAAAAGTATGTGTAGTTGAGTTTCCAAATTTTAATTGAAACACTTAAGTTTCCTATATTCTAATATTATTGTTTCGTTTTACCTTCAAAAACCGAATTTTTAAGTAAAAAGTATCTATACGTGATTAAAGTTAATAAATTGTTAAAGTTATTGCTCGAACAAAATCAATGCGGCACCGACATGACTACATCTGTCAAAACTTAACATTAATGTATTTTTATGAAGACGAACTAATTGGACGCGACATAGCGCCACTGGAACACAACGGCAATTGTAGCTGTCGCTCATTTAGATCTATTTGGCTTTGCACTAAATTCTGTAAATAATTTATTTATTTTATTCAAAATATGTCATGTAGGTACGTATACTACAATACAAACATGCACAAAATACACTCAAAACTGCTCTTAGTTAGTTTGTCGCTGCCGCGTTCATTGTAATCAAGTCGCTGACGACACGACAATATTTGATGCGGACGATATCTTGTCGTCGGGCGCCAGTGTCGCTGCCGCGTTTATTCTGTTCTAACTATTATGGGTCAATAATTTAACGTATGCATATAGTACAATAATAACGTTTTAATCGACAGTGAGAGTGAGAGAAAAGAAAAACAGAGTAGAGCTAAGAGTGGCATGGCTGAGAAAGTAAATTGTTACAAATTAAGTATCTCTACTGGTAGATCATGATGGCATAAGAAGGTGAAGTCACGAGCTTACTACCTCTCTGACGTTTTCTTTGAAGTTTCAAACTGATTGACGTACACACGAGAGGGAATTTCTGGAAAATTTAGCATTTCGTTAAAATGGGTCTGAAATGCGGAATTTCACCATACAAAAACTGTCAAATGAAATTTTGAATTTCAACGAAATTCACTTGAAATGCCGAAAATAACTCAGCAACCTTCAAACGGGAAAAATGCGAGATTTATTACATTTTTTTTTATAGGCATTTTACATTTTTTTCCCTTTCTTGTAAAATTTATTGTGAAAATAAAAGTGAAAAAAAAAATGGAGCCGAAGAGCAACTCATTTCTATTCCTCCAATTATTCATAATTGCTACAAAAATTCTTGCTATCCAAATCCAATTGAAAGGCTACATTTTTATTTATTTTTATTTTCACAAAACAAGCACAAAAATTCTTCTTCTTCTCAGAACTTATAACCTGTCAAAAACGAAATTCGATTCTCAATGAAATTGCTTTTTTGGTGTGTGTCCACTTAAATTTAAAATTCAGAATTTTAATGAAATTCAGTCTAGTGTGTCCTCACTATTTTGCAATTGTCAAATTAACAATGCTGAAAAAAGTGCCGCTGAGGATTACAAATTGCATCACACAACGACAAGAGTGCCATATGCACTTTCCCATAAATAAAAATTAAAAGCAAAAAAAGAGAAACAGAATTTTAGGCAACAAGATATTGTTTTCATTTCTATTCCGTTGGAAAAGTTCTTTAGCCCTTTCAGGCCTAAACAATTGTGCGCGCAGAATCTGACAAGAGTTGAATGCTTTCGCTTTTTATTCAAACAAAAACATACTGATGTCTGATATTGTTGCTGTCATTATAATGGACAATGCAAATCGAATAACTTAATTTTTTTAAATTTCGTATTTGCGATTCAAAGGGTTAGGGCGGCATCACATTGGCAACAGTTGTAGTCGTGGAGACAGTATTATTGTTTTCTATATAAAATGAAAAATTGATAGAGGGGGAGAGGGATGGAGTAATTTTAATAACTGGCGACTGCTTTGCACTCGGCCAAAAGCAGGCAACGCAGCACATCAATGTTTTATGTAGTATTTTATTAATTTTTTTTGTTTCTCCCATTTTTTTCATTCTACAGTCACTAGTTACATTGTTATTTATTTAATTTCATTTTTATTTGTTTTCTGTGTTTACTGTTTGTAAGTTAAATAAGTCGAATTCAATTTAATTTCAATAATAATCCATTGAAAACATTATACAAATTGCAAAATTAGTTCCGCATTCTGTACAAATTCACTGCTGTATTAAAAAGTAAAAAAGGGCATCTGTAAAAAAAGGAAAAAAGTATTGCAACCAAGGGATGAAAGTGAGCAAAAAAACACATTTGTCTCTGCGACAGTTGTTGCCAATGTGGCACTGCCTTCAAAGCCTGAAAATAACTCTTTTATTTTTTATTTAAGTTGAGTTAGACTATTGTATAAACTTTTATATTAAAAAGTAAAAGTTTGAAATCACTTTTAATTTTTAATTATAAAAATTAAGAGTTATAATTTTAAAAATAAAGGTTAAGAGTCTTCCCAAACTTTTGTAAAAAACGTTAACGTCAGAAAACTTTTATTTTTAAAAATCTTTGAACTCCTACTACTTATTGCCCTTTTTTTTGCTACTCCTTTTTCTCAATACTTTCTAGTTCTTTTTCTACTATTTTCTACTGCATTTTTCACTACAATTTTTTAACGATATTTTTTCTACTTTTTCAACTGCTTTTACTACTACTTTTTCTATTAATATTTTTTACTACTTTTATAAACACTATCCTACTACTTTCTACTATCCCCTTTAAAATTAAAACATTATCAAAACAATATAAAATTAGTGAAAGATCACAGGAAAATAGTGGTAAGAAATAGTAGTAGAAAATTGTAGCAAAAAATAGTATTAAAAAAGTAGTAGAAAATAGTAGCAAAAAACAGTATTGGAAAAAGTGGTAGAAAATAGTAGTAAAAATTAGAAAAGACTTAAATATAATTTTAAAAAATAAAAGTTTTTAAATACTCTTACAATTTTACTCTTAAATTTGAAGTTATTGAGTAAGAGTTTAAATTAAAACTAAAAAAAAGAAGTTATTTCAAAACTCCTACTTCTGATCATCACTTTTAACTTTTAAAGTTAATAAAAACTCTTATTTTGAAGACGTTTTCATAAAAGTTATAAGATTTTCATATTCTCAATTGTCATCAATGCATTGTTTAGTGTAACCCTAACGTAAATACGTAGTAAAATTTTTTTATAATTCATCACCAACCATACTGATTACAAATTCTCTGGTGCTTTGAATATTTTCGCAGGTTTTTAAGTTTGAAAACATTTTATATACACAAATTTATACTAACGTCCTTGCCGTTTATTCCATGCTTCGGTGCTGATTCACTTTCACTTTCAATATAATTACACAAACTTTGGCAAACACCTTGAATCACAGAATATGCCAGCTTAATGCGACTACTTGTCAAGCCAGGGGATACAAGAGCACGTTGTGTTGCCCAATCTGGTCCAGTGAGTATGAATGGATTATTAGCGATCAGCGGATCTTTTTTGGGGTCAACCTTAAAGCACATATTACATAAATTGATTTAAAATGTTTGCACTACGTGTACATATTCATATTTATTACCAATTTGCCAATATCATTGTCTTGAAAATGTTTGAAAGCTGTTACATAAATATCATGTGCCAATGTGGGATCCAGAATCATCAATTGTGGTGTACGCATTAGAAAGACACCGACAAATTTATCACTGCGCTTATACTGTCTGTAGAGATTTATTAATGCCCAATTATTTAATATTCATTTTTTAACATGTATGTATGTATATATTATACTCACTTGTATATATCATTGATATCATCGCCGAAATGTTGCTTTTGTGTTATTAAACTGGGAAATGTACCCAGAAGAGGTTTTGGTTTTGGACTCTTTACGCCACGCTTCCGCCAATAATCGAAATTCCATATTAAAAATGTATAAATAAATATAGGAATTAAAGCCAATAATGCGAACGTAACTAACGAGAACATTTGTGCTTTTTGTTTTCTATGTTATGTGTGCTGCTTGTTGAGATGAAATAACTGAAATGCAACAGAGCAAGTGTCTGAATTGCTTTCCGCGCACGAACTGAATTAAATGATTTCAATTTAAATCACGAAATTTATTATCATGCATGAAATTATTAGATTTTGTGGATACAAACATTATATATTCATTATTAAAAATTAGCTACATATCTACATTTTGATAAAATAGTATGACGTAAACACTAGTTAACAAAATAAAAATCATATTAGGTCAGAGGTTAGTATGTTAAATTATTAATTCTAAATTTACTCGTTCTAACCGCTGATACATAAATTTAAAGCTTTGCACTCGTACTTGCAAGTAATTGGCGTTTAAGTAGTTTTATTGGTAATTTTGAATTGTTAATCATAATAATCATTATTGTCATTGAGTCAATATATCAAAGTTGAGGAGAAAGTTCAGGTTTTTTTAAATTATTGATATTTTTAAACTTTCCATTGCATATTTTTAGGCAGCTATATGAGTTTACAAATGAATGAAAAGCGCAAAGAAAATTTGAATTCTTTTTTGTGCCTAAGATTATGCAATGAAAAACTAAAGCTGGTTGCATTTTGCTCTATATGAGATATGCAGAATCCAGCGGGAAAGTTACGAGTTCGTGGTTTCATTTTTTTCTTATGGAAGGGAATATTCTTGTTTCTATTATTTTTTCGTTGTTTTAAATGATCAAATTCAGATAAATTTTATTTATTTTTAGTTTTCACTTTTGGCTTTTTGAATGTTAATTGAAAATGCAAATTCTTTTTCACTTTTTCCTCCAGCATTTCGCTAATATATTTTCAGCTTCTTTAGGGAGATATTTTACTTTTGAATATAAGTTTGAGTTCTTTTGTCACATTGAGTTTACATTTATATACAATCAGAAAATTTACAAAACAATAAAATTGCACCATTGTGTATTGATGTAAACATTTTTCGCACTTAATAGATAATTGCTTTTTTAGATAGTTGTTTTCTGTTGAATTGCTATGTTATAAAATAAACGTAATTGTCTCTCTGTAGTTTTACAATTATTGCGTTTATTTACCGTTTATCAATCAACTTTGTAAATAAAATACCGCTTATTAAATTAATATCACTTTCTCGTTTGATTTATTAAACAGTACTAAGCATGAATATTTTTTTTTATAAACAATTTGCCTTACGTTGTAAATCTAGCGGAGCTTTTGATGGTGTCATTGTTGAGTGTCCTTCATAAAATGCTTTTTTCTCCCAAACTCCCAAAAAGCTAAGAGGTTTTGAGCAGGTGCATAACTGAAAACTTCGGGACTCCATCAAGTGAGATTCTTACCGACCTGCTTTCGATACTAGTCTCTACCTAAACTTTGGACACCATGGCTTCATTTCTTCGTGGAAACCACCATGAGATCGAGCGTTGAAAAATATATTTCTTTATAAATCGAATTTTTATGAGTCGCGTTCGCTATTTTTTGAAAATTAACTGATCAGTTTTTTATGCAACTGTGTTTGGGTTTTGTCAAAAAAATCTGAAAAAAACAGCTAAACTACTTTTTTTTATATATATAATTTACTTCCACTTATATTCTAAGTTGATCAAAATATTTTCTTAAAGAATTTGGAAATTTTATGAAACTCCAATAAATATTATTATGAATATTATGAAATTCCACATTCGCATTCGCGAATGTCAGTCTTTAACATTTATATTCGCATCCGCTAAACTGGCATGCGTTACATCACTATTTTAAAAAATTCTGAAGTATTCCAGTAGAGTAGCGATGTGCACTTCAGCTAGATGAGGGATGTAAATTAAAAGACCAGCGGAGTTGGTAGTTTTTTTTTCGTACGTTGGCAGGTGGAAATCTTTCATAGATACCGTAGAAATCCTGTTCTACGATTATGTCGGGTTCCTACCGACTGAAACCACCTACTTCTCTCTCACTCTCCCCGCGGGTCTACCTCTAGGTATTACTTCGCGGAAGAGAATTAGCGTTAAGCTGCACTTTCCGTTATAGTAGTGCTATACTACTATAACGCCTACTGTATTTGCGGTGATGCGTATTAAGCGTTCTCTGGGTAGCTCGAACAATACGGGTCTACTTCAAGTTTGAAGCGGTGTAGATACTGCTTGAAGCATCCATGTTCGCTGAGAAACTGCGTAATGTTAAAGTCCACTTCTCCGTGATTGCGCTGGGACCACGTTGCTATGTCCGGGATTAGGTTAAAGGTACAGCGCCCCTTTTTAGATTGCTTCCATTTTCTTTGTCACTCTATTATAGTGCGATGCTTCTCTTCTCTTTTTTATGCATTTGATGGCCTTTCGCCCGTAGGGCTGTAAAGAGCCTTCATTTCGCATGCCAGCAGGTCAATTGGGACTTTGCTGGTAATAACGCATATAGCATCGTCTGAAACCGTACGATATGGCACTAAGCCTGTGCGTTGCGAGAATGCATTTTAGGTGCGCCTTCTCCGCGTCCAACCATATGGATGCTGCATATAGCATCACCGAATTGGTTACTCTTGACAACAGTTGCCGCTTTCCTTCTCGTGGCCCACCGATATTCCGCAACATACGTGTTAATGCTCCGTTTATTCTGTCTGCTTTATTACTGATGGCTAGCAGGTGTTCCTAGAGTCTATAAGTACTCCTAGGTATTTAATGTGTGGCTGCGAGGTGACCTGGTGATTTCCGACTGTGAAAGTTATTTCTTCGCGCACTTTCCTTGTGCGCAGCAGCACGTTTCTGATTAGCCAGTTCCAGTTTTGCGCCATTCTCTTACACTCGCATAGTGTTGGGCCGAGCACTGAGCCACCGGTGACCCTGTATTCCTCTTCGCCATCGTCAGTATCGACTCTGGAGTACTCTGTTTTTGAAATAGTCGGCAATTATTTTCAGTAGGTACTCCGATACTTCGAACCACGGTAGTGCGCTCATTATCTGAGGCCAGTTCGCAGAGTTGAATACGTTTTTCACGTCTAGGGTCTCCATTGCGCAGTACTTCTTTTCTTCATTTTCCCACCGTTCGCCACTGATGGCTTCAGCATGTATATCGTCGACGGTGGACAGCGCTTCTCTGAAACCGATTTGTCGCAACATACACAAAGGACGGTATGATGATGGTTGGTCTCACAGCTTTCCTGGTTTTAGTAACAGTACCAGTTTTTGTCACTTCTAACAGTCCGGAAACACATCTTCTTTTATGCAGCTGACGATATGTTTGTCAAACATCTCCGGTTTGTGGAGTTGGTATTGTGGTGTGTACACATTGTCGTTGTTGTTTTGTGGACTTTTTTACACCATGCATATGCAGAATTTTTATATCAGTTATTACTATTTGGAAATCTTTTGGGGGAGAGGCGTGGGGAGGGAAGAAATCCCCGATATTTTCCCCCTTTTAACCGCCACAAGCGTGCACAGTTGTGAAACAGAATGACAAGATTATATGAAAAAACGAATATTTCTTTAAAATTTTGTGACCAAAACTAGCCCAATTTACACATTTATATTACCTTTACCTAAAGTGGATCAGCTTTCAATTTAGAAAACATATCTTGTGATACAGAAAAAAAAATTCACGTGTATCCCAAAAAAAAAGATTACTCATCAATAATGGGGGGAGTAAGTAAATATACATGAAAAAGAGCGCCCTTGCTACTTTTATAGTGCATATGAGAGCATCAGCTGTAGGGATGTCAACTTGAGAAGAATTCTTCAAATTGAGGCTGTCAAAATTCAGAGTTATTTTCAGAGGTTTCATTTTATAAATCAAAAATAATTATACTGTGCTAATCGAAAATAGAGACAAACATGTCCCTATGTGCCCACATAAGGACTGACTTTCGTATGGCTATTCTGAGTTCAGATCCATCGGCCCTTTGGCTGGATTGGTTCTAGTTTAGGAAAAATTCGACTTTGAATTTTTGCTGGTTTCAGTTGGGCTCGTAGATCTTATAGTTCCAAAACCGTTTTGAATACCACATTACTGCCTTCAGCAAAGTTGTAGCTATTATTACGACCAATTT
This sequence comes from Toxonevra muliebris, assembly GCA_963691655.1. NCBI lineage: Eukaryota > Metazoa > Arthropoda > Insecta > Diptera > Pallopteridae > Toxonevra > Toxonevra muliebris. The sequence goes on along the minus strand of OY829326.1, from coordinate 117,580,586 downwards.
GAATCTGACAACTAACACAAAAAAATTATATTCTAATAGTGTTTTTGACTAAAATGTCAAGGATTCGTCGATTTTTCGAAATAAGCAAAAAAGGCTTTTTCCCACAATTTTAATTCAAATTCAAAAAACTTTGCGATTCTCTCGACATTTTTGTCGAAATCACTGAATGAAATTTTTTTTATATTAGTGTGTTCAGCAAAATTATTGGTCGTATAGGACAACTAATGGATGATTGATCGCTGGTTGGAATTTTCTACAATGATGGAGCGCTTAAATATTGTGATTGGAATGAAAATAAGACCTAGTCTTAATAACTTCACGAAGCTTTCCAAAATTATTGTATGTATTAGACCAATGCTTGATTAATTGGCCAGCAAATTTTGAATATAACTTTGATTTGATTTATATACAGAATCAAATCCCGATCATAAGTGATCGGGATCAGCGTATGCTTATTGAATAGTGAAAGTGTTGCAGAGTACTGTAGCTAACTCCGTTTCGGGTGTCAAATTTGTTTGACCATTTCTAAACATGTTACCATAATAAACTCTAAGATATCTTGGTTATTTTTCTGTTTGATGACGTTTAGGTGTTTGAAATACCTTTTAGAGGGGGAGGAAATTTTTTTTTTTTTTTTTTTATAAATGTCGAAAAATGTGTTATGTACAAAGAAAAAAAGGTTCTCCAGGAAAATAATAAAACCGGACTGATCTTTTAATCGACCAACAGGCCAAAATGGGTTAAGTATAGGCCAAGATATTTTGAAATGAAAATAGTTTGAACATTTTTGACCCATGAGCATAGGATAAGGGTTAACTTCGTGGTCTCATTTTTGAAATCATAAGTCTCAAATGCTCTGAAAGACTGTAGTCAGAAAACTAAGCTCATTCGCAATGACTTCAGTGTTTGTAGCTCAAAAAGATTGCATTCTTTAACAGTTCTTTCATATATGCTGTGTACTTCTTTGTAGATAAACCATTTATATTTCTCATTAAAAAAAAAAAATAAAGCCATTATTACGATCCTTATTTTGACTAACTAAGCCTTTATGCCTTCTTCAATAATAAATCATAACTTGTCGGAAGTGAATTTCACTATCCAAAACTTAGTGTAAAAATCTTTAACCCTTAAAATGCCCCAGGACGCCGATTTTAATGAAAAAAATATATGAAGTGTAAAAAGATGAAATAAGAACGAAAGTCTATCTGAGTCTTGTGAAAAAATAATTTTTTAAGATTTTTTTTAATGATATAGTCAATATACAGGGATATTGCCCCTATAATTGCAAAGCATTGTATTGATTGGGAAAGAATGATAGGTTAGTAGGACAATGAAAAGATATCTGTGAACTTTTGTTTTAAATTTGGAGAAGTTATAACAAGGGAACCGAAAAAAAGCAAAATAAAATTTATAATCTATAATATTCAACAATGTTTCAAATGTTTTTTTTTATTTCTATCTTTTTCTTCAGAAATATGAAAATCTGGAATTTGCAATTACAAAATCAAGGCTAACTATAAATTAAAAATTTTATTTTGCCTTTTTTCCGCCCCCTGGTTATAACAATCAGGGAAAATATTTGTTCCAAAATCGAGCTGTACGACAGAGGAATAAATTTTCTCTGCAGTGCGTGGTGCATTGGAGGACCATGTTCCCGAGGAATGTGTGAGTTCCACTTTCGGTTCGTGTACCTCTAGAGAACACACGAACTGAAGGCATCAAATCGCGCATTTCCGCAAAACATCTACCATGAAAATAGCGGTAGAATAGACTCGCGCAGGCCATGTTTCAACGAAGTTCATAGGATTGAATGGAGCTGGACTACTGTCTCCTTTACTGCTCTATGTTGAAAATGGCTCAGGAGCTCAGTTGGGTTCGTGCAGCTCCTGCCCATAAGTGCAATGATATTATCTAAAGTTTTTATCTAAAGCGACAATGTGTACTCAACACACATTCGTATAAACAACATGGACCAAATATATCATTCCTAGTAGAGTTTTTGGTCACTAAATCCAAGTATAATAGCTAAATATTTCTAGTACATCAGGTTTTTGAGAAAATAGATCTTGAAATATTCAATAAAACGACAATTTTATTTAAATTTGGAAAAATTATTTTTCTCACTTTTCAATTTTATTAATTTCAAAGAAAAAATTCATAAAAATGATTGTTAAAAAAAAAAAAAATTAGAAGCAAAGTTTGAATGTTGGTTGTATCTTTAAAAATACTATGAGCATTTAAAGGTTAATATGAAATGGCATTTTCTTCGACCGCTGACGTAGTAGATCTGTTCCTTCTGATTATTTACAAAATTCACCACTTCATGGTGATTTTAAATAAAAATACAACTTATATATAAAACACTTTATAAACTTTGTCATTTTTATTTTTAAATGGCGTACTATATATAAATAATACGAGCAAATGCTGATAAAATCATAATAAATAATATTTGTCATTTCAGCATTACTCTTCTAAAACAACTTTAAGCAAGTCATGATTGTTGTGCATTTTTTATGTAAAGCATTTAGTCTAGTTTTACACACCTGGAATAACACTAAGATAAAGTATACTTGAAAAAAAAAACAAAAAGTCATGATTACATTGCCAATTTTAGAAGGATTGTTACCTAAAACTTGCGCTTAGAACTTAACCTTTATACCAGACTCACTTCTCCACTGAGAGATGGTATCAGAAAATATGTTTCAGTAACCGTAACATTTGTTCAGAGTATAATTCTCTTATATATTGCAGATAAAGGAAAGGCTTAAGGAAATTATCTTTGATCGTTGATACACCCAGATCTTTTTCTTCTGATTACACTAGTTTACAGCCAAACTTACCAATGAACACCACTATCGTATGTAAAATTGGTCGCTGAGCCCGAAAATCAACTCCAACTATGGAGTGGTTTTGGAGATATCGCCAGTTGAACTTTGTTAATCGGAGCAAAAAAGGTTTGTCCAAATAATTACTAATATCTTGGAAACTAAGAGCTCGATTTGATCAAACAGTATATGAAATTATAGATATTAAAATTTCCTTACGTTTTTGATTCGATTGGATAAATAATTTTGGCACAATTAGGCGACCAATTTTACATAGGAAAATAGCCCACAAAAAAAATAATTACTTGTAACCTAGTGTTATTTACAAAATTTGACACATCACGGTGATTTTGAAGAACTAAAATTTACATACATAAAATTTTATAAAGAGCAAGTCATGCTCGCGATTCTATTTTTAATTAAATTTCAGTGGATAAACTTAATTGCTTAATCATTTTGGACTTTAATATTCCATCTATATTATATACAATTTATACGGGTTTCCGCTGATAAAGAATCCATAATTATGTATATTTGACATTTCAGCATGACTCTTCTAAAATAAATATAAAAGCAAGTCATGATAACTTTGCTTTTTTATGTACAGCATTTAAATAGCCATAAACATATGGAATAATTCTTAGTTAAAATGTTTGCATATGTGAAAAACAGAAAGTCAGCATTACGTAGCTAAATTTAAAAATAATCACACCTAGACTTTCTACTTGAAACTTAACTTTTTTGGCCTACTATTTTTATCCTATCATAAATATTTTCAATTGCAGTCACATAATCAAAATTAGTTTAAGTTCAAGGCTGAATCAATATTTATACAGTACTTGTTAACATTTATTTAGAAAATATAATGCGAGATGAAAAGCATGCTGGCGTGTTAACATCTCGTGCGCCGCAATTATTAATACCGGTTCCAGATTATATGTACACTATGGAGCAAATGTGAACATATAAAATTTGAGTTAACCTTTTTGATAAAAAAAAAAAAATACAGCTACTCACACTCAAAATGGGACACTAAGGAAAAACAAAATTTAACTACATTCAAACAGGTAAATAAAAAGTTTGGTTAAATTTCATTAATTATATTTTACATTTTCAATTTCATTAAACAAAAGTTAAGTAAAATCTGAAAGATAATTCATTCTATCTCAACAAAATAATTTTAAATTAAGCAGGCATGTTCTGAAATCCGTTGCTGTTCGGAAATGGAATTGATTCCGATCGTTGGAGTTCTGTAAATGTTCTGACATCCGACTTCATTCAATTTCAATCGGGTTCAATCCGATCAGCTAAGAGCAAGTGGATTTGGTAACAAACAGAAATTGTCAAAGAAAAAAACAAAAGAATTAAATATGAAAAAGCGACTGTCAAAAACATTGGTGTTCTTTTTTTGCAAAAATTTATTAATTAGAGTATTTAAATTGATAAAAATGAGCTTTGCAGTTTTTGCAGCAATTTTAGTTGAGAACCAGAAGAGTGAAGAAAAAATTAAGCGGCTTTGTTGTTATTTTCCCATAAAATTATCGCTGCTAGTTATACATAATTATAATCAAGTGGCGAATAAAACGCAGCTGATATTATTTTCTGATATGAGGAAAAATATGCATATTATTTTTTATATTTTACTAATAAAGTAACTTATTACAAAATAAGTATATTTTTGCTCGAAACGTCAAGTTATTGTCGACATACATCAAATCATTGTCGAAAATCCTTGGCATTGATTCAGACAATGAAAAATGTAAGTGTTTTATTAGAGTGTATGTGTTAGTATTGTCATGGCAGCATTGTCTGAATGTGTTTGAATATCAATAGTGTAATCGGCTATCTATTTATCGTGAAGTCGTCAGCGTAATCATAAACGCATACGACATATTGCCATATATCTTGAAAAAAAAATTATTATAAGTTAGGTTAGGTGCCTGTCCTATAACAGGGCATATTTAGGCCAATGAGGCCCATTATAATACCATACAGCCTATTCTCACAGTTACCCTAATCTTCATTAAACCCTATTTGGTTTATCGAACTTCACTGAATCGCTGATCTCACTAGATTGAAAGTCAGCTAGGTTGTTAAAGAAGGGTTAAACCAATTTGTAAGTTTTTACAAACTTCTCTAAATCTCTGATATCAACAGGTTTGCGTTCAATTCCAATCCATAACATCTGCATTTGATTGTTTAAAATCGACGTTACATAACGCATAAATTCTATGAAGATCTTGAAAAATTCATCCCTGAAAGACTTTAACCAGAAAATGGTCTACGTCATTTGTCTTTAAACTGTGCGCCATGGAATCTTGAGCATCCGGAAGATTTTCTAAGGGCTTCACGGGAATATGCTAAATTTTCAAAGATTTTCATTTTCAAATTTAATGTTTTTTTTTTTGTTTTTCTATTTATTTATTGAATCTTCATTAATGGAACTAATAATAAGTAAGCAAATCTTAAAATTACTCTATTTAATTAAATTTAAAATTAATTTAAATATGTTTAAAATCATAAAATTTTTTTTATTTGCGATTTTATTCTAAGGGTTCTGCAAAATCAAATACCATCCAAAAGGGATTCGTAGCCGAAAAAGATTGAAGACCACTTGTCTACGTATTTGAATAGGTTAACTTTTATGTTCTCAATTATTTTAATTCGGCCTTAAATGTTGTTTGCTTTTTCTTTCAACATTTTGTGTATTTGTTTTGGTCAGACTCAAGTTAATGCTACTACCATTGTTGAGATCGTCAAAGAACTATCACATTAAATTTAATACATATGTAAACATGTTTCGTTAATAAATTGGATACGATGCGATGGTGGCGTTTAGTTTGATTACTTTATAATCGAAATTCCGTTTACAATTTACAAGTAAGCAAAACTTTTTTCGAGATAAGATCAAGACGCCAATCAACATACTCCTCAATAAAAAGCAATTGGCGCTATTCTTTTAGTAGTTAATGTTGTATGGAAAGCAGGAGTCCCTCCTTCTAATTAAAATTGAAAGGATGATTTCACTGATATGAATCGCGAACAATTTTTGTTTAATTTTCAGGTTCATTAAAGTAAATTTACGATTTATTTTATTTTTTGTTAATCATTTTACAAATAAGTAAAATACATTACATGATAAGAATATTGATGATATTCTATGTGATTTCATTTAAAATTCATTGCTGAACGCGCTTTTATCAATTAGATGTACATATTAAATAATAATAATGTTAAATAATAAAACAAAACAAAATAAATAAAAAAGCTTACATAACAAACAATACAAATATAATATAAAATATTTACAATATGAATGAAAAAGCTTATTTGCCTTACCCTCTAATAAATTAAAGTGATAAAATAGTAAATAAAATTATACTCAAAGTATAGTAATGTGAAATTTATAATAGTTTTTCCGGGGTAGCCCTCTACCGTTTATAATTTTATACATTTTGGTCGGTAGATATGAACCCAAAAAAAAAAGTTAAAGGGGCAATCAAAACAACGCCGGACGCCGTAGCAAAGTAAAAAAAAAAAAAAAAAAATAAATAAATAAAAAGTTTTTACACCTCCAAGAAACTGCGGGAAAAATTGAAGCTCAAAACATTTTAAATTTAGAAATATTCTTTTAACAATTTTCAATTTATTTTAGTACACAACGGAGAAGCTTTATAGCCAAAAAGCTTTCGATTATAGGAATTCATTTGTACATAAATTTCGAACCAATATTTCTCGATTCAGTTGTTGAATTTAGACATACAACAGTAGTTCTTAGTTAATCAAGTGTATTCATTCATTCATTGAGCAATAATAATTATGTTTATTATAACGATTTTGCTTGTTTTAACCTTAATCGCGTTGGGTTATATATTTCTGAAATGGAATTTCGATTATTGGAAGAAACGTGGTGTTACGACTCCGAAACCGTTACCGTTTCTTGGTAATTATCCAAATATGTTGTCGCAAAAACAACATATGGCAAATGATCTCGATGATATTTATCGGTGAGATTGTTTTATTGAAATGTGATGTGCATCTTTAGAAACTTATATTTCTTCCAGTGCATACAAAAACGATGAAGATTTTGTTGGAATATTCAATTGTAGAAGCCCACAGTTACTCATATTGAATCCCAAATTAATGCGTCGAGTTCTAGTTAATGATTTCAAAAATTTCCACGATAATGAAATGTCAACAATGGTAAGCACATGTAGAAGTTTTATTTCATAAGCTTGGCAACACAGTGCAACAGTGCGCGAGATTTTCCACAAGTTTCATAGTAATTTAGGTTCGCTGATCACGACTGCATACTCAGTCAGTTTTCTCTATCACTAAGCCTTAATGAAAACTTTCTTTCGTTTCCGTTCGTTTAGTTTGCAACCCTCAATATGTTTATTGTAATGAAAATTGATATAAAATTTGCTCAGACATTTCTATACTGACATTTATATTTTGCTTCGATTAATATGGAGAAACAAAAATGTAAAAAATAAATTTGTGGAGTGCGCGAGAAGAGGACCTCATGGGCAGAAAAAGTCGAGGAGCTGATCCACAATGTGAAAGATTACAGTTTTGCTCGAAATCATTTACCGAACCTATGTAATTTCTGCTCAGTAAGAACATAGTAAAAGTGGCATTATGTACGCTTCAATGTATGCAATTTCAAGTGCGCTCCTCTCGAAGACAAACGACTTTCGTAGTCGCTCTGTTATTATTTGAATATGTCGCAAACTATACCTCAGCCCATTCTGAAATTTTTACACAATTTTCCCAACACATTCATAAATATTTTTAGACCAAAAAAATTTTAAAAAAATGCATAAATTTTTAAAAATTAAATTTGCTTATAAAAACAAATTTATATTCATATTTTTGCGATGAGTTTATGCAATATAGGAACTTTTATTATTTGGAAATTTGGAATGAAAAATGTTAAATGTTTTCAACTCCAAGACTTTGAAATATTGTAACTTACAAATAAAACACATCACATTGAAATAAAAAAAATATACATGTAGAATTAAAAAACAAAATTTTTGGTTGAAATTAAAATTTCAATTGTACGACATGGAATCTGACATGGAACGACCCATATATGACGCGCTCGGAGGAAAAATGAAGCATAAAGTTTACTAGAGGAAAGGAGACTTCGTTTTATCTATGCGTGAGTTACAACTCTTAGTGCGTACTCGGCTGTATATCGCTGTAGTCGGCAAGTAACAGCAACCACCCTTTCCTATAGTAAATTTTATGCTTCACTTTCCCTCTGAGCGCTTCATATATAAAATTATAAGTCATATTCGTATAACAGATATTTTATGCCCGATTAAAGTGTGTGAGGTCAAACTACCGAAAGGGTTAATAGCAAATAAATTTATTTTGATTGAATCGACACAATCAAATATTGAAAGCAATAATTCTTAAAAAATACTTAAATAATTTTATTAAATACAGATTGATGACAAATCCGATTTCATATTTGCAAATAATCCATTTGCTTTAACTGGTGAAAAATGGAAAGAGAGACGTGCTGAAGTAACACCAGGATTGACAATGAGCCGAGTATGTTCATGACTAATGCAACAAAATAATGAAAAAATCAAATGAAAATTGAGAGAGCCACAAAGTCCCCAAAAATAAAATTCCCAAACATAAAATCGCCAATTACAGAATTCCCAAATTCAAAATTGCCAATCTTAAAATCCGCAAATTCATCATTCCCAAGCAAGAAATTCTCAAATTTTTAAACAAATAAACGATGAGGATCCTTCGATCGATTACCTGGCTGCCAGTAGATTACACTATTTCCGATAAACTAGTGTAAACTTAAATAATACAATTAAGAATATTGAGGATTTCGCGTTAGAGTGTTTTCTGTTTTGGGGATTTTATGTTATCTTGATTTTTGGAATTTGGTTTTTGGGGACTTCGTACTCAACTCATGAAAATCATATATATTTTTATTGTAGGTTAAATCAGTTTATCCAGTAACAAATAAAATATGCAATACTTTAACAGAATACATAAAGTCCCAGACAATTGTTCCACCAAAGGACGGCATCGATACCAAAGATGTGAGTTTTACAATTATAAACAATATACATACATATGAAGATACTCAATAATGTTATTTTTTCTCCCTCTATGTAATTTCTAATAGTTATCATTACGTTTCACAACAGAAGTTGTGACCGATTGTGTTTTAGGGATCAAAGCTGGCAGCTTTAATGAGAAACCGACACCTGTTATGGGCATGATCCAAAAGTTATTCGAAACATCTTATTTTTTTGTATTTTATGTATTGGTAACCGGATTATTTCCTATACTTAAACGTTTCTATAAGGGCACACTTATACCTAAAGATATGGAAAAATTCTATATAGAGCTCATACAGAATGCAATGGATTTGCGCAAAAAGCAACCGAATCAACATGAGCGTGTTGATTTCTTAAATTATATGCTGCAATTGCAAGAGAAGAAAAATTGTTCAACTCTACAAATAACAGTACATACTATGACATTCTTGTTGGATGGCTTTGAAACTTCAGCAAGCGTGATTTCACATTGTTTGCTATTGGTAAATATATTTCCCTAATTATATTTCGTTTCAGTTTTAAATATAATATCATCTAAATTATTTCAGATTGCACGATATCCGGAAACTCAAGAGAAACTACGTACTGAAATTGTGGAAAATTTGAATGCGAATGGCGAAATTGAATTCGATACACTCGCTGAATTACCTTATTTGGATGCTTGCGTACATGGTATGCTAATATATTAATACATACAGTAGATCAGTGATAGATAATACCATGCTCAAATTTGGCTATTATTCTATATATAAGTGGCGTCGATTTTAAACTGCCATTCATATGACAAACTTAAAGCTAATTACCTTCATACCTATTTTAAATTCCACTCCTTTTATAAATACCTTTTCAGAAAGCATTCGGCTATTTCCTCCTGGTTTCGTTGCTAATAAACTCTGTACCGAACCAATTACACTCACCAATAAAAATGGTAATACTGTTAGATTAGAAAAGAACGCTACGGTCTTATTGCCATTTTACTCGATTATGAACGATGAAGATTTTTATAAGAATGCGCACGAGTTTCAACCTGAACGGTTTTTGGAGGAGAACGGTGGCGTTAAAAAATATACCGACATGGGCTTATATTACGGTTTTGGTGGTGGACCACGCATATGTTTAGGTTGGTGTTTTTCCTCACATACATGCATAAATCTGTGTTTATTGAGATTAATATAGAAAATTAAATATTTAATTTTTCAGGCATGCGTTTCGCTTTGATACAAACGAAAGCAGCTATCGTTGAGATTGTGCGGAAATTTAATATTACCGTGAATGCTAAAACCAGAACTGATATCAAATTGGATCCGAAGTATTTCTTGGCACGTTTAGACGGTGGCATTTGGTTGGATTACGAACTTAGGAAATAAAACATAAGTGATTTTATATGTATATAGTATTGTTTTATTAATAATAAAATATGTTTTATTTTAATATGTAGCTATTAAGTTGTGTGTCTCTTTGACTAGCATGAACAAATACTTTGAAAGGCACACACAATAATTTTCTTCATATGATTTGTTAGTTTTGAAGTATGTTTTCATCTATGGCGTTATTGTGATACTAAAAATCAATAAAACTATCAATTTTAATTGTTGTTAATACTATGTAATTTGAGAAACCAAATTTATTTTCTTTGAATTCTGCTTGGGCTCATTAAGCATTCATGCATCTTTGGGGCTGTGTCTCTTATCTATGAGTTTCAAAAGTTAAATATTTAATTCGTCAGGCAAGCGTTTGTTGAATAAATATGTTATCTGGCTAATTCGATTTAATTCCTAACAAGTGACATCTTTATTCCATTTACATAGTTTTAAAATTATTATAAATTCAGTGCAAATCTATAATATTTAGCATGTCATTATTTGGTAAAGGATTATATAAACATATACTAATCCAGTTTCATATCACATTATATGTATTTTTACTAGACGCAATAAAAACATATTATTTAATTAGTCTCATCTTACAAAAAAAAAAAAAAAATATTTCATAAAAATCAAATGGCTTACCGTTTTGGTAATTTGGTTGGAATTTGAAATATTAATATAATCGTTTAATTTAATTTTGGTAAGTATTACATTACCACACTATGGTAATCGTAAATTGATTCTCACTCGATTTAGTTAAATATAAATAGATACATAAGTAATTACTTTGAAAGCAAACAACCTGAAAAACTTAATACAAATCTGAAAACATTTTTTTGAAAATAAAACAGACTCAAAAACATTTCCTCAACAGGATCCAAAGAAGAAACAATCATGCTTCAATTTGTAGTATATCGATATTCATCCTATAGTAATTCCAATACCGTATTTTGTGATACGATTTTCAACTCAATTTATCTTAACAACTTGAGTTGAAATTCAGCTTTGCATACAAATTTAATGGCGATATGAGATCAAGGTTGCGATAAATTCACTCCCTGATAACAAAGCAATTTGCGGTATTCCTTGCATAATTAGAAAGTGGCACGCATTTAACTGATGACTTTGCTTCTTTCAATAGTTTATGTTGAATGGAAAGCAGGTGGGTCTGTCTTTTTGATCAATTTTTAGACTCATTGAAGTAAAGCTACGTTTTTTTTTTTAAATTGATCAATTCATAAATTAATTAAATACATTCCATGACAAGAATATTAATAATTTTTTTTTTGTTTACATTTGAATCAATATGACATTTTCAGAAAGAACTCTCCTTTTTAAAATTCAATGCTGAATGCACTTTAGCGATATATGAACATATTAAATCATCATTCAAAACAAAATTAAATTAAATGAAAAGCGTTCATACCAAAAAATTATATCATATTTACAATATCAATAAAAAGCTTTAACTTACCCTCTTATAAATTAAAGTGGTCCGTGAAATTTATGATAGGCATAAACAAAATAACAGTGGCAAACTACCTAACTATTTCACATATGCACGAAACTCTAGTTTTTACTTTTATTAATAAAAAAATATTTCATAAAATGGAGGAATTGCAGATTTAAACTTATTCTGAAAAACAAGTTATTCGAATTTTTTATATGTCTGTTAAACTTTGTAGATAATTTGCTGAAAGTAATATTATGGAGTCTTTATTATTTTTAACCTCAATACTATCTGAAGTATCTTATCTAATTTCATTCCATCTGGCAACACTTATTTTGTTGAAGAAATGTCAAACAGAAAAAGGGATATAAACATGTCAGAATAATAGAGGTAGCCGCATCCGGGAGGGAAACTAAACTTAACTATCAAACTATGAAGTGAAACCGCTGAGCATAGTGGTTTGAATACTGGTTTCACTTATAAAAACCCAAACTTTTCGGATTTAAAACTTTCATTCTTGCTGTTTTCAATCTCCCATATAATTTACAATACTTTTTTTTTCGAAACCTAAATGAAAACATTTCAAGATCAAAATCTATTTTAGTGGCTGATCATACGGCGCAAGCAGGAACGCCTGTCTGAAAGAGAAAGGTAGAAAATATAGGTAGTTAGAAAAAGATTCATTCTTACTACAAATTTTTTCTTCCTCTTCCTTTCAGACAGGCGTTCAAAACTTTGCCTTAAATCTCTATTCTCAATTAGAGACTGTATAAAATGTAAATGATTTGCATATTGCTCGTCATTTTGTGCCACTGTTCTCACTTATAAGATTCTATAATAGATTTTTCAATTGGGAAGAAGCTTTATAGTCAAAAAGCTTTCCATTAAATGAATTTATTCGTACTTAAACTGCGAAACAACATTCAAATAATAACCATAATTCTCGATTCAGTTGTTGAATTTAGACATACAACAGTAGTTCTTAGTTAATCAAGTGTATTCATTCATTCATTGAGCAATAATAATTATGTTTATTATAACGATTTTGCTTGTTTTAACCATAATCGCGTTGGGTTATATATTTCTAAAATGGAATTTCGATTATTGGAAGAAACGTGGTGTTACGACTCCGAAACCGTTACCATTTCTTGGTAATTATCCAAATATTTTATCGCAAAAACAACATATGGCAAATGATCTCGATGATATTTATCGGTGAGATTGTTTTATTGAAATATGATGTGCATCTTTAGAAACTCATATTTCTTCCAGTGCATACAAAAACGATGAAGACTTTGTTGGAATATTCAGCTGCAGAAGCCCACAGTTACTCATATTGAATCCGAAATTAATGCGACGAATTTTGGTTAATGATTTCAAGCATTTTCATGATAATGAAGCATCAACAATGGTAAGCACATATAAAAGTTCAAATTTCATAAGCTTGATAACAAATATTTATAAGCTGATAATCATAATGAGAAAGAATACTTAGGCAATTACCGCGAAGAATGTTTGCCATTTAAGTGATAAAGGTTTTTATAATTTACACTGATAATGACCTATCTCAATGGTTTCATCCATTTATTTCCAATTATTTTCAAAGTTTTTGGAAAGATAATTTTACCTTGACGGGAATAGGTTATTCTTTTAAAAGGAACATCTTGCTGCACCAATAAAAGTTATCGTGTTCCAAAAAATACTTTTCTGTGAACAGTTTTTTGAGTCACTGTATTTAAGTTCCTTTAAAAATAGTGCGCATTAATTTTCCAAGATTGTAATGTAATGTAAAATTTATAAATTAATTTTTATAATTTCTAATTTTCACTCCACAATGAAATAAAATAATATTCCCAATTGTCGAAGGCCGTAGTAGTGAGTGCTCCCCTCAATTTAGCAATCTATTGATTAATCATTATATTTCTTTTAATAAATACATACATATGCTTATTTATCCATATAAATTATAAACTAAAGAGGCATATATTCCACAACTTAAAATGCAAGATGCCAATATTTCGATCAATGTCAGGCAATTATTTAAAAATGGAATTCAACATCCAATCTGTTAATTCATCAAATAGACGTGATTAGAATATATAAAATCAGAAATATTTCTTTTGTATAAACAGAGGCAATTATTATAAAATATGGATTTAAAAAAGGTATGGCAATTCTCAGTGGGGATATGGGTGCAAATACACTCCAACTTATTAACACATACATTTTTTTTTAGTTTTTGCTATTATTTTTAAATTAAAAAAAACTTACAACTTTTTAGAAAAACTCTGTCCGCTCCAGGGCTAAAAGTACCAATTCAAAGAATAATACGTATATGCGGATAACTGGTTCATGTTTCACTCTATTTTTTGAAATATAATAATAAATATGAACGAAAAAATTCAAAAATTAACATTTATTCGTAAAAACAAAAGAAACGGACGCATCATTTAACATCATCAGTATTTGATAAGCTCTTATGCATGAATGGAAAAAGTTGCCACTGAAATGAAATTTTTCCATGATAGTTATTTAGGAGACTGTGAAAATTAAATGTAGATGTTAATTTTCAAAGTCATGACGTTCATGTCAATTTCGTTATTTGAACAATTGTAGTCATCACAACAACAATGTATGTATAGAGATAGGCAAATCAGACGGCCGTTTCGGAATCCGCCACAATTCCTCATCAGTGATCTTAGTGATAGTTCTTTATCTTTCAATATCCTATATAAGCTATTAATATTTGAAATCATAACCCAGAATTACGAATTTGATTCCAAATATCTTTACTGAATAGAGATATTGAAAGAAACTACCACTGCCGTTCTATATTTAATTTTTCCGTTAAGCCTAGTATGTTTAAAACTTACCACTTATAATTAATTTTTAAATGTAAAGTCATTAAGTAGTTAAATTTTTTTTTTTTTATTTATTTAATTTTATTTATCTATTTTTTTTTTTGAAATAAAATTCAGTACATTTGCGACAGAAACAGAAACAAGTAAGGGAGTGATCACGGGTATGAGACAGGTTTTTTTTAAACCATAAATTTTTACTGGTTGAACCAATCGAGTGTTTTATAAACTGTGGGAAAGGTAATGAAAATATGCAATTTTTATTCGAAAAATGTTATGTGATTCCATTGGTTCGCAAAATTATATGACCAATTTTCTGAGGATGTGTATTTTTGCCAAAAAAGATTTGTACCCGGGTATGGGACACCTACAAGAATCCACTAAAAATTGGAAAATATGAAGTAAAAACCCCATAACTATTTATAAACATAAATTTGTTTATTTTGTAGTCCTTCAGCGGCTAAGATAAAAGAAATGGCCGTTTTTATTCATCATCTCCCTCTTAGTCATCGTCTTCTCCATCCCAATAGCTATGGCAAAGTTTACACACTTTAAATGAACAGGTCGCTCGCATGTGATTCATTTCATGGACGATTTTATTTTTAGAGGCTGGCATGGCTACAAATGCAAAATAATAGGATCAAAACCAGCGATGCCAACTTTCGGGGAATTTCCCGATTTGTGAGTAATTTTACTTGGTGCGGGGAATCGGGGAATGAGCTGTTTTTTGCGGGGAATTTGAAGTCGTTCACGTTTAACTTATGAAATATTTCATATTTTGGGTCTTAAAATCTTCATATTTTCTTAAGCAGTCCCTACAATTTAGTGGTTTGGAGAAATCGATTTTTAAAAAAGTATGTTATTTGAAAGAATTATATTTCGAAAGTTTTTTGTAAAAATTTCAGAGAACGCAGAGTGCCTTCGTAGATATAGACGATCATAGCGACGAGTGTCAGTCAGGACAAAATAGTTGCGCGGCTCTTCGATTTCCCTTTCGGCCGTTGAGAAACATTTAGCTATGCCTTCGTCCAGCACCTCCTGATTAACTCTTAATCATTGCTGACTAATCTGTAAACTTACAAATTACGGTCAGCCATCATAAAAAGATGAAGTATATTTTATATGTTAAAAACTGATAATCAAAACTTTGAACCCGTTTTTTTTTTCAAAACAAATTTTTTGTCATTTTTTATTTGAGTCAAAAGAATTCCGGAGTCAGAAAGTACGTTTCTATTAATCTACCAGTCTCATAAAAATTTGTTAAGTTTTGGATCGAGAAAGTTCAGGGTTCTTTTTTTTTTTGTTGGAACAGAGAAAAGAAGTATTCAAGAATACAGCACTCAGACAAGTTTTAGGTCCATTGTACTAGATCCTGTGTTCCCTTTTGCTATTCTTTAAATCTACCAGATTTATTAATAAATCTTAGCAGATCCTGCGGTGTTAGAGAGCTCAGGTGTTCGTCTCCCAACACTCCAGTACCAAATATGCTTACTCTGATGTGGCAGAAAGCGGGGCAGACACTAAGAAAGTGATCCGCCCTCTCTTCAAGTTCAGGGTTACCTTAAAATAATACTCACTGAGGTCAATTTCGTTTTTGTAAAATGTTTATATGGAAAATGCGTATAGCGCTACATGAAATTATACCAATGCGGGGAATTCGATCGAAAATCGGGGAACTCTCGCGAGCTGTCGGGGAGAGAGAAAAAATGAGTTGGCATCCCTGATCAAAACACTAGTTAAGTGGTGTCTCATACCCGGTGATATGCTGTGTCTCATATCCGGAAGATAATGCCTTTTTGAGAATAACAAAAAAAATTGTTTCCAACCATATATTGGCACAATCCAGAATTGGATCGCAAAATATACGAAAAACACTAAACTCTAAAGCATTTCACTCACTTTGAAAAAAATCAAAAAAAGATTTCGTGATCGATTTTCACATTCAATGTTTCCAGCTGATATAAGGAGTACATCTATTCACTCTGGTGTTACCACAAAAACTGGCTCATGTCAAAAGAAAAGCTTGACAGTAGTCAAATAGGCAATATTGATATTGCATGATGTAAAAAATCGACTGTCTCATACCTGGTGCTGTCTCATACCCGGGTACACTCCCCTACTTTCGACTTGTTTTTGTTCTTTGCGACAAATTTAATCCCTAAATTGAACAATGTTAACAAGAAATAAATAATTATGTTGATAATTGACGATTCTAATTTTTTAGTTCTCATAATTTATAATAACTTCACAGCGCCCCTGATGTAGATTAAAAATTTAGCAAAACTTAGGGCAAAAAATTAATTAAAATTTATTGTTTTATTCGCATTAAAGAACATTTGACCATAAGGTAAAAAAAAACCTATAAAAACTAGAATGTTTTAGGTTAGAAACCCGCTGAAAATCTCATATATTTCGATCGCAGGTCATAAATAAAAAAAAAGTTTTAAATGGACGAAAAAATTACATATTATAATATTATTAATAGAATTAATGCATAATATTTCCTAAAATTTTCAAAATATAACTCAGACTCCATTTTTCTAGACCGCAACTTCAAATTGGTTAACCGTTTTAGTGCATATTTTTAATCAAGTTCGATATATAACTTTTCTGTGAATTTCATGATTATTTAGGGCTTCTACAACTATCATAAAAAAGTTTCATCTCTGCATATCCTTGCTTGGCCTTTGTTATAGATTAAAAATTTATACTTCTAAAGGAATAGAAAAAACCGGGTTAAAACTTTTTTAATTTCTATATTCTCTTATCTTTTGCAATCATACTCGAAATATAATGTTTTTCCATAGCAATAATTTATTGATTTTTTTATTAAGATAATACAAACAGATTTGATAATAAATATTTACACTTAGATTTTGACTTAACTTAAAAAAAAAACATAAACATAACATAAACACGAAATTTCAAATGTTCGAAAAAATTAATAGCACATAATTTTATTTTAAATGAATCGACACAATTAAATATTGAAAGAACAAATTCATAAAAAATACTTAATTAATTCTATTAAATACAGGTTGATGACAAATCCGATTTCATATTTGCAAATAATCCATTTACTTTAACTGGTGAAAAATGGAAAGAGAGACGAGCTGAAGTAACACCAGGATTGACAGTGAGCAGAGTATGTTTTATAACTAACGCCACAAAATAAAAAAATATGAGCAAATCGAATGAAAATTGGGGAAGCCACAAAATCCCCAAATATGAAATCGCCAGTCTTAAAAAAAAATATCCCCATAAGCATAATCCCCAATTACAGAATTAAGAAATTCAAAATTCCCAATCTCAAAATCCAGAATTTCAATACCCACAAATTCGTAACCTAAGTTTTGACCACTTTTGATGTGAACAACTCAAAATTCTCGAATTTTTAAACAAATAAGTGATATCGATCATTCAATCGATTACTTGTCAGCCGGTAGTTTACGCTATTTCAGACAAGCTAGCGTAAACTAAAATAATACAAATAAAAATAAATGAGGATTTTGATGTAAGAAGTTTTGTGTTTTGGGGATTTAACGTTTGGGGATCTTAAGTCTGGGGATTTTGGTTTTGGAAATTTTGATTTGGTTTTTGGGGGTTTCACACCCAACCCACGAAAATTATGTGTATTTTTATTGTAGGTTAAAGCAGTTTATCCAGTAACAGCTAAAATATGCAATACTCTAACAGAATACATCAAGGCCCAGACAATAGTTCCACCAAAAGACGGCATCGATACCAAAGATGTGAGTTTTACAATTACATATAAAAGTTTTCAATATTAATATTTTTTCTCTCTATATATAATTTATAATAGTTATCTTTACGTTTCACATCAGAAGTTGTGACCGATTGTGTTTTAGGGATCAAAGCTGGCAGCTTTAATGAGAAACCTACACCTATTATGGGCATGATCAAAAAGTTATTCGAAGAGTCTTTTAGTTTTGTATTTTATATAATGGTAACCGGATTATTTCCGATACTCAAGCATTTCTATAAGGGTACATTTATACCCAAAGATATGGAGAAATTCTATATAGGTCTCATGCAGAATGCAATGGATCTGCGCAAAAAGCAACCGAATCAACATGAGCGTGTTGATTTCTTAAATTATATGCTGCAATTGCAGGAGAAGAACAATTATTCAAGTCTACAAATAACAGCGCATACTATGACATTCTTGTTAGATGGCTTTGAAACTTCAGCAGGCGTAATTTCACATTGTTTGCTATTGGTAAATAAATGTCTCTATTTATATTTCGTTTCAGTTATATTTTGATTAGCTAAAAATATTTCCCGAATGTCATTTTTATTTAAATTTCAGATTGCACGATATCCGGAAACTCAAGAGAAACTACGTGCTGAAATTGAAAAAAATTTAAATGCGAATGGCGAAATTGAATTCGATACACTCGCTGAATTACCCTATTTGGATGCTTGCGTACATGGTATGCAAATATATCAATCAGTCATAAAAAATATCATGCTCAATGGCTATTATGTTGTATATAAGTGGCGTCCATTTTAAACTGCCAATATCATTCATATTACAAACTTAAAGCTAATTATCTTCATAGCTGTGGTTGTACCTATTTTAAATTCTACTCTTTTTTTTTTAAATATATTTTCAGAAAGCATTCGGATATTTCCTCCTGGTTTCTTTTCAAATAAACTCTGTACCGAACCAATTACACTCACCAATAAAAATGGTAACAGTGTTAGATTAGAAAAGAACGCTACCGTCGTATTGCCATTCTACTCGATCATGACTGATGAAGATTTTTATAAGAATGCGCGCGAGTTTCAACCTGAACGGTTTTTGGAGGAGAACGGTGGCGTTAAAAAATATACCGACATGGGCTTATATTACGGTTTTGGTGGTGGACCACGCATATGTTTAGGTGGGTATTTTTACATACATGCATAAATCTATATTGATTGGAATTTTTATAAAAATTTAAATATTTAATTCTTCAGGCATGCGTTTCGCTTTGATTCAAACGAAAGCAGCTATCGTCGAGATTGTGCGGAAATTCAATGTTACCGTTAATCCTAAAACCAGAACTGATAACAAATTGGATCCGAAGTATTTTTTGGCACGTTTAGACGGTGGCATTTGGTTGGATTACGAACTCAGAAAATAAAACATTAACGATTTCATATGTATTTAGTATTGTTTTATTAATAATAAAATATATTTTATTTTAATAGCTGTTAAGTTGTGTGTAATTTAATTACCTTTTCCAGCAGTCAGCTAAGATGTACGGTAGGTAAAAACTTTAAAATCGATTTAAACAAAATTTTGACGTGCTACAGGTAAACGGCGATACAGGTATAATTTTTTTTACATCTATTTTCAAGATTTTTTGGAATTCTTGATGGGTGCAAACCGTTGTCGGACAGTGTAATTATAGGAGTATACTAAATATATATTATATAAAACGTATTTATTTCCTTTTTTCACTCTCACTTAGTTTTCTATGTTTATTTTCACAATTGAATTGAATTAACACAAAATTTCCACAAATCTTTCGCACAAATAAAAATTATGTGAGAAATGAACAGTGCTGCCATACTAGTGTATAAAAGTTGTAAATAATATCTCAAATTTAACTCAAATAGTAGTCAAGCTTGAGATAAATGTTTGGTTTCATGTGGAGAAAAATGTTGGATATTCAATTGAAAACTATAATATTTCTCAAAGATTGGAAACATTTTTATTCTCAACTTGATGTCAAGTTGAAAGCAAACAGTTACAAAAATGTTTGAACTCAAGTTGAGAGTTATATTGGAAATCAATTTGAAAACTAAGCTTCTCCCCAAAATTGGAGAAATAATTTTTCAATGCATATTGGAAAGTTTCTAAAAATATAAATGAAAAGTATTGAAAAGTATTTGAAAGTATTAGATATTTAAAACAAAACAAAAAAATTTGTTCCAAAAACTACACAAAAATAATTAAAATCAGGTTGGGTAACTTTCCCAAATTTTTTGCAAACCCAATTCTTCGTGAATTTCTGTGATGTTTGTCGAGTCATACTTCGCCATTGAAGCCAATGAATGACAGCAGACATATTACTTTGAGTCTCGCAATGTGAAAGCATCAGACAAGATCAAGTTCCTAGAAAAAATTTTGTTGTGGTTGGCTATCCATGGGTTTCAAAATTTAAATCTTCAAGCAAGCGTTTGTTGTAAAAATAGGCTGTTTGGCAAACTGAATTTAATTCCCAATAAGTGACATCTGTATGGCATTTACATAACTTTAAAATTATTATAAATTCAGCGCAAATGCATTTTCCACTGGTTATTATTTGGTAAACGATTATATAAACATATACTCAAAAATTCTGTTTCAAATCACAACAAATGTATTACTAATGTTTTAATATTTTTACGAGACGCTAAGTCTCGTAAAACGTAATAAAAACATATTAATTAATTACTCTCATCTTACAAAAACAAAAAACAATATTTCATAAAAAAATCTTATGGCTTACCGTTTTGGTAATTGGATGGAATTTGAAATATTAATATAATCGTTCAATTTGATTTTTGTAGGTATTACATTACCACACTATGGTAATCGCAAATTAATTCCTTGTCGAAAAGGGTGTGGAATTTTTTAACAAAGTTTACTTAACTATAATAAATTGAATACGGAATTTTTCATTATTATTTCGAATAGCGACGTTTGATTGATGAACCAATAAAATAACGAAATTTTATATTGTGGTTGTAAATATTAAACTTAAAATCATTTATTTTGATATTATTCTATAAACCTCAATATAGCTAAATAAACGACCTGAAAAACTTAATGCAAATCTGAAAAAAATATTTTGTGAAAATTAAACAAGCCCAAACAAATTTTCTCAACATGAGACCAAATTTTAGATTACAGAGTCCAAAGAAGAAACAATCATGCCATAATTTGTAGGATATCCATGTTCAGCCTATAGGTGTTCCCAAACAGCATTTTGTGATAAGATTTTCTACTTAATTTATCTAAACAACTTGGGTCGAAATTCTGCTTTGCATACAACTGATTTACATGAGAAGCTACAATTAATTTTAGGTTTATCAGTCCATAAATTAGTTAAATACATTCCATGACAAGAATATTAATAATTTTCTTTATGTTTACATTTGAATCAATATACATATTATTTTCAGAATGAACAGTCCTTATTAAAATTCAGTGCGTACAAACTTTTATCGATACAAGCACATATTAAATAATAAAACAAAACAAAATTAAATAAAAAGATTGCATACCAAAAAATTATATCATATTTACAATATCAAAAAAAAAAAAAGCTTTACCTTACTCTCTCACAAATTAAAGTGGGCCTGATAAATTAAATTATTCACAAAATATGGTGCGGCGAAAATTATGATAGGGCCAAGCAAAATAACGATGAAAACAACCTAACTATTTCACATATGCACGAAACTTCATAAAATGAAGGAATTACAGATTTAAACTCATTTTGAAAAACAAGTTACTCGAATTCTCTATATATGTCTGTTATATTTTGTAGATTGCACTGTCCGACAAAAATCGATTTTTTAAAAAATAGCAAGGTTCTGAAAGTGGATTCCAGTAGAACTCGAGAAAAAAATTATAGGTGTCTCCACGTTTTAAAAGTTTACGTCTAATTTTCTTTTTACACGGGCCTAAAGTTTTCCCATTTGTAACAGATTAATTATAATAAACCATTGCACAACTTGTTAGTTTTGCATCAAAACTTGTTTGTATATTCACCAGCTTATAGTAAAATTTGTTGTAAAATATTTTCCTGGAACGTATTAACCCTTTAGTGACCAACATTATGGGTCTTTTTGCCATTTTCAAAAAATTTACTATTTGGACCCATTACGTGGGTCGATAGAGGGTTAATATGTTGAAGAAATATGTTGCCCATGAAATTTTATTATATTAATAACAATCTGTAAACTTGATTTAAGTAAAAATAAACCCAAATTCCCAAAATGTTTCAAATTTTCATCTATTATACGGACTGAAGGAACGTGTCTTTAAAAGTATTTTCTAAACTATAAATTCATTGTAAGTAATTAATTAAATTAAGCACTTATATCTTGAAATATGTATTAGGTTTTTGTAACGGTGTATATGATTTTTCAACGATGTTTATTTCACAATCTTGGTTAGGTTAGGTTAGGTTGGAGTGGCTGTCGAGAGACACACTTAGGCCTGAACGGCCCATTGTGATACCACATAGTTGGACCTACAGTTTAACGCCGATTCCGAACGGCGGTGTGGTAATTTTTTATCGGCTTGGTGGTTTTGCCATTACCAACCAATGTGTGTACTTGTACACTATCTTATAGTTCTCATACACTTCATATTGATAGTGAATATAAGAAAGTAATGAAAATTAACCACCAGACAAAGACGGGAATCGAACCCGAACCTCCCAGATGAAAGTCTAGTGCACTATCCACTAGGCTATCGAGGTCGTCTTTGTAAATTTATAAAAATCATTACTTCGGTTTAATGGCCCAGTTCAGTTAAGTTTGCTAAAGTCTTCTCCTATTTTTTTATATAGATAATATTTTCTTTGGTTTCATAAAATAACAAATTGTGCAGAAAAATAAGATTGGGTTTACTACGTATGCGGAAAACAAATTATCTCAGAAAATCATATTAATTTTTGTACAATAAGGACTCCAATGAATGAAGGCAACACTTATTTTGTTGAAGAAATGTCAAACTGAAATAGAGATATGAACATGGCACTATTATGGCGCATCCGTATCCGCAGAAACTAAACTTAACAGTCAAACTATGAAGTGAGAACGGTTTTAAACGGTGAGTGGTTTTTATGTGAATTTAAATCATGCACACAAAATGATTTAAATGATTTAAGTGAGGAACAGAATGTGAAGCTGAAGCGTGAAGTAACAATCTGTTAAAGGTAAAATGGTTACGTTCAGAAGGCGCAACTGTTGCCCAACAAAGGAGAGCGTGTCTTCTGAACGCGTAGTTGTGTGTTTTTGCTCAGCTCAACTGTTGGCATTCTGATGCCATTTTTGTGATCACATTATTTTTCCGCTCTTTCATGCCAACATGTTGTTTCCCAAAAATTGGACAGATGATGCATCATGCCGTTCCAAAGACACAACAGTTTAAAAACAACTGTTGGCAATTTATCTTCTGAACGTACACAATGTAAACATTTTCACTCAGTGATGCGTTTCTGACACACTTTGAAAGCAGTTTTTTTTTATTTTGCACCCGGGAAATGCACCCATTGAGTTTGATTACAATGAAAATGTATACAATTTACTTTTAACAGATTGTTACTTCACGGTTCAGCTTCACATTCTGTTTCTCATTTTATGTTTTAACAGTAGAGTCCATAATGAAAAAGAGAGTGCCATGTTGGATGAGATTACCTCTATTATTCTGCTATACATAGAAATGAATAAAATACTTCTATTTTGGAGTGAACATTAAAAGTTTTACACTAACAAAACATTATCAGCTTTATTCTAAATATTTCTTTTTCCTTCTTTTCCTATAGGAATACGGAGGAAAGAAAGAAAATTTCCCGGATATTTCATTTCGGGAATACTTACAATAGGGCTGTATTCTTCGAAAATTTTTCCTAAATTGAAGTTTAACTGTATTATGGTAAGTACAGTGTGAAATGAATTTGAGTTGTATACAAAATTCGATCGATAGGATTTTTTAAGATTTTTACTCTTGAAGGTTGAAGGATCTTGGATATGCACAAATTTATTTATTTTTCAATATGATTTTTGTCAATCCGAGGCCTATACCTTCTACACAAGAGTGCACGCACTTTCCATTAATTTTTTCAGCGTTTTTAGGGTCTAAGTCAAATTTTGTCCATTCATGTAGCCGGAGAAAAAAAGCCTTCCAAAATTTCAGAATACATTTGAACCAACATTAAGGATTATATTTCATTTAGAAAATGATAAATAATTTTACAGTTTTAGCATTGAATTCTGGTTTGACAAATGAAAGCCCAAACTTTTCGGATTAAGACCTTCATTTCTGCAGTTTTCATTAAATCTTACATATATTTTTAAATAAATTTTTCAAAACCTAAATTGTGAAAACATTTCAAGATCAAAATCTTTTTTTAAAAAACTTTCCTTTATTTCTCTATTCTCATTTAGAGACTTTTTGTACATGATTGTATTTGTATTTGTGCCACTGTACTTGTTGATAAATTTCTATAATATTTTTTTATTACGCAATTGGGAAAAAGCTGTATCGCCAAAAAGCTTTCAATTATACCAATTTATTCGTACATTAATTGAAAAGAAACATTCAAATAATAACAATAATTCTTGATTCAGTTGTTGAATTTTGCCATAGAACTGTAGTTCTTAGTTAATCAAGTGTATTCATTCATTTTTGCTCAAAATCATTATGTTTATTATAACGATTTTGCTTGTTTTAACCATAATCGCTTTGGGTTATATATTTCTAAAATGGAATTTCGATTATTGGAAGAAACGTGGTGTTAAGGGTCCGCAACCGTTACCATTTCTTGGTAATTATCCAAATTTTTGGTCGCGAAAACAACATATGGCAAATGATCTTGATGGTATCTATCGGTGAGAATTTTTTATTATGATATTTCTGTGCTTCTTTAGAAACTCATATTTCTTCCAGTGCATACAAAAAGGATGAAGATTTTGTTGGAGTATTCACCTGCAGAAGCCCACAGTTGCTCATATTGAATCCGAATTTAGTTCGTCGAGTTTTGGTTAATGATTTCAAAAATTTTCATGATAATGAAATATCTACAATGGTGAGCTAACAAATTTGTATAAGCCGATAAGCATAATGAACAAACATATTTTGTTAAATAACCGCGAAGAATGTTACGCGTGATAAGCGTTTTATTATCTAATCGTTTTTGACCTACGAAAATGTTTCCATCTATTTTTGTACCAGTTTGTCCAGAAATTGGTATTTTTTGTTCTTTCGGTTCTCAGAATTGGTTAGGATTTTTCTAAACTTTGCTGATTTTAAGAATCGGATTAAAATATACTAGTGAAATAATTGTAGAAAGAAAATTCTGCAAATTTTTTGGAGTTAAGTTTTCTCGAAATTCTGGCATGATAGAAAAATTCTGCATCCCAATTCGGATTCAGAACACAAATATATGTACAATGAAAGAAATTCAATCTTATTAAAAAATGCTAAATTTGGCTGGCTTATGTAATTCTGCTTAGATGGACATAGACTATCCTTTCACAAGGTTCATTACATTTTCTCTAGTATTCTTCACTTTTAAACGATCCAGAATCTTAGATTGTATTCTGCCACAGCAGGGAGGCTTGATCCCGGGATCAAGTATCGCCAACATAATCGGGAACAAGTCTCCCTTACATTATCCAAAAACACAAAAGTTTTTATTATAAATAATTATTTTCAATTGTTGTCAATCTAATATAATAATTATACACACGCGTGGAAAAATATCACTCGCTGCCAAAGAACAGATGAGGCGTAATGAAAGTTTATATCTGAAAACAAAAAATATGGCTGACGATCGCGCCACGAGTGCCAAATATACGAATTCAAATTTAATTAACGGACTGCGTTTAAATTTAGCATATAACTTGTTCATGAATGTCGATACTGATTAAATTTTGTATTCAATAGAATTGAATCGCAAATTTCGAAAAGGGCTGATATCGGATATTACAAGAGATACAAAAAACTAAATTTCTTTTGAACCACTAAGAAAACCAGATATGAGACCTTCTCGGTCATAGAACATCGGTCTATATTGTGTACATAGAAAAAGAGCGAAAAAGTTCACATTGAGAAAAATCCAATATGAGCTCTTTTCGAAATTTGCGAGTCAATAGCCGAATTGGAAGAAAATATTGAACACAGTATCACCGAATAAAAACTCTTGTAATTTTAAATAAGTGGATAGTCGGGAATCGAATCCGGAACCCCAGAGACAAGAGTCTATATTAACTTTCTAGAGCACTATACCACGGTTTCGAAATTAAATGTAATTAATCCAAAATTTATTGATAGCAACAAAATTTATTTCAACTGAATCGACATAATTAAATATTAAAAGAATAAATTCATAAAAATTACTTAATTAATTCTAATAAATGCAGGTTGATGACAAATCCGATTTCATATTTGCAAATAATCCATTTGCTTTAACTGGTGAAAAATGGAAAGAGAGACGTGCTGAAGTAACACCAGGATTGACAATGAGCAGAGTATGTTTTATAATTAACGCAACAATATATTGAAAAAATCTAATGAAAATTTGCTAACGATATCCCAAAAATAGAATCTACAAATATAAAATCGTTAGTTTTAAGAAAAATCTCCATATTATTAATTCCCAATTATAGAATTCCCAAATTCAAAATCCGCAATCTACAAATTCATAATTCTCACGGGGTCGTTCATATATTACGTAACGCAATTTTCGACCAATTTTTATCCCACCCCCTGTTCGCAACGCAACATAACAAAACGTATCACCCTCCCTCGACTTCCAATTTACCGTATTATTATTCCAAATCACCGTCATTTTGTCTACTTTTTCTACAGTCTCTTTTAGCATTTAGTGGGCTTCTCGACAGCCTTTTATCAATACAAATTTTGAAATGAAGAATCACTTCACATAATGCATGATTGAGTCAATTTATTATTTGGTTAGTTTTTGCTAGCGATTTTCCAACTAAAACTTCACTAGAACTTCACCATCCTAGTTGTCTTAACGAGGAACTACTCGTATTCTCGAAAAGTTTACTAGTCTAGTTTAGGCTTGATACAGACTAATGAGAGCCTCCTCCAAATTAGGCAAATATCATCTAGTTATATTTTTAGTAGACTATGAAACTTAAATCAAAATCTAATTACCACCTTGATCAAAAAGTTACCGGAATTTATTCAGAAAATTAAAAATACAAGTTTAATCATCTAAATCTGTATTGTCCCCTTCAAAGTAATCCCCATCGACTGCAACACAACTATGCCAGCGCTTGATCCAATCCTCGAAACATTTTTTATATTCGGTTTTTAGAATGCCCATTAGTGCTTCCTGCGATTTTTCCATTACTTCCTCTCGGCTGCTGAAACGCGTTCCCCGTTATGGTTTTTGTAACTCGATTGAGTAGAAAGAAGTCACAGGGAGCCATATCAGGTGAATACGGTGGCTGTTGGATGGTATTTGTTGCATTTTTCGTCAAAAAATTACGAATAATGATGGCATTGTGCGACGGTGCGTTATTAGTTTTTTGTCCACAATTCTGGTCTCTTTCGGCGAATGACTTCACCTAAACGCCTCATAATGCCCAAAATTTACCAAAATTTATTTTACTTTATCAACGTTTTCGTCGGTTTTCGATGCCGATGGTCTGCCACTGCGTTCATCATCTTCGATTGACTCACGACCACTTATGAACCGCTCGTGCCACTGGTAAACGACCGTTTCCTTTAGAGAATCGTTGCCGAAACACTTATCCAACACTTCCAACGTTCGCGCACCATTAAATCCGTTTTTTAGGCAAAATTTAATACAATACAATTTAATAAAATTGTAAAAAATCGCCAACACACACAGAGATAGATGTACTCTTGGCTACGTAACTTTTGCAAATATCAAGCTATGATGCTAAGATTAAGAGGGAATATCAACAACAGATGTACTACCTTAACAGAACTCAAATCGGAACGATGGGTGCGCCACACGATGGTTATTCCGGGAACTTTTTAATCAAGGTGGTATGTATAACAGGCTTAGTGAAAAACAGTTTATATAGAAACTGGCAAATCAGACTAGATTTTTTCTATGTGGGACTTCCTAACAAATCGTCTTAATATATTAAAGGCTCTAAACTCTCGCAATTTTAAAAAATCCATTACCTGGCAACCGATAGTTTGCCCTATTTCATACAAGCCAGCGTAAACTAAAATAATACAAATAAAAAAGATTGAGGATTTCCATTAAAAAAATTTTGTTTTGGGATTTTGATTTTGGGAATCTTGATTTGATTTTCAGGGATTTCGTACCGAACGCATGAAAATTATTTGTACTTTTATTGTAGGTCAAAGCAGTTTATCCAGTAACAACTAAAATATGCAATACCCTAACAGAATACCTCAAAGCCCAGACATTAGTTCCACCAAAGGAAGGCATCGATACCAAAGAAGTAAGTTTCACAATTATAAACAATATACATTCATATGAAGATACTCAATAATGTTATTTTTTCTCCCTATATGTAATTTCTAATAGTTATCATTACGTTTCACATCAGAAGTTGTGAGCGATTGTGTCTTAGGGATTAAAGCCGGCAGCTTTAATGAGGAACCCTCATCCATTATGAACAATATCAAGAAACTATTCCAAGAATCTTTTAGTCTTATATTATATATATTAGTAACCGCATTATTTCCGGCACTTAAATGTGTCTATAAGGGTACTTTTATACCCAAAGATATGGAGACATTTTATATAGGCCTCATACAAAATGCAATGGATCTGCGCAAAAAGCAACCGAATCAACATGAGCGTGTTGATTTCTTAAATTATATGCTGCAATTGCAGGAGAAGAACAACTATTCAGCTTTACAAATAACAGTTCATACTATGACATTCTTGTTAGATGGCTTTGAAACTTCAGCAGGAGTAATTGCACAGTGTTTGCTATTAGTAAATATATTTCTTTATTTATTTTTCGGTCCAGTTATACATATTTCGATTAGTTGAAATTATTTCCCAAATGATATTTTTATTTAAAATTCATTTAAATCATTTCAGATTGCACGATATCCAGAAATTCAAGAAAAACTACGTGCTGAAATTGAGAAAAATTTGAATGCGAATGGCGAAATCGAATTCGATACACTTGCTGAATTACCCTATTTGGATGCTTGCATACATGGTATGCAAATATATTAATACATACCTACATACCTATTTTAAGCCCCACTCTTTTTCTAAATTTCTTTTCAGAGAGCATTCGCATAATTCCACCTGTTTTATTTTCATATAAACTCTGCACCGAACCTATAACACTCACGAATAAAAATGGCAACACTGTTCGATTAGAAAAGAACGCTACGGTCGTATTGCCATTTTACTCGATTATGAACGATGAAGATTTTTATGAGAATGCGCGCGAGTTTCAACCTGAACGGTTTTTGGAGGAAAATGGTGGTGTTAAAAAATATAGCGATACGGGCTTATATTACGGTTTTGGTGGTGGACCACGCATATGTTTAGGTTGGTATTTTTAAACTTATGTTTGATAAATCTGTGTTGATTTAGATTAATATGAAAATTTAAATATTTAATTTTTTAGGCATGCGTTTCGCTTTGATTCAAACGAAAGCAGCTATTGCCGAGATTGTGCGGAAATTCAATGTTACCGTAAATCCTAAAACCAGAACTGATAACAAATTGGATCCGAAGTTTTTCTTGGGACGTTTAGACGGTGGCATTTGGTTGGATTACGAACTCAGAAAATAGAGCATAAGGTATTTCATGCAGTGGTGTGCGATGGAATAGAACAGCCCTTACGCAAAGTTTCAAAAGCTATAAATTTTCTAAAGCTTTAAGTTTTTATTTTTGCTAGTATTATAATATACAGAGCATGTTTGGAAAATAAATTATCAACTAAGTGTAAACAAAAATTAAAATAATGAAAATACTTCAGTTTGTCTTGTTTTGCCTCTGAAAAGCTAAACGATATTAATTTATTTATGGCGAGCCCAATGATCTGAAAAAATGTTAAAATTTGATTAGTTTTACCTGAATATTTAGTAGAGCAACCTTTGTTTTTCAAAACAGTAAAGCAGCGTCATGCCATCAGTTTTTGGCATGTCTTGGCTGGAATATTACCCCATGCAGCCATTGTGACCTACCGCCACAAGTTCTCCATGGGTTTAAGTCTGGCAATTGAGGGGGCCAGTTTAAAACCTTGCTCTAAAACCATTGTTTTGCCGACTTCGATTTATGTTTTGTGTCGTTATCGTGTTGAAATATCAATCGAAGCGGCAAATTCCATTCGGCATATGGCATCATTGTGTCTTTGAGGTTATCAACAATTCGAGGACCCCATACCACCATGTTTTACTGTTGGTATGGTATATTGAGGCAAGAATTCGGTATTGGGAGGTCTCCGTACAGAAAGACTGCTGCGACCAGAGAATATTTCACTGCTTGCTCGATGGTCATTCAACATTGTTTTTGTAAATACTTCCAATACTATGCAAATGAAAATACAACGCTGTTGCAAAAAGTGAATGGTATCAAAACAAATGTTTTTCCCAAGGCTCAATAATATGGTTATGTCACTAGCATAGCTCTCTTCTTCTTCCCGATTTATTCGACTAATTCTTATGTCAAATAAATCAAGCAAAAAATTGTGAGTGCAAAATAAATCAGCTGTTTTGATATGAATTTGACAGAAGAAAAGGATTTCCAACCCTGGATACAAAAACAAAATATACGGTCGATTCTGTTTTTGTAGCGCTGCTATAACCTTATTATTGAACCATGGTTTTCCCTATTGTCAAAGTTCTTCTTACTTGTTAAAATACATCTACCTTCTTAATTTTTCTACCATGCTATAGACCATTATTTTTCGAATATTTTTCGGTAGTTGAAGGTTGACTGCATCATCGTATGTACAGTTTGAAATGACTTTGGGTTATATGCAGAATTTGATCCACGGACTTCGAACTTTTTTTACATTTTTACTCTTTTGTTTGGAAATGTTTTTTTGCTCCTACAAAATTTTAAAAATGTATGTTAGGGCCTTAAGGTAACAATCTATATACTTTCATATGGATGGTGTTACATACCAAAACCGGACTGCAAAAATAGGCGTACTTTCGTTCCATAATTTGGAAATTGTACCCCAAAAGGTACAATTGTACCCTCAATACCAGCACTGGTTTTCACAGTGTTTTTAAAGTCTAAGTCAGATTTGTTCTTTTTTGATTTAGAAATTGATAAAAAATTGGTTTGACTAATGAAAGTCTTGTTGTTTTCAATCATATATATAATTTCCAATACTTTCTCTTTTCAAAACCCAAATTGTTAAAACATTTCAAGGTCAAATCTCTTTTTTGGAAACCTTCCCTTCTTTCTCTATTCTCATTTAGAGACTTTGTATTATCATTTTGTGCCACTGTACTCACTGATAACTTTGTATAATAGATTTTTTTACGCAATTAGATAGAAAATGTATCGCCAAAAATCTTTGAATTATAAAAATTTATTCGTACATTAATTGCGAAGTAACATTTATAATAATAACAATGATTCTCGACTCAGTTTTTTAATTTGGACATAGAACTGTCGTTCTTAGTTAACCAAGTGTATTCATTCATTTTTGCTCAAAATCATTATGTTTATAATAACGATTTTGCTTGTTTTAACCATAATCGCTTTGGGTTATATATTTCTAAAATGGAATTTCGATTATTGGAAGAAACGTGGTGTTAAGGGTCCGCAACCGTTACCATTTCTTGGTAATTATCCAAATTTTTGTTCGCGAAAACAACATATGGCAAATTATCTTGATGGTATCTATCGGTGAGAATTTTTTATTATGATATTTCTGTGCTTCTTTGGAATATTCAATTGCAGAAGCCCACAGTTGCTTATATTGAATCCGAATTTAGTTCGTCGAGTTTTGGTTAATGATTTCAAACATTTTCATGATAATGAAATATCAACAATGGTGAGCTCATATAGAAGTTTTTTTTTTTAATTAGCTTGCTAATAAATTAATATAAGCAGATAAGCATAATGAACAAAAATATTTTGTTAAATAACCGCGAAGAGTATTACCATTTTAATGATAAGCGTTTTATCGTCTAATCGTCTTTTTGACCTACGACAATGTTTTCAAATAAATACATACTATTATATATAGTAACTGGTTTTATGTGATAACTCAATCGACTACTGCCAAAGTTTTACTGATTGAAAGATAACATATATCTTATGCACCATATTTTTTGCTGAACCCTAATTGGGATGCAGAAATTTTTCTTTGAAGTCAGGATTTCAACAAATTAAAAGCCTAAAACTCGAAAAAAAAAATTGTTTTGACCTTTTCCTATCATCTTAATAACCGGGACCGATTTCAATCAAATTTTTGAACCATTTTTGCCATCTCGTGTAGAATGCTCGGGAATGACCAATCAATCTTAGTATAGTATATAGGTAAATTGGTATGTATAGAAAATTAAATCTTCATATTTTGATTAGCTTTTTGGGATTTGGGACCACTCTGCGACGTGTCAATAACAATGCAAAAATATATCCAATTGAATATTTTCAAACTGTTATAACACTGTGCAACAAAATTAAATATTTTTCGCCAACATTTGAAGGATCGCTCATAAATAAAATAACATGGTAATTTATTACAGGATTTTGGAATATAATTTTTAATTAAAAATAACATTTATATGCAGTATGTATGTGTATGTCTCGAAATAACACCGAAACCACAACACAGATTGACACAAAAATTTGTACAATAATGTATAATTTCCCTGGTCATAAAAAGATAGGAATAGTCTGAGTTCAGAACTACAAGTGGGTGTGGCACCTCCCATACAAACTATGTGTACTGATGTACACAAGGACGTCGATTGACAAGCTGGGATTGGAAAAAGGGATGTGGCATTTTTCATATTATCTGAATATTTATTATGGTATATCCCAGGAACAATTTGAAGTACGGTACTAAAATTTAGTATGAAAGTACAGTACCATCTCGATAATTCGGACAGCCCGGTAATCCGGACACCCAATTGCTTTCTATTGTAGACTCTGTAATCCGGACATAACCGCTTTTTATTTACCTCAAAAATCCGGAGTACAATGAAGGAAAATCTACAATTTCCGACATCAAATAAGTGGATTAAAGATTGATAAGTAAGACCGCGAAAGTATTTTGAATACATAACTCACTCAATTATGTTTTTTATACAGTTACATTGCTAAACAAAAAGCGGCCTTGGTAAACGTAAAACTATGCGATCTGCTGAATATCAACTGATGGAGGAGCGTTAATACAATTGGTTTGTAAATAAAAGACAGCACAACGGAAGAAAATTATTCAAAATATGTAGCCAGAAACTATCTAACGATCCTATTGCTGTTCAACCTTTTATTGAAAAGTTGCGCGAAAAAATTGCAGAAATTGGCATTACATTTTCTCAAGTCTATAATTCGGATGAGACTGCACTTTTTTGGAGAAAGCTGACGGAAAAAACGCTTGCATTACATGCTGAGAAATCTGCACCAGGACGTAAAATTGGTAAAGAGAGAGTAACCCTTCTGGTTTGCTGCAATGCGACGCACACTGGGGCCGCTCCATATAAGTGAGTGCTCAAAAGTCGATTTTCAAAATATGGGTTTAAAAAAAAAGATTTAAACGCCATTATATTCATAAATAAGTAGTGCATCGATCGGAAAGAATACAACTTTCTACCTTTTATATGTATAGAAGATATGAAGTGTCAAACTTGAAAAACTTTTCTATTTAATTTTAATATGATCAACCTAATCAATGTTATATGAACTTTGTGTTGTTATTTCGTTAAAGCTATCTCAAAAATTCTTCTTGTTTCTGTTAGAGTGAGGTATGCAAATAATTACCAAACTTTTTTTTTTCGTGCGAAAAATCTAAGTTTTATTTGCAAAAATTCAAACTTATCTTTTTTTTTTGAGTTAAATTTTTAACATCAATTTTTTTTCTAACGGGCAGAGTGATTGGGGATGTATTAATACCACAATAATATACAAATATTCGGTAATTAGAATCTGAAGATAAAAGCCCAATTAATTTGCCCGTTCGAAAATGAAATGGCTTTAGAAAAATTGCCTCCTTTATTTAAAAAGAAAATTTTTGATTTTGTTGAAGAATAAATTGAAAGTATATAGGGTTTTCCAGTTTTTTTAACGGTAAAGATTTAGAAGACATTTTCAATCGATTTTTAGTTTCCCCCGTCCCTCTAATATGCTGCATGCGCACCTTGACGCTTGACCACAATACAAGACCCTTTTTTTTAGATATATTGGAAGTGGAACTAGGCTTAAGCACATCTAATATAGATCCAGAAGCTGGTTAGGAATTAGAAGCTGAAATAGAGCAATTATTATAATTTTTTACCACGTTTATATTAACTCGCTTTCAATGGTGTCTGTCTATCTGTCTGTCAGTCTGTTCGGTACAAATTTTGTAATCGATTTTAAACTAACTTCCCGATGAGCTAGAAATTTAAAATATAGTTCAGAACTGGAAGACAATGCAATATGAAGTATCTAAACTATACATAAATATAATAATATTTAAAATATTAGCATCGGAAGTTTTTCCATTTTTTTCAAAGATCAAAGCAAAAACGTGGGACGCATATGGATAGAGATAAAATTGCTAGCCATTTCGGTGAACTATTCATCCATCAATTTCCTATTGCATGCGAACCACGTTTGTTGTTTTAAATCATACAAGTATTTTCGTACTACTAAAATTCTCAGTTACAAATTTTCAAGACAATCTGTATGGGATAAGGAATCTATATGTGGTAGTGAATCTGTATGGGGTTAGGAGAAATTATTTTATACTTTTTAGTCCATTTTAAAAACGTGATATATTAAAAATATTTTTTATTTAAATTATTTTTGTCTCTTACATTTTTTATATTTTAGTTTTTCCTGATTTGTTGTTTAATTATCTATTATTTCCTATTTATTTTTTAGTTTGTATTATCGCAATTAGCTAGTTTTACTTAATTTTGAAAAAATTACACTGTGGCTATACCAAAATAAAACTAAACGAAATTTTTTACTTAAACTTTTTTAT
This sequence comes from Toxonevra muliebris, assembly GCA_963691655.1. Taxonomy (NCBI): domain Eukaryota; kingdom Metazoa; phylum Arthropoda; class Insecta; order Diptera; family Pallopteridae; genus Toxonevra; species Toxonevra muliebris. The sequence continues at coordinate 117,545,096 of OY829326.1, read as the reverse complement.
TTTGAAAGTAAAAAAATCCTTGATCAATTAGTTCCCAATGTTACATTCCTACATGTAGCACAAAGGTTTGACTATGGAAGCTTCCTTTAAATTGTACAGAAAGTTTTAAACACAAAATTTTGTTAAACTGATGTTACCTTGGTCACCAATGGGTTAAATAATGGACACCAATTGGTTAAATCATTTAAAATTTACTTTACAAATTATATTTAAATTAGTTTGGTGTAAAATTATTTTGGTCACAAATGGGTTAAATCGTGGTCATAAATGGGTTAAATCATCTAAAATTTACTTAAAAAGTATAGTTTAAATGAGTTTGATCGAAAAAAAATTAATTTTAGAATTTTGAGCACTCACTTATATGGAGCAGCCGCAGTGTGCGACGGGAGAACATAAACTTAAATTAGTGATGATCGGAAAAGCCAAGAATCCAAGGGCGTTTATAAAAGTAAACTTACCTTTAGAATAAGCTAACACCAAAAGTGCTTGGATTACTGAGCTGCTGTTTAAAAACTGGTTTGAAAATTCCAAATTTAATTCATAAACAATTGAGATTCAATAAAAATAAGTTTCATTCAGTAGCTCACTAGTAATTTTTTCGATTTATTTTTTATCTTGGTAATGCGGACATTTCGATAATTCCGACACTGCCTGGTTTCCAAATGTCCGGATTATCGAGATTACACTGTATTATTTGCTCATGGCTTTCTGTTCTAATAAAATTATAAACAATATCTAACTATGAATATGAAAGAAATGTCAAAGCATATGAATGTTCCTCATTCCTCAAGAAAGATGTACTTTATATGGGAGAGTACGCCATCTGTATAGCAAATTTTAAATCTGACATACAGATGGCGTTATTTCCCATTATTTTTCAAATCAAGCAAACCTTTATGTGCAATTTTTTTTTTGCATTTTATGCTTTGCTAATAGTTGTGCATATTCTTAAAATAAAAATTTATAAATTATAAAACTTTCATTGCGAATATTTGCGCATTTTCTTGAAATAAGAATTTATAAATTGTAAAACTTTTATTCGAATACGAATGCTTAATAAAACTGTGTATTAATGCGACAGAAAAGTAGTATATGCAGATAAGAATAAAACAAAAGGAGATAAGGTAATTAATGCTGCTATCTTAAATTATTTTACCATTATTTTATTTCATTCATTATTGTTTTACCTACCATAACAGAGTAAAAAGGAATGTATATGGTGTTTTAGTATGACACCCCAAACATAAAGGAAATGCTTGAGATGAATCATATAGAAAAAAACTATAAAAGTTTGTGTATTAAAAATGTGGACACTATTGGATAAGTGGATTAGAAATACCAATTAAATTGATATTGTAGGTGTCCACGCTCATATGGTAATTTCTGTTGTATATATTTTTTGCAAGGGCTGTTCAGCGAAGCTCTGAAAGTATGGAAACCAAAACGCGTTTCGTGTTTAATAGTTATCTTTGAGATGAGAGAACATTTTTTGCAAACACTTAGAACATTTGTAGTAAGCTTTTCAATTGATTTAAGTCAACCATTTAATCGACCAGCAGATCCGAATTTTTAATAATTTCTTACAGATTTTAAGTCGAATGTCCGGGTTTACGGCCATGTTTAAAAATAGCAGCAGTCACCTGAAACCTACCAACTTCAATGGACTGTACTGAACGCCCAACCAAGACTTTCGCCGTAATCATAAATCGATTTTTATTCTTAAGCCAAATATTTTTCAGCCTTCATAGCCGCTACGCTGGATTCGAAATCATGTTGAACAGTATAATCAGTTTATATGTGCTCAAGTCTTAATTAAACATGCTTTACTTTAATCGCTTTTTTAATTGTGTGTCTCTTTGATAAGCAAGAGCAAATACTTTGCAAGGTAAATTCAATTATTTTTTTTTTAACGATTTTATATAATTTGTTAGTTTTGAAGAATGTTTTCAGCAATGGTGTTAGTGTGATGTTAATTAATATTTTAGTTGCTATTAATATTAAAATGTTTCAAAGTTTTTGCTAATTTAACCAATCAAATTTGTTTACTTTGGAACTTCTTGGTCTTCCATTAAGCATTCACGCATCAACGAGGCTGCGCCTCGGGGTTTCAATTGCATTATTAATTTTAGTATATATTGACTTTGGTTAACACAAAAACTTCAGTTCTTTTTATTGAAAATTTAAATTAATTCCAAACAACTGATATCTATCTGTATTGCATTTTGTTTAAAAATTATAAAAACAACTTATTTGCGTTTTTCACTCAATAAATATTTTTAAACAATTATACAAACATGTACTCAAATAATCAAGTCTTAAATCATATTTTATGTATCAAAGTGTCAATCGTCTTTTTAAACGATCTATAAAATTCAAAGATGCTAAAACGAAGTGAAACAGGTAAAATAGAATACAAATGAATATTTGTAGTGAACCCACTTAAAAATACCATAGTTGTGTTTTTGAGAGTATCTCTTTAAAACAACAACAAATCGAAAAACACCATCAAAAAGTGTGGTAAGAAAACCAGACCACCAAAAACCATACAATTTTGTATGAATAATTTTATTACTCATGTATTTTCTCTCATCTTACAAATGATGAAATGGTGAAAAATAAAATGGTGTGGCGTTTTGGTAATTGGCTGGATATTTGAAATCTTAATATAATCGTTCAACGTAATTTTTGTAGGTATTTTATTAACTAACTATGGTAATCGTGCAAATTAATTCATTTTCGAAAAGGGTGTGGAGTTTAGACAAACTTTAGATAACTTTACAAATTACAAACCAGTTTTATTTGATTATATCAAATGGAAGCGAAGAAATTATATGCATATTTATGTATGTATACATTTTAAAACTAAGTGCATATAATCGGCGGCAGTAATCAATTATAATAGCAAATAATTATATGGTCATTCATTAGCCCTATTCATGATATGGTGCAAGTGGTCTTGCATCATTGTAAATGCAAAATATTATGTGTTAGAATCACATTATTGCTGTAAGAACTTCCATTTTTTTAGTTTTTCAATTTTTGAAGCATTTAACTCACATATTTTGTATTAAATGAAGCTTGTTTTTGTTTAATTTTCGAAACCACGTTTCAATTTATTAATTTACATACAAAAAAAAAAAAAAAAACGTCGTTACGTACTGGTAAACGCAAATAAATCAACATTTTTAAGTTTTGTATAACTTTTATGTATAGCTTAGATATAGAGGTGCAAGTGTTAGAAGTTCAATAAATTAGCCAAAACTGAATAGATTTTCGTCATTAGAAATTGTATTGATAGCATTAATATTTAATTTTTTACCCTCCTATTCCTCTTGGGAGCTTAGGGCTTCTACTATGCATTAGTATTAGTTTCAATAATCATTTTCTTATCAACTGGACAAGTGATTGGCCTACCGCAGACTATCCTAAGTTGATGGAGCTGCTATTTTTTAACGTTGCTCAGGATCAGCGTTTTCACCAAACTGTGCATCTGGTTTTGTGTCAAGGTTGACATTTGAATGGATTTACAGTTGTGTGGTGAACGTGGGGGATTTCACTGTTTCATCCCAACAAACCATTCGGTCTGAAAATGGTAAGTTTTAATACCTATGAAAGATCTTCTACTATGAAAGGATTTCTACAATTTCTATTTAGTGAAAAGTTCAAATGAAATAATTCCTTTTTTATTTCAAAGATAGAATTTTAATACAAGGCCGAGGCGGCAAGCACCAAAACTCTGAATTCTTTATTCAAATTTTGGTTCTTATATATTATACAGGGTGACAATTGTAAAGTGACGCAAGTTTAATACTCTGCAGCAAGCTTTGCCATTTACCGTTACTTTAATTTAAAAAGCAAATTCATTCATCATTGGCTTTGCTTTTAATTTCATTTGAATTTTTGTTATTACATTTTGAAATTTCCATAACAATGGACAAGAAAAATATTAGTCGAGAAATAATGAAATTTCATTTGGCAAATTATAGTAGCCGTCAAATTGCAAAGGCTTTAAATTTGTCAAGTCGTACGGTAGACCGAGCTATTATTCGATATAATGAAACTGGGGGTTTTGGGGATAGAGACCGGGGAAAATTTTCAACAGTTGCCACTACTGGTTTAACAGAACAAATTCGTAAACGAATCAAGCGAAATCCAAAGCGCTCAATGAGAAAAATCGCTAAGGAAGTGGGAGTAAACCGTGAAACAGTGCGAATCATTGCAAAATCAAAGCTTAATCTTAAGCAATGCGTTGCTACGCTCCTCCGTGTTAAAAAATGTTGAAAATATCTTGTTTACAGATGAAAAAATTTTCACGGTTGAACAACATTTCAATGCGCAAAATGACCGAATGTGGCTAACATCATCACCACAACAAAATAGGACTGTTGGCCGAGTTCAAAAGACAGCTTCCGTTATGGTATGGGCTGGAGTTTCCGCTAATGCCAGAACCCCTCTAATATTCGTTGAAGAGGGTGTTAAAATTGACCAGGTTGTTTATCGGAGCATTTTAAATGAACATGTTCTTCCCTGGGCCCAAGATACATTTGGAAATGAAAACTGGACTTTCCAACAAGATTCTGCACCGTCCCACATGGCAAAATTAACGCAAACATGGATAAAAACAATTTTTCTGGATTCATAACATCTCAAGAATGGCCACCATACTCCCCAGACTTGAATCCAATGTACTACTCTATTTGGAGTATTTTAGAGAGTAAGGCTTGTGCATCTCAACACCACAGTCTGGAATCGCTGACAAATTCATTAGAGAAAGCCTGGACTGAAATTGATCAGGAAGTCCTGCGGCGAACAGTCCTACGATTTCCGGATCGATTGAAGGCATGTTTGCAGGCTAAAGGAGGTTATATTGAATGAGGTGGGGTTCAAATGAATGCTTATATATTCAGCAATGTTAACACTTAATTGTACTTAATGGAAGTACGTCCTTTTGAAAATAACTGCTGAAATGTGTGCGTCACTTTACGATTGTCACCCTGTAGAAAGTGTGGTGAAACTTATTCTAACAATGGTGAATATTCTTAATTCTCTCTTTCACTTTCTAAGCTGAACTCACGAAATTACCAAACATCGATGTCACCATCGATGACCCGCTTCCGATTGGTTCATCGAACTCTGGGGTAAGTCAGTGTAGTGCACAGGACTGCATTAACAGCAGTGCTACTTACAAGCCAATAATATTCATCCTCAGCATATTTGATTTTCGATCGAATTTTGTAGCTCGTGTGCAAAGAAAATGAGTAACAAAGTAAAATAAAATATAACGTATGTATGTATAACTTATATGATGGAGTAATATGAGGAGTAGAGTATTGGTACACTACAGTACGACTTGGACAGCATTAAAACATGCAATTTGAACTGTATTCCAGAAAATAATTACGGTGCGATTTGCTGGTTCTCATTCTCTTTATTATTGATTGTGCGTCCATGTTTCGAAGATACAGAAACATCACGGTTTAATACTAGCAAAGTGGGTGCGTCCGCTTTTCCATATGTCCAGCCTGTAATATCCGTTTCTTGGTTTGCAAGGAGATACAGAAACATACTGTTTTCATACTAGTAAAGCGGATGCATCCGTTTTTATGTACGTTTTATCGGGAGTATATATTTCTTGATTTGTTGGGATGCAATTACCCTCAAGATGGCACTTTTTGTGTATCTATTCGTCATAATGGACGTCGCTACTGCATTTTTATGTGATAGCTTTTTTGGTTATTTGAGCTCTGATTACATTTGAAAAATTTATAATAACATGAAATAACATGAAAAATTATTTTTTTTAAGAAAACGTACCTCCATGCTCTTTCCGGGACCCCTGAGATGATAGTGTAGCACGCTGCCATTGGACCACCGAGGCAACATAAATATTTAATAGTGTCTGACAAAATAAATGTTTGAAACGTTGTTAAAAGTTAAAAAATATAAAAAAAAAATTGTAATTTTCATAACTGGTCAATTCGCAAGCTGTCTTATTTGCCGTTATATCCTCTCATTTGCCATAAATTCTCTAATTTGTCATATAAAATTATACGATATTATGATTATACGGCAGTATGTATATGATAGCTTGTTAATTGAATAAGTATGTATTTTGTCTTCTCACTTCGCAATGTTTTATTATATCACAAAAACTTTTATAACGTCATAAGCGTCTATATCTCGTCTTTCAAACGACATATAAAACTTTCAGATCGAGTAAAAAGCAAATGATCAAGTATATACTTGAACCTCCCAAAAATTAGTTTTTAGGCCCTAAGTCCATATTTGGGCCGTACATAAATTACGTAACGCAATTTTCGTTCTTTGTTGGTTCTCCTTTTCAATTTTCTTTTGCAATTTGGTAAATTATGTAAATAAGCAAAGATAAAAACTTTTTTCTCATACATTTTGCCAAGAGTAAGATAAATAGTTTTCGATTCCATCAAGTGGTATGTTCGATAAATATTCATCATCCTCTTTCTTTTGAAAAGTTGTTATGTCAGTAAGAGCCAGATAATAATCATTTTGCAGAATAGCATCCATTTTTTCAGTTGTTGTGCAGCAATGCAAATAGGTCAAGTTTTTTTCCCCCGTAGAACCGACATATTTTTTTCTTGTGTATCGTTTGTTGTTGTCTTCACAAGTTCTTTCCGTTTTTTCTTCTTGAATTGACGGATAGCGGAAGCGGGAAAAAATTTAAATTTATTAAGTCTGTTATATCGAGACAGACCCCCTCCTCCCCTACTAGCGTTACGTAATTTATGGACGGCTCCTTATTGGTGCTCAAAATCCAGAATTTCCCAAGCTATTTGATATTCAGCAAATAACTAAACAACCCTTTTTTATTATTCCTCTCAAAGGTACTTTATCTTTCTTTGATTAATTGTTAAATATTCTTTCTAACGTGAGAGAAGAAATTTAATCCCCTCATATAGTAAGATTATTCTCACAAGGTAACTATTTTCAAAGTACAAGTAAATGGGCAAAAAATTATTTTCTGATAACCAATTTTCGAAAACAGTGTGATCAGTCCCCAAACCTGAATCAGATTAAAAACCTTTGGGTGGCTTGAAAACAACGAATTTGCAGTTTAACTAGCAATTTTCTGTTAAATCTGTCGACTACAGTGAACACAGCATTACAGAATAGTCCTGTAGAGGAAAGCAGAGGCATAGTTATTCTATGGCCTCTAAACTACTATTACTTTTCTCTATTTGTTGTCTAATGTTGTCTTTCTTCTGATATTAGAAACCTTATGTGATTATTGATTATTTCTTTAAATTGTGTTAACGTCTGTTCATATCCGAATATTTTTACAAAATGTGGTGATTGAAATTGAAAATATTATATTTATAATAAAATATTTGTTATATATTCAATCTATATTCATCTGAGTGTATTTCCTAAGATCTTAAGTCATCGTCAAGTTTTCTACTCCATTAAATAACTGAAGACATTGGGGCACACCTCAATTCAAACTTAGCATGCTCCATTAATTATGAATATACTAAGAGGAAAAAGCTTACACAAAATACATAAAGATAACTGCTGTTCCATTTATAGGCCACATAGTTCGTATGTATGTCTGCAGCAGAGGATATGAAAATATTTTGAGGCTATAAAACTAAAATATTAATGAGCTTACACCAACAACAAATGTTACATTGTTAGGGGCCAATCGATGGCATATTGCCGTTGGTCAAGATTCATCATCAACAACAAAATGAAAAAAAAAAAAGAAGAAAACAAAATTACATGAGCAACAACAACAAGATTAACCTCTGCTATACATGCAAGAATTTCAAGTTTATTTCTTTAGTTTTTTGTTTCCACGTGTATTTTCTCTATTTCTTCTCCATGATTTGCATATTTTTCAAATAAAAATCACCAACTTTTAGGTTTGCTCAACATTTATGAATGAAAAATATTTCACTGAGATGATATAACAGTTGTATTTGTAATTTGTTGCTGCCGCTGTTATTACTGCTCAAAATTTGTGTACAACTATTTAATGATATAATTTTAAATTAATAAATTCAAATGTGCCAAATTGTTATAAAGTTTTTTTTTTTGTCTGTGTGAAAGTACAGTGGGCGTAATTTCTTACTGATTGAAGATTTTGTCGAAAATAACTTTTGGAATATTGGTCACCGTGGCGTAGTAGTAAGTGCTTGGTGGATTTACCCCCTATGGTCAGGTTTGGTTTGGCGACATAAATTCAAATAATGAAAATAGACCGCTGAAAGTTAAAATATGCGCTTTCACTATTATCGGGAAACATGTATTGAAAAATGGACGTAATTAGGAACTGTCAGTGGCAAATCAAATCCTAGAGCTTTGGGTGTGGGGAGGGCTGATTTTACTAATACTGATAAATACCAGATTCAATATCGACCAAAACCCAGACCTATACCAAAAACTAGTTCAAAAATTTTATCCGTGTTCACACCAGAAAATACAAACCAAAATTTAAAAGATAACCAAAAATCCAACCAAAATTCAGAAAAAAATTTAGACCAAGATTTAGACCACAACTCAGACTAATTGTTAGGCAAAACTTTATGCCAAAAGGACGCTAAATACCTAACGAAAACTAAAGTTCAGACCAAAAATTAGTGAAAATATCTGATAAATATTCACACCAACAAATTTTAACTAAAATACAGACCATAAGACTTAAGACCGAACTCAGACAACAA